>OX375799.1:25674327-25761827 GCA_947359425.1 Lagria hirta
GTGATGTAAAACAATTTCTAGGGATAAGGATTACTAGAGATTACCAAGATAATTGTTTAACTTTAGATCAAGAATGTTACATTGATCAATTGTTGAAAAGGTTCAATAGGAGTGAATGTAACAGTGTCAACACACCCATCGACAATTTTGATTTTAATAAAAGTAACTCGGATGTCAAAAATCAAAATCCTTTATCCAAAAATTAATAGGAAATTTTAGATATTTCTTATGCAGTAAGTTTTCTCAGTCAATTTAATAATTGTAATGCGGATTATCACTGGAAATCCGCCAAAAGGGTGCTTAGATATTTGCAAAATATAAAAATTATTCTCCGAAGTTTAAAATTACTGACTCGAATTTAGTAGGATTTGTTGATGCAGACTGGGGTGCTAATAAGATAGATAGGAAATCTTATACTGGATATATTTTTAAGTTCTTAGGAAATTCAATTTCGTGGAAGAGCTGTAAGCAAAAAACTGTTGCGTTATCTAGCACAGAGGCAGAATATATGGCTCTCAGTGATGCCACAAACGAAACCATATATTTACGCAATTTAATTTTTGAGTTGACTGGAAAATTGGATTGTATTATGTTGTATAATGACAAAAATTGTGTGGCAATCCAGTTTTCACGAAAGGTCAAAACACATAGATATAAGATATCATTTTGTCAGAGATGATGTGTCTGAAAAAATCGTTGATGTTAAATATTTATCTGACAAAATGATTGCAGATATTTTAACAAAAGGTTTACCTAGTGTAAAAGTTAAGCAATTTGTTAACAGCTTAGGTTTAGGCGACACTTAGATATAGTTAATATTACAAAATTTTTGTTAAGCAAGGGTGTTGGAATTTATACCAAAAATTTTGAATTTATATTCACCCAGCGCCCTCTATCATGTATTAATAATATAAAAGTTAAGTCTCTCGTCAACCGTCAACCGAAGGTCACGCTGTCTTATTATTTATCCCTTTTCCACTGATTTAAACCAATTTATTCATCATGGTTACCGATGAAATATACACATTCTATCAAAAAAAGGTATGTTGTGATGCTGGGACAGCTAATTAAATTTAAGTCTTCTAAAAATGAATGATAATAAACAAAAAAAAACTATAAAAAAAAGTTAAGAAAATAAGAAAAATATAGAAAAAATAAGAAAAGATAAATAGAGAAAAAAGAAAAAATTTAACAAAAAAAAGAAAAAAGAATCTATTTATTATTTATTAAAAAAATTTATTCTTTGAAATCAAAAGTAATTTAAAATCTTATTATTATTGTTATTATCTATTTTTTTTTGATAAAAAATCATTAGATGTTTGATAATGATGAAGTTTAACTTATGAGATGTAGGAAATAAAAATATATTTAAAAATTAGGACTTTAAACGATCACATCGTGTATATTATATATGTAAAGTGTAAACACTAGTTACACTTTAGCGCTATAGGTGGCGCAGCATATACAATTATCCCCTATAGAAATAATTGTATTATAGGTGGCAGCACTGCCGTTATAAGTTGGCAGCACTGGCTGTCATATTTTACAACGTGTGTTCCACAAAACACTCATAGGCCTTTTCATCATCAGACGGGCGCAAGCGTAGCCGCCATGTTGAAACGGCGGTAATTCAAAAAATTCGTACTGTTTTAATCAACAATGGCTGGGCAAGGACTATTATCTCCACAAAGAAATAAATTATTGAAAAAAATTGAAGCTCATAATTGTGAACAATTGAAAAGATGGCTAAAATGTCATGGGCGTCCGCAAAAAGGGAAAAAAGTAAGCTGATTGAGAGGTTAGACATTGACATTTGTTGGCCACGTTTTTGAAATTCTTGAAGGCGAAACATCTGATCAAATGTTTTGCATGAAGTGCAAAATTCAAGCTTCATATAAGGCTAAAGAAATTCATCAAGTGTCAGTTATGATCAATCTGTTAACTGCTCGAGTGATTCATGGTACATGTGATTGCAAAGCTTCTAGTATGGGCCGTTGTTCTCATGTAGCTGCTCTACTATATGTACTATTGAATTATTTGGATGATTGTGACGAAGATAATGTTCCTTGTACACGTAAACTATGTAGCTGGAATCAAGGTAGAAGGAAAAAAGAACCTCACAAAGCAGATGAGCAGCAATATAAAAATAAAAATGACATGAGTAAACGCAGATCATATGATCCTGGTCGAAGCTTAACAAGACCTACAGACAAACAAAAAATTAATAATTTTTTATCCGATTTACAATTAATAAATGCTAGTCGAAAAGCTCCTTCAATGTGACAAGTATTACTACAGCCGCAATACGAGGATTATGTATTAGAAAAACCAAGGAACAGCCATTTAAAGACATTAGTTTATCGTCTAACGACTAATGTGTGCAATAATATAACTGGGCCTGTAGATATAACTGTAGGAGCTCAAAGTAATGATAATAAATGGTGGCAATACCGTAAAATATTGATAACAGCTTCTAAAATTAAAGTATTTAAAACTGAGAAAACGAATGACCAAATTTTTGCTCTGGTCAAATCTCAATTGTGGGTTGAGCAAAATATAACCACTGAGACAATGCAGTATGGTCGAGCGAATGAAGACATTGCGCGTAAAAAATATGAAGACTTTACTTCTAAAAAATTTTCTTACGAAGTAAAGAGTAGTGGCTTCTGGGTGAATTCCAAGTATCCAGGATTAGGCGCATCGCCAGATGGCTTAATTTCAGATTCATTGAAAAATACAACCGGAGTGTTCGAAACAAATTGTCCAAAAGTTTTGGAAAAATATAATCCGACTGATTTACATCTTCTTACACCTCAACAGCGTACTTCATTTTGTTGTACTCCCATTACTCGAACTTCTATGAAGTTAAAACGAAGTCACGCATATTACTACCAAATACAAACTCAAATGGCAATAACTGAGAGATTGTGGTGTGACTTTGTTATTTGGAGCTCAAAGGGTTTCCATGTTGAGAAGATTTATTATGATGGCAATTTCATAGAACCTGTACTGGAGCATGTTAGTGCGTTTCATCAAAATATTTTGGCTCCCGAGTATTTTGAAATAAGAATTCCCCTCTGTTTAATACCTTTTGATTTATCTTAGTGAAAAATATTTTATGAACAACTTTTAAATCTACAATTAACAGCATGTTTTATTTTTTTATATTTCTTAATTTATCACAAAAAGTATTCATAACCAAAAAATATTAAATTAATATATTTTTACAATTAAAAAAACAAATTACAAAAGTACACGTATATACAAATGTGATGTTGTACAAAAAATATAAATAGTATATTGTAATATTACAAGTGTTATGTGTTTTGAAATTTTAATATATATTACAATTATATTTTGACTTTCAGTTTTTTTATTTTCTACAACACACTGGCCTTAATTTAATTCGTCGAAAACTATAGGTGTTTGAAAGTTGACCAAGCATGCACAGATAAATATAATTTGTGACATGATAGGACGCATATTTAAAGGTAGAACGGTAGAAAGAAGTCTAAATTTTTTTATGCCCCCAATGACATGTTCAACATATATTCGTTGTTTTGCTATCTTCCTCGTCAAAATCTCCCCTTGAGCAGTTAAACGGTCTCTTCCATTCAAAAATGGAGGAATATTTAAATGTGCTTGCTTAGCTTCAACTATGAACCGTAAAACCTCGATCTGCTAGTACTACATCTCCAGGTTGCAATAAGTCTGCTATTTTTGATCGTTTAAATATTTCTGGATCCGATATTAAACCCTCAAATGCATCAGATACAAAACTACACATCCATTAGGAGTACATCCTATCAACACTTTAAATGTGGTATGAGCTTTATAACTTGAATATAAATTACCTTGGTGTTCAAAGTTTGACGGTGATTGACCAAAAAATTCAGCGCAATCTACAATAACTCTTATGTTTTTTACAGACCGAAATATTTTAGGTAATGTTTCGGCTATTGTTTTTCTAGATGGGAACATAAATGGCTTCCATTGAGTGGTAAATTCATTGTACAAAAAATAAATCCAAGTTGTACATATTTTTGAAACAAACCCCGTAGAAATATCGAACTTGTAAGCTAAATCTTCTGTTAAATATCCCATTCGTAATCTTAATAGTACCAAAATCAACTGCTGTAATGCAGTAAATTTGTATTTACTATTATTTTCGAACCTTTCATGCTTTGACTCTCAACTGCCCCAATAATCTAAGTTTTCGCAAGCTGGGCTCAAAAATCTATGTAAAGCTTGGATTTGCTCAAAATGAAGACTTGTATAAAATATGCATCTTTTTGCATCACTGCGAATAGAGATAATAAATTTTTCCATGGCTGAATTTTTTTGTAACTTAACCTGAATAATTTTATTACGCATCTTTATCGAATCTGTCTGAATTTCTATTGTATGTTTCCTAGTTTATATCTCCAAGGGTCATACTCATGTCTGACGTTTGATCTGGTAATATTTGTTCAACAAAACAAGTATTATCATCAATTACGTTGTAAACCTCTCCATGAGTCACTGATGTCTATAAGAAAAAGAAAATTTTTCATTAAAAATAAATTTTTTTTATAATTTTTTATTATTCACACTGTACCTGTGCATCTGGTAGAATATCCTCTATTTTTCTATATTCTAATCCATTCGCTTCTTCCATATCAACTCTGTAGTATTTTTCGGATAAGCTGGTTCTTGCTTTGAGCACCTATAAACAGGTTTGAAGATATAACTCCGAAAATTATAATTCTGTATAATTTATTTTATACCTTACCTTATTAATAGATTTATTAATATGTTGAAACTCTTGATAGCTTAAAGGGTCAGGGTTTTGTTCAGTTGGACCACTTTCTCCAAGAAAATGTAGTGAGCAAAAATAAGTATCCTTAGTAACATCATCAATAGATCTAAAACCTCAGTCACTTCTGCCACATTTTTTCACTCATAATTCACATTTCGCACATTTTGCACATGCTTTAATATGTAATTTGCTTGATGATTTGATTATTTTTTTTCGATATTCAAGACAAGGCTTTGGAAAATTTATAAAATAGAATCTATTGGTTTTAAATGATTTGTATCGTGTATCACTTTTACGGGGTGTATGGGTTGTGCTGTAGAGGTAGTACCTTTCATCAAGGACGGTCGGACTCAATGACATAATCAGTGAGTAGTCGGCGATGACTGGTCCTCACAGGGCTCCCAATTCTCACTTATGGCTCCACGTGCCATACCCCGGGCAACTGCATCGACCTGCAGGCTAAACTAAGTGAGAATAGCCAGATATGGTGAACCTGCAGCGTCTGACCCAGAATGGGCGGCTGCAAACAGCGACTGTTCTCTATGTTAGGAGCGGCTGAACATGAAGCAGTGAAGGCAACGGGAAACCACACTGCAAAACTTTCCCCAGGACATTGCTATGGCGAGAAACACAAATACTTCGGCCCCTAGTCCCGGGCAGCTCTTAGATGAGCAAGGGGTGCTAAGAATCTCCCGGCTCAAGATAGCAAAATCCAAACTAAAAATTGGCACATGGAACGTTAGAAGCCTGTACGCTGCTGGTAAGTTTGATAATCTTATCCAGGAAGCCAGGCGGATGGAAACAACGATTATGGGAATCAGCGAATTACGATGGCCAGGTTCCGGAACATGCAGACACGACGAGGGCATTCTATACTACTCAGGCAGCGAGGACAATGACACACAGCACAGAAATGGGGTTGGAATACTCATAAAACCAGAACTTGAAAAATACGTAAAACAGGTTATCCCTATAAACAACAGGATCATAATACTTCAACTAAATGCCAGCCCATTCAATGTTAATATAATACAAATATATGCACCTACGGCGGAGAAGAAATATGATCACGAAACCGAGATTTTATACCAACAACTAGACGATGTACTTAATCGCCTTAAAAAAGATGAAATCAATTTTATTATGGGAGATTTCAACGCTAAAATAGGAAAGGGTCGTAGATCTGACCTAGTAGGTGAGTACGGTCTGGGCGAGAGTAACGAGCGCGGCGACAGACTATACGAATTTGCCCAAGAGCATGATATGGTTGTAACGAACACATGGTATAGATTACCCAAAAGAAGACTATATACGTGGACCGCCCCTGGCGATAATACTGAGCACATAATAAGGAATCAGATTGATTACATCCTGGTAGCTAAGAGGTTTAGAAACTGTGTCACAAGGGTCACCACCTATCCGGGCGCAGACATAGGATCGGACCATAACCCACTAGTCGCAAACATAAAAATTAACCTTAAAAAATTAAACAAAAACAACAAAAGTCTAAAGTTTTCCATAGGCGATGTGGACATCAATAAACTGAGAAATGAACTCAACGACAGCCTCGACACAATGACAGGGATAAGTGGCAATACGGTAAACGAAACGTGGGAGATATTTCGAGAACACATCATTAAGACAATGGAGGAGAATACAACAAACAACATCAAACCAAAGAAAAAACGTTGGATGACTGAAGAGATACTAAAACTCATGGAAGAAAGACGAAAATGCAAAAACAACACGGAGGAATATAAGAGCAAACAAAGGGAAATAAAGAACAAAATCAAGAATGCAAAGGAAGAGTGGATGACGGATAGATGCGAGGAAATGGAGGATCTGGAGAGAAGACATGATACCTTTAACATGTACAAAAAGGTCAGAGAAGTAGCAGGCCTATTTAACAAAAAAGCCCCTAGTATCTTAATGGACAACGCAGGAAAAACCATTATAGATGAGGGAGAAGTTCTTAATGCATGGATACAATACATAGATGATCTATTCGGGGACAATAGACCGGCGTCGATGACTGATGTAGAAGACAACGAGGGACCTGAAATCTTGAAATCCGAAGTCCTATTTAACATAAAATCTGCAAAAACAAAAAAAGCAGCGGGACCTGATGACATCCCAGTAGAACTCCTTCAACTTATCAACGAGAAAAACATTGATATCTTGGTTAAACTCTTCAATGATGTATACAACACGGGAGAAATACCAGAAGAATGGCTGAGATCTGTATTCATAACAATTCCCAAAAAACAACGAGCCAAAAGATGCAACGATCACAGACTAATAAGCCTGATGAGCCACACATTAAAGGTGTTCCTTAAGATTATACACTCTCGAATAAGAAACAAATGCGAAAATGATTTAGACGAGACGCAATTCGGCTTTAGAAATGCCCTTGGCACCAGAGAAGCAATGTTTGCTCTGAATGTTCTTCTCCAAAAATGTCGAGACCAGCGTAAGGACGTCTTCGTGTGTTTCATCGATTATGAGAAGGCCTTCGACAGAGTACAACACGAAAAGCTCATAAATATATTGAGAGGCGCTGGTGTTGATGGAAAAGATTTACGTATAATTAAGAACCTGTACTGGCAACAGAAGGCAGTCGTTCGAGTCAACGGGAGATTTACAGATGAACGACAAATCCAACGAGGCGTTCGGCAGGGATGTGTCCTGTCTCCACTGCTCTTCAACCTATATTCTGACAAAGTCTTTAAAGAAGCTCTACGTGACAAAGAATTTGGGGTCAAAATCAACGGTGAACTGATTAACACCATTCGCTATGCTGACGATACGGCTATTTTGTGCGACGATCTTCAAGGCCTCCAAAATCTCATCAATTCTGTTAATGCAGTGGGACAGGAAATGGGACTGAATATAAATGTTGCTAAGACAAAATTTATGGTCTTTAGCCGTCAGCCATACCTCAATGCGTCACTAGAGGTGAATGGACAAAACATTGAGAGAGTATCCAGTTTTAAATACCTCGGATGCTACATCACCGAGCAACTCGACCCGGAGAAGGAGGTTAGATGCAGGATTGAGTCAGCGCGTGCAACGTTCAAGAAGATGAGGTCACTGTTCTGTAATGACAGCCTGAACCTAAAACTGAGACAAAGAATGATTAAATGTTACATTTGGTCTGTGCTGTTGTACGGAGCTGAAGTCTGGACCCTGAAAGCTGCCACAATCAACCGTTTAGAAGCATTTGAAATGTGGTTACATAGAAGAATGCTGAAAATACCATGGGTAGCCTTGCAAAGAAATGAAGCAGTCTTAGACAGGGCAAATACAGTTCGTGAACTTTTAACAACAGTTAAATGCCGAAAACTGGCATACCTCGGCCATGTTCTCAGAGGAAATCGTTACCGGATTCTACAACTTATAATGAAGGGCAAGATAGAGGGCCGCAGGGGCGTAGAAAGAAAACAAATCTCCTGGTTGAAAAACATCCGGGATTGGACAGGCATACATAGCGTCGAACAACTGTTTAGAATGGCTGAAGACAGAGATCAGCTCGCCATCGTGATCGCCAACGTCAGGGGGACCTGACAGGGCACAACAAGAAGAAGATCACTTTTACATACTCCATAACAACACCGTTTTGTTGTTCCTTTTCGTACAGACAACATAATTATAATGGAGTACAAAAAAGTTTTTCCGGTTATTTTGACTTACCACTTACTTTTTTTTTCACTTTTTTTATAATTAATCAACTTTGATTTATATTTTAATTTGTGATACGCGGATAGCGGACACTTTAGCATGGTTGTTTACAAAAAACAGTACGAAAAAGATGGCTGACTCTGACGCATGCGCACAAAAAAATTTTGGGATGAAAAGGCCTATTATAAGAAGTGAAACATTCTATGCTAATGGTTGGCAACGAAAACGACAGCCAGCGCTTACAGTGATTTTGTGGCAAACTAAATTAGTGGCGGGCAAATTTAAATGTACCCGCAACTTATTTTGTCGCCTTTTTCCCATTGAATTGGTGCTGTGAGATCAAAATAGAAGTGTTTAACTTAACTTCATAATTAAAACACTACTTAATTACACAACTTAAACAAAGTTCAAAAATAATTAAACAATTAGACAACCATTTGACAATATAGTCATATAAAACAAACAAATAAAATTAATAAATTTTAATTATTTTAAATAACCTGCTATCGAATTAAAATGAAATAAATTGCAATCAAATTTAAAATAAAAACAAAACAGACAAATTATTTAACAAAAACAGCTAAAAGTAAACAGATGCAGGTACTCTACCTCATTTTATTAGCAAAAAAAAACTATAATCGTATAAATACGTTTTAAATGTGAAAAGTACTTAAAAACACATAAAATGTAACTCGATTTGTCACTAATCTATCACTACCAAACAGTGATTTTTATGATTTAAACAAATGTCCATATTAATCCCCAACAAAAATTTGAATTCCCACAGCCACTTCTTATGCCAATTGAAATGAAATGCACTACATACGTGGAAATATAATAAAAGTTTAATTCCAATCACCTACGATTTTCTTCTAAAATTCAACGAGTCTTTTTCTCTTGCCTCCAACTGGGATACTACTCCCTTATAATGTTAATAAAAAGTACAGTTATTTTCCTTCGCTTTAAACTGAAGAGTTTTCAGTCTCAAAAGCAAAATCCTCCATAAAAACTTGCACTAAAGCTGCACCAAAATTTAACCGTTTCTTTCTCTTGTTGACAAAACCAGATTCATCAAAGTGATCCTCACAAACTGATGAAATCTTTTCTCTGAGCCCCCATCTATTCTATAAATAATATTCTCCCACAATTGGAATCTACAAACAAAATCTTATTAAAACGCATATTACATGGAATAACTAAGCTTACCTATTTTATTTATAATTTTAATTCTATTTTTCATTTTGCTTTATCAATTAACATAAAAAATTGATATAATTTCATAAAAACAAGTATAACATAACCTCTAAATGCAACAACAACAAAAAACGTTGGGAATCGAAAGTGAAGGGCGCGACAAACAATACTACTTTTGGCGCTGAATTCAAATCCATATTTCTGATTGGCTACTTTTCTTTCCCCTTGCCGCACGTCAATATAGTGGCCCACATACTTTTTTCTCGTTTCCAATTCCGCTATCTTGGCTTCACCCCCCTGGTGTGTTCTCTTGTAGGTTCTTTCGGTTCTTTCTGTTCAAATCTAAACGTCTTGGAGAACACACGTATAATTTAATTCTCTTGTATTTTAGGTAAGAAATCATATTGTAAATAGTGTATATTATGTAATAAAACTTTTGTATTTTAGAATAAAATCATGTTGAAAACAATCGTAGATGTATAGTCTATGGAATATTTAAAATCTCATTTGTCAAGGAGATTTTGAATAGTTTGTAGTGTATAAAGATTGTGTGAATTTGGTTTGTTTTTTTTTATTATAAATAATTGTGTAAGTTTGTTACATTGAGCCTTTGCTTTTTAGTGCATCAATATTACTTTGGCATAATTTACGCTTTTAAAATTATCTCATTATTTCAATTTATTGTAGTTTATTTTCCTTTATTATTTCACTTTATTCACAATTTATCTTGAGTTGTTATTAATTACCTAACATGAATATATCATCTCAAAAAAAAAACATAATTTAAACATTCATTTATTTTGTTGATAGAGCATTCCTTCTATCGTTTTGTTTATAACTCGATGTGGCGCCAGCCACTACGGCTGGCGACGTTAATTTGATATTTATTATACAACTACACTAAAATGAATCGTGTTAGTGATCGTATTTTCATTAATTTTGTCGGCTGGCCCAGAGTGGTCGACGTGCGGTCAAAAACATAACATCCAAAGGATTTTCGGAAACGGCACCGTCTACCGATCGTAAAGTTTATGAGTTTCTTTTACAATCGAGTAACTAGTACAAAAGTTGATATTTTTGGTGATATGAATTTTAAAAGTTTGAAAAATCCTAGAATTTCGAACTTTTGATCAATGAAAAATATATAAAAACAAAGAATAAAATATGAAAAATATTTAATTTTTTTGATTATTTATACAATAGTTAATAATACTACTTAATAGAAATTTTTAAAAGTTTTATTGCTTATATCTTTTTTCTGATTCTAACTCGCGCGCTTCCAAGTAGGTACTTTTCAGTATCGTATGAGTCTTTCTGACTTATATGCGGCACTGGTCCTCTTGGTTTTAAATAATTATTTATCATTTAGGTTCATATATTCTTCATTTGTAGTTGAAAAACAAAAACGGCATAAACGTAAAGTAGAGGTTGAATTCTGCTGCGATTGCGATTCAACACGTTTTGGTAAAACAAAAGTCAGCTAGCACTTTTGTGTTTTATCACTGTGTATGAATTTTAAAATATATTGGTAGCTGGTAGCTTCTGACCAGAGAACCTATTTAAAAAATAATATATGCCGATTTCGAAGTGCTATACAAAGAGCTGTAAAGTATAGATGCATCTTCCTTGCATCAAGAAAGATAGATCATGAAGAAAAGGTAGATAAACTTCCTCGTGATATACATAATTCAGTATATCGTTATTGTGGCGATCATTCCAACTGTGATCATTATTTTTGCAAAAGTAATATAAATGTTTTTTCCAAAAGCAATTTTTTTGCCAAATTGTATTGTGTATTTTTTGGGCAATAGAAGCAACAACAGGAACTGGGTAGAAGAAATGACCATCAGCGGTTTATTTCAAGATTTAGAAGTAGTTTTGAATCGCCTAGTTCAGCATGCTGACAGTCTATTATTAGATATGGACAACAATTCGGCAGAAAGTTATAATTCCCTTGTAGCAAAATTTGTAGGAGGAAAACGAATTAATTTTTCGACAAAATAATCGTACCAGCTCAGGTGCCATGCAGCTGGTATCAGTTTTAGTGCGGGATCTCACGATTATCCGCGTTTAATTCATCACGAGATCGCAAAACGTAGTCCAGGCAAATTTTTAAGAAATTATATAACCAAAACAAAAAACAATATGTCAACCGAAATGTGCGACGACGTCTTTTCCCTAAATTATTTAAAAAAAGACAACGCTACGCTGAATTTGATAAAGAATACGGCCCAGAGGCGGCATTGCCAGAGAAAAAAAAATCAGAACCGCTTTCAGAATCATTTGAGACAGCTAAACACGATTTAATTAAATCGTTAAAAAAACCAGATCTGAAATTGCACAACTAGAGAAAAACACTATTGAACAAAGCAGTAGTCGATAGTTAAAGGATGAAAGATATAAGAGGCTAATAGCGTCTTCATTTAGTAAAATTTGCAAAATGCAACGTTCCACTTCGTGTGCTGCAGTCTCTTTTATATAATAAATTTACTGGTAGTACTGTTACTGATTGGGGTAAAACTCATGAACGCGTCGCTGTACAAGCGTTTGAGCAACTTCTTGTTCTTGAGGTTACAACTTGCGGCTTGCTTGTTGACCAAATGTTTGGCTTTCTCTGGGCATCTCCAGATGATCTAGTTGGAAATGATGCCATAATTAAAATTAAATGCCCTTATTCGATGCGAAATTTTACCTCGCATGTGTAAATAAAAGAGGCTCTAAATAAATAGTGATACATTATACAATAGACAGAGAAGAGAATATAAACTTAAAAACAAATGCCGTCTACTTATACCAAATACAAGGGCAGCTACATATAGCCAAGAAAGAAATTTGCTATTTCGTTATTTGGACTCCAGAAGGAATGTCTATTGAAAAGTTATGAGAAAAAATGTAACCATATCTGATAGAATTTTACCATAAATGTATTGTGCCGGAGTTATTATATTCCCAGCATCCTAAAGAACTTCTTATCAAAAATTTGCGGAACAAAAATACCTCAAGAAGAACCAATTGTAAATGATTACTTTATAAAGCAATCAATATTTTTTACTATTGAGATTATTATTATTTATTTTATTGATTTTTATTTTTTTATTGTACTTTATTTTTATTTATTTCTTCTTGTGCTTATTCTACTCTCTCATATAGAAGGTTACCTGCAGTAACATAAATAACAAAGCAAACCTATTAATATTTATTTTTAACATTAAGATTACTATTTATTATTCCACATTATTTAAAAAATAAAGTTTAATCATTTTTTATTACATAATTATACTTTTTTTTCTTCACCCACAATATTTTTTTTCATTATCACTTTGTATGATTTTAATATGTCTATTTCTGTCTATATTATAATTGCTCAGATTTTTCAAAAAAATTGTTTAATAGTTGTAGATTTATATTAGAGCTCAATACTTATACATGAAGAATAATATTTAACTCAGATAAATAGGTACACCACTCGCTTTCAGCTCGTATTGCAAATTTTATCTTTGAGGGTAGTAGTCTTCATCATGCGCGTGTTGAATAATTTACTGTTTTAACTGCAATAAACACATTATTATTACAGAAAAAAATTGATTATTGTTTATGAAACATATCGTAAAATACCTACTTGAATTACCAATTTGTATTAAGTACTTGTTTCAGTCAGCAATGAACAAGAAGAAGCTTTTTTTTTGCGGCAATATAATTTTGTTTGTCCGTGCAGTTCTTATTTGAGTGAATGGTAATATTTTACTGGGAATATTTACTGTTGAACCATAGCATTACGCAATGGATATATCAGAAAGTATTTTTATGATATCATTTTTAAGGGTCGGTTTTCTTCAGGTAGACAGGGTGACGAGAAAAAGACGAGTAAATGACTGAGATAAAATATTTAAACTCCGCCCCTCAGCTGACATAGAAAAACACGGGGGATAGCAAGAGCCGACTTAAGTTTGTCTTTAAACGCTCTTAAGCGTCATATTGAGTCTATACCAACAATAGAATCCCACTACCTTCGGGCTCAAACGACACGAAAATATTTTGAATGAGTTTAAATTGAGCAACCCTATACAAACTTTATGAGGAAGAATGTCACTTAGAAGGGACACAGCCGGCGCATTATTTTCAATACGCAAAAATATTTATATATAAGTACAGACAAGAATTTTAAAGAAATTTTTATAAATCAAAAACAAAGAGCTAAGACTTATATTAATCTTGAAGACACTAAACTAAACTGTGCTTATAGTAAGTTATTACCTATTGCAAAAAAAAGAAAGATGGTCTTATTGCTTTGTGCAATAAAAATTTAATTGACAAAGAACATCAACAATTTTAAAGAAACTTAAAAGTTACAGACCAAGCAAATGAAGAGTTCGATAATGATTGAGAATTTTCAAGTTATTTTAATAATTTTTGTATAGTTATGTTTTGTTTCTTCTTTTTGATCAATGTTGTTTTGAGTCAATAAAGATCTTTAATAGATGTGCTAGTATTGCATAAAGTTTTAGTTCCTTATGGTAGTTTACTGACAGACGGCGATCAAACGACATTTGTGAAACACTGTCGTAAGTATCAAAAATGTCTTAACTACCAAATTTATTAAAAAAACATTTGTTTCATTTGTTAAAGTAGAATTAAACAATAAAATAAAACCGTTTTCTAGTTGTAACTTTTAACCAAAGTCTAGAAATATTACTTGGAACGTCACAATTCATGATTTCATCTTTTCTGTCGCTGATTTCTCTGAATCGTAATTTTTGTACATACGATAGTGTAGCGCTCACGGTGCGATATATATATATATATATATACATATATAATATTATTAAGTATCCTGCTTTTAATTAAAAACCAGAAATTAATCTCTTCATCTCATGCTTTGTGAATTTTATAAAAAAATAAGAAACATATGAATTTCAATAATTTAGAAAAAATCTAAAGTTTACGTTAATGTTTCACTACAAGCATAGTTATTCATAGTTAGTGTATGGGCTAATGAGCATTTAGAAATTAGTCCTATCGATTTATCTGAATGGTGTATTGAGCAACATTTTGAGGTATGTGCGGCGTCTTTTAAAACGTGTATAAAAACAATAATTTTGATAGATTATGTACACTTATGGCAGGTTATAACTTGCTTCCTAAGGTATGGTGGCCTACACAAGTGACTGATTTTTCCTGCACTATCATTGATCAAGTATTCTTAAATTTTGACAATCCTGGAACATGTTGTGTGTTAGATAATCTTGTATCAGATCACAGGGCTGTCTACATTGAATTGGGCATTTTTAATAAGAAGCAGAGCAATCCTACTACCAAAAGAAGGAGAATATTCAACAATTCTAATGTTTTCAATTTTACATCATTACTCGCTAATGAAAACTGGAATTATCAGTATGAAATTGATGAATTCGATGAGGCCTTTTCTTATTTTTATGAAACAATTTGTTTTCTTTTTAATGTTAATTTTCCTAGTAAAAAACAATCTAATAATCCAGAAAATAACAATTGGGTTGATCAAAAGATCATAAATTCAAGCAATAAATTAAAAGATTTGTTTCTGTTACAAAAAACTTATCCTCAATTAAATCACATCTATAAATATGCTAAGGTTGCGCATGTGATGCTATTAAATTGCAAAAAGAAACTCTATTATCAAAATCGCATTTTGTCATCTTCAAATATAGTAAGAACTTCCTGGAAAGTAGTATCCGAGTTATCTGGTAAGAAGAAACCTGATGATAATTAAAAATTGATGACCATTTTGTAGATGATTAACATATTCTGGCATCTACCTTTAATCGTTTTTTCATAGATGGTCCTGAAGATATTGTAAACACAATTAACCAAAATATAAAACAAGCGGATAGTTAGATAGCCTCTTTTGATAAAACAATATTTCTTACACCCTTTGTTCAAAATGAATTGATTGTTTTACTTGATAGTAAACTAAAAAATAAAAACTCTGCAGGTATAGATCAACTACCCACATCTCTGTTAAAAAAGGTTTTAACTTATTTTATAGATCCTTTGACCTATCTAATAAATAAATCTTTCAGTTCGGCTAGCTTTCCGGAAGTTTTGAAGACAGGCAAAATTGTTCCTGTGTTTAAAAAGAATAATCCAGCTTTTATTGATAACGATAGGCCTATAACTGTGCCTTCGAGTTTCTCGAAATTATTTGAATATGCTTTTTTAGATCGGTTGCTAACTTTCTTGACAACTAATAAAATTATCACCGATAAACAACACGGTTTTATGCCAGATAAATCTACTACAACTGCAATGCTCTCATTTTACAATCAGCTTGTATCTTGTTTGAATGCAGGCGAATATCCAATTGCTATTTTTTGTGATTTGAGCAAGGCTTTTGATTGCGTAAATCTCCAGCAACTTTTATCTATAATTGAAAGGTATGGTATACGTAGGCAAGCTAACGCTTGGATTAAATCTTATCTCAATGATGGGAAACAATATGTATCATTGCGTGTCACACAAAATAATAACACATTTTAAGTTAATTCAGATCCTGTTACTGTGAATAGAGGTGTTCCGCAAGGATCAAAACTGGGTCCTATACTATTTATTCCCTATGTAAACGACTTGGAAAGTGTTATTAATGAGTATCATTTTACAGCTTACGCTGATGATTTCTCCTTACTTGTTTCTAATTAGTGTAATCAATTTTTAGTTACTAATTATTGTTCTGATGTGTTATCAAATTTAATAAATTATTTCAATAAAAGAGACCTACATTTCAATACTAATAAAACAGAGATTATTAGGGTTCACCCGAGGCAGGCTAACCTACAGCATATAAATACATGTGTTGGAAATAATAAAGTGACTACCACTCACAAACCTATAAAATTTCTGGATTTACATTTAGATGAAAATCTTAACTGGAATCATCATTGCCAGCAATTAAGTGTAAGAGGTAGTTTATTGAATTACTTTTTTTTTTTTCATTTCTATAGATAACTCGATTGAAACACCACTCTTCTCTAATGAGATAAAATTCTAATAAGTCAACGAAACTTAAGCCCGTGTATGAGTCATTTTCGATAATCATGTGAAGAAAATACCATATGACGTATCAGTAGAAATGTTTCAGTTTAATTCATATTGTGGTCAAGAAAAGTGATTTATTGAGTGTTTTCTGCCAGAATAATAACCTTTTGTTAATTTTACTAAGAAAATTGATCTTCTAATCCTAGGTGAGTGAGTTTTCTAACAGAGCAATATAATTCTGCATGATAAATATTCAAATTCATTTGATGAAACTCTCTTAAAGTAATCAACATTTCTTTGTCTTGCTTAAATGAGGTTCATATTGCCATAACTAATAACTTTTTGAGTACGTCGCGAATTGACCCTTTGTACTTTGATATTGATAGAGTGGGGACTTTGCGAGTTATACCCTTAGTACCTGAATGTGATTCACCGTTTGCCATGGTAAATACTGTTTTATATTTTGATGGGTTTTTCAAGAAGATATTGAGCGAGTTGATCCTCAGTATCGATGAATTGAAAAACTAAGACGAGATATTAATTATGTGATCGCGAAGTAACTAACCGTTTTGAATCTTTGCAAATTTTATAATAAATTTGCTAATTGTAAATTATAATGATTATCTATAGTTAAATAAACAAGAATTTGTTTGCTTAGACACCTTTTTCATTTAATTGCAGATCTACGGTCTCATGGTCGGACTGCTCTAGTAAAATGTCGGCCCTACAAACAAGTGGACAATTAAATATATATATATTTTTTCTTTATAACGAATTTTGCTATTTTTGATAGATATTAATTTTGTTATATATGTAATTAGTTTTGTTATTTTTTATTAATAAGCAGTTTTGTTATTTTTTATTATTTGTTATTTTTAATTGAAATAAATTTTTAAATTTTTGTTTTCGCTTAATTTTTTTAATATTTATTTATTTTAAATTTCATCTTTATTTCATTTGTAAGGCAAGATAGCTTATATAAGTAACAAACTAAGTTCTATCAAGTACTTACTTATGGCTCTGCGATCTGTGTTAGAATTGCATCAGCTGCAGAATATTTATTTTGCACAGGTAGACTCAAGGTTGAGATATTGTATTCGTCTTTGGGGTAGCTCTGCTTCTGTACATGACGTTTTTATGACTCAGAAGAGCATAATTAGATGTATAGCTAATGTTCCAATGGGAGACTCCTGTAGACCACTATTTAGGAAGTTTAAAATCTTGATGGTATGTTGTAGATATATATATATATATATATACATCCTTATACCCAACCTGAGCCATTTGAAGTTTCATACCATTCTGATCCACCCTTTAAATCAAACATTACAGCATTTAACTTGGTGTATATTGACTACTATTAAATTGTTTATTTTATTTTTTTTATATATACATGTAAAATGTTAATTTTAAAAAAATTTATTTTTTGAATTTTATACGAATTTTTTCATACAATTCTGACCCATTCTGTTTTGACCATTCTGATCCATTTACGAGTATGTATATTCATTTTTTCTTAGTTTTCATACTATTATGAGCCAGTATATTAATAGCAGGAAAATCATACAATTCTGATCCCATAAAATTTAGAAGCAATTGAAAACTTTAAAAAGATTATATTATTGCAAATTTTTTTTTCTATGGAAAAATTTGTTTGGTTTTAGTAATTTTTATTTTTTTCGGTAAATTTATTGTTTTTGAATTCAGAAATTTTGCTCCAAGAATTAAAAAAGATTTATTTTGGTTTTAATGACCAATAACTTCTTTAGACTCAAATTAAAAATTACTTTATGAAGTTTTTAGCATACATACGTAGAAAAGGATTCTTATATGTTTGCAAATAGGAAGTGAGTTTTATTATCCATCGGTAGTTTTCTTGTTCCAAAACCTAACCAAATGTGTTTATAATAATTTTGTTGATAAGATTTACAAAAAACTCTTGATAACATTGCAAAAATTGAATATATTTGTGTTCTATACAAATAATAATTATTAACAGGTGCAAATTGTGTACGTGCTGATTTGTGTCAGGTCAGGTCATATGTGTCAGAGCTGAAATTCCCAACAAGTGTTAAAAGTTGAAGAATTAAATCCAATGTTTGAGTGAGGTGTAGATACATTTCCTATTGTATTGTACACCATTGGCCTATATTTTATTCTAAGATTACATTCATTCTTACAAATTTTAAAATATTGAGATTTTTTATCTAGGAGGCAAGAAAATGTTGCTGTTGTAGCAACAGCAACTTTGATTATGTCAATTTAACAACGGTATCTGAAAAGGTAATTTTTAAAATATGATTGAATATAGATTAATTTAATAAGATTAATATTTAATGCCTAATTATCATATTTTAATATGAGCAATTGCTCACAAAATATCAATGATGCTAATGATCAAAATTTTTTTTATCGAAATTTCATCATTGACAAAAATATATTTAAAAATAATATGTTTGT
The DNA here is from genome assembly GCA_947359425.1 of Lagria hirta. Taxonomy (NCBI): domain Eukaryota; kingdom Metazoa; phylum Arthropoda; class Insecta; order Coleoptera; family Tenebrionidae; genus Lagria; species Lagria hirta. The sequence goes on from OX375799.1 coordinate 25,693,466, forward strand.
TCGCAACAATTTGTTTATTTTCGACGACTTTTGACTTCAATCCCCGCCTCAAAAATGTCAAGTCTAAAATTAAGTGCTGCCAACCAAAATAAGAAAAAATAACTACGTATCTCTAATTAGAGGAGGACAAATTGAAACTAGAGGATAAGCGTTTTTTTCGGTAGAAGACTTGTTCTATTACCGCTTTATTTTGGGGTTTAATTTCTTTATCGACTATCAAAATTATATAGCTCGAGTGTCAAAATTCATGTTTTGAAGACGTTGTTTGGAAAATGGCCAACGCCGCCATGATATTTTTTCTGAAATTTGTGAATTTTTAATTTGTTTTTAAGATTTTTTTTATTTTTTTATAAATTGAGTTATTATAATTGAGAAATTTTTTTAATTTTTTTTATTTGTTGTAAATATTTCAGTACTGGAGGTATAATTATTTAATTTTTATGTAAGATATTTGTAATTAGAATTCCAGTTCATTTAATTAATTATGATTTATTAAATATCGTTCATTGTTGGCTGTGTATATATTCGAAAATCTTACTGGTTGAGCCTTTTTTTTTTGCTAGCCAATAAATAGTCAACCTATAGGCAAAATTTAGATAACAAGTGGCGCTCAAAACTCAAGTAAGGTCACTCTTGCCAATTTATTTTACATCTGAAGATCCACGACCAAAGCTGAGCTAGTACGAATCAAGCCTTTAGAGGTCATATGAGCCCTTATCAAAAGAAAGGGTTACAATGTCAAAAAAAGTAAAATATCAATTCTTGTGTTAATTTATTCAATTATTACACAATTTGCTTCACTTACTTTACTTATACACACTAAAATTTAATTATAGTTTGATCAATTATGAATTTTCATACCTCCACGTATTGTGATTTTTAATAAAAAAATCTTTTTATGGTCTGTTTTTTTGTGCTAGTTTTTAGTATAATTATTAAAATCATAAGAAAAATAAATAAAGCAATTATCCACTATTAATATTTTGAACTTGCAGCGCAGCTTTCACAAAAATGTTCAAGCTAAATGCGCGTTCGTTATTTAAATGCTTGAAGAAACCTTAATTTCGGTTCTAATTCTGGTAAAAATGGTTAGGTTTCAGGTATAAATGAGGATGCAGCTCCGTTCCTTTCCGAAAAAGTTTTGCAAAAGTTTCAAATTTTTTACGATCATATAATCCAAATGTTTAAAAAAATCTTTTAAACATTTTAAATAAGACATTTGTCTTATTTAAAAACCAAATCAAAAACAAAAAATGAAAAATATAGGTGAAACATGTTTTCAATTATTAAATAATAATAATAATTTACTTTGCTCTAGCAAACGCTTTTTGTTTTACTTTCAAACCAAAATTTTTAATTTTATTTACTTTTTATTTTGATAATAATAATAATGCTTCGTCTTCTACACATAAAACTATTTCAACGTTTAATTAAGTTCTGAAATTATCATAAAAAAAAATTTTATTTCGCCTACAAATAATAATTTAATCAGAGTCACACTGATCGCAGTGCGCCATTTATCATTTATCCGTAATTTTCATTACAAATTTTTAACAAAGAATAAATTGAATAAATTACGAACTAAAGTTAACAATAAACAATTCAGATTGTTTCGATAAACATCAGTGACGCGACGTGTAACAGTTCGAGTACCCAGCCGGCTCGTGCGAGTTGGAAATGTGAACGGCGAGGCGAGTCGAGACCTGTGGTCGAGACTTTTATTAAAATTTTTTGTGCTAAGATTATAAAAGCTAAAACAATATTTTCCCCAGCTGTAGGGGTTGGGATTTCCAAGGTGTAAAGTCCTATGTTAAATTTCTGAACCAAATTTATGGTACTTATTGTTGCAAAAACACATTTTTTTCGAAAAAGCTATGCACTCAAGTGTTGTAAAGTAGATAATAATAAATATGAAATTTCCGAAATTTCCCTAATATTTTGGTCATAATAATAATATTTATTAATTTGAACAATTTCAAACATTACTAATTTATATGTAAAAGCTAAAGACCTTAGACAACGATAGCCAATGCTATGGGTGATGCTTATGTGCAAAATCACTAATTTGAGAATTTAGAATAAATTATTTTAAAAGATCTTGTAGATATAATAGCATTAATAGCATCATGCTAATAAAAAAAAATACTTTTTATATCAGCAGCTAGTGCTGCATAAATTCTGTGCTTTTTAAATATTTGACGGAGTTAAAAATTAATGAAAAAATTATATTAAAAAAAAATACGATTTTGTTGTAACGCAAACGCACTTTCCAATCGTTTCTATCATTTTGCATTATTTTTTTGTTCTATTCTTCTATTTCTTTCATGAACCCGGCGTGGGTCCGGTCCGGTACAGTGGTTTTCTTCTTTATCCCTTGCACCCTTGCAGCAAGAAAATAATAAAACCATAAACCAACATGCCTTTGTCTGGCTCTGGCCTGGGCCTAAACCGGCACGCGTGCATGGCGTCCAGCACGATTTCATCCTGTCTCTTGGAAATTCCCACCTTTTTTGTCTAATTGAGTAATTTCTAATATTTCTATTGTCTAATGTCGGTAATATCACTAATATCTGGCTGAATGTCTGCTACAGTTATGCAAGTCAAAAATTCTGCTTGTATATTTTGTTTTTGACTATTTTGACCTAATTCAAGTTATGAATTTTACAGTGATTAAATTTTTAATCTATCTGATTTAATAAAAGTGCTATAAATTGGTGTCTTTGTTTATACTTAGTTAAATTATATAGGTCAGGTATAAAGTATGACGTATGATAAGCTATTTATTAATAATTTGAATAATAATAATGTAATAATGCTAATAACAAAATTAAATCATTATGGAGAAAGGTATCCGTCCCTGATTAAAGAGTTAAAGTTAAAGACGATCTCGGTCTCGTGGTCGTAACTCTCGTGTCTCTTAAATTATAAACGATTCATTTGGCATCTCAAATCTCTATCTCAAATCTCATCATTCTCATCTACTCAATCCGCAATCTAGTTCTTTACGAACGATTCCCTAAAACACGAACTAGTTCCTCAAAAAGAACTATTAAGCCCACCACTACACTATAAACAAATAAAATTGACGTCACTCATCTTATATAAGGTAGTGACAACCTCCTAACGGTAGTAACAGATTTGTGACTAATATTTTTCAAAAGCATCTTTTTCCGTTGCACAAATCACCAACCTTAGATAAATTCGATTACAAATTTGATAAATTAATCTATTGTCTTAATTTTATTAATTGAAGTTAACCGTCTGAGAGTGAATTTCTACACAGTAAACCAACCATATTTTTAAAATGTTTAACAATTTGTCAAAATAATAAGATTTTCTCTATATAAATTATTGATAAATTCATTTCTATCAATATAAACAGTTCTAAAAAAAAATTGTTTATTAAAAGTATGAACAATACAATGGCTCATAACATTTTTTAACAATAATTATATCACATTAAAGTGTTTCTTATAGATTTTAATACTCAATTTAATTACCGTTAAAACTGGGAAATCTCTCTCATAAAATCCCGTAAATGCAAATTTGTGATTTTTATTATTACAAAAGCACTTTTCTTCATAAACTTTTATTTAATTAGAAAAAATTTAGTTATTTTTTAACAAAGAAATAGTTGGTTTATAGATCGTAGTAGAATTGATTATTTGCTTAAAACTAAAGTTAATTCTTTACCTGATTGGTTGAATTTGCGTGAGCAGACAATAAAACATTTTAATTTTGACTTTTATTGTTTAATTAACTATTTTAGTTTAATTTTTTTTCTGTAACCTCACCTGAAATAAATGCGTTTTTTAATCAATTAATTGCAGTTAAATATTTAAAAGCAAAACATTTTAACAAATTAATTTAAAATTGGTTTAAAATAATTTGTTACGTTATTGGTTAAGTCTTTTTGAATGGGTAATCAAAAATCTAACATGTGAATTTATTAATAATTACTATATATTTAAACACATGACTATATAATTTGATGCTGATACAATAAAAATAACGAACCTTACATATTGTTGGAAAAATCTTTGAATTTTCTCATGGTTTTTGTAAAGTTGTTAATTACTGATTTTGTAAAATCTGACAAAATATAAACAAATGCGGGGTTTATAGAATTTACTAGCTATGTTTAAAAAATATTAATGTGAAAACATTGTTTAAAAATAAAAACTAAAAACTTTATAAAATCATATTGTTATTACTGCACAATTTTATAATATTAAAGTCGACTACGTGTTTTGTAACACTTGGTCAAGCTCAAGCTGCAAGTGTTTTTGATGCATTGTATCTTCATCGCTCTTCCCCTTTAAAGTCATTCATTTAAAAATGAGATCGTCGGTTTTGTCAGCGAAAAATGTTCCAGGTATAAAAATAAGGATGCAGCTCCGTTCCTTGAAAAAGTTTTCCAAAGGTTTGAAATGCTTTACGATCATATAATCCAGATGTTTAAAAAAATCAGACAAGTACCAACAATTTATTAATGATACCGTTACACTTGTATTATTTAAAATCTAAATCAAAAATATAAAATCAAAAATAAAAGTGAAACAAATTTTCAATTATTGAATAATAATAATATTTTACTTTGCTCTAGCAAACGCGTTTTGTTTTACTTTCAAAACAAAATTTTTAATTTTATTAACTTTTTATTTTGATAATAATAATGCTTTATCTTATATTAAATATAAAACTATTTCAACTTTTAATTAAAAGTTCTAAAATTATCATAAAAAAAAATTTATTTCGTCTAGAATAAATAATTTTATCAGAGTCACACTGATCACAATGGGTCATTTACTATTTAAACGTAATTTTCATAACAAATTTTAACAGAGACTAAATTAAATAAATTACAAATTAAAGTTAACAATAAACAATCAAGATTGTTTAGATAAAAACCAGTGACGTGACGTGTAACAGTTCGAGAGTCTGATCGAGTACCCAGCCAGTTGATGCGAGTTGGAAATGTAAACGGCGAGGCGAGTCGAGACTTTTTATCAAATTTTTTAAAGTGCTCTAAACAATTGATATTGACGTCTCTAATCTCATAAAAGGTAGTGATAACCCCCTAAGGGAAGAAACACGGGAGATATGCTCCTTAACACAGACAGGCGACTGATTAATTACTACGTCGCTAATTAATTTATTGTAATTAATTAATTAGCAATTAATCAATCAAATCTAAACCTTGTCCGACAACACATTAGCAATATCAATATTAAAAATCATAATAAAAATTATCAGTAAAAATAAAAAAAACCAAATGTCTTTAGGTCAGGTTGGATTAGGTCAGTGTTGCGTTTAGTTGAACGCAATGCTTATTGCGCTCAATGCTATATATTTACCTACTATGCTTTTTTGTAAAAAAGCATAGTAGGTAAATATATAATTTAGGTATACAGTGTGATGATAAAGTTTGGAACAAAAATAGCTGCTTTGTATGTTATTTTAAAAAAAACACTTTGAAAAGTTATAACGGAAAATTTTTATTTATGACGTCAATTGTTTATGAGCGATGACGTCATTATCAATTTTTTTAAATGAAAAACCCATTTTATTATCTGTTTTGATATTGATACGTTACATGACAATTCTTTTGACAAAAAAGCATACTAGCTTTAAAAATTAAAATCTTAAACAGTAAAAATAACAATTAAACAAAAAAACAAACAAGATTTAATGCAAATATTTGAACTATTTGCCACCAACCATTTGGCTTTGACCGACACGAGTGTGAACACTTTGTACATTACGCTAAAATATGTCGGGCTTATATCTATTGATATGTTTAGTGTTATTTTCTCAGAATAATTGTTATGTAAGATTTCAATTTTTTACATTATTATTCAAGAAGTCAAATGGTCTCTAAGGCAAAACTGATAAAAATAAAAAAAATTGAGATTGTTATTTAAAAAAATTGATCATGACGTCATTGCTTAAAAACAATTGTCGAGTAATCGAGTGTTTTTTTTTTAGCTTATGAATTTTGTTCCAAACTTAATCATCACACTGTATAAACTATGAATATTTTTATTATTATTATTATTTATTATAATAATAATAATATTGATTTAGAATAAATATATTTATATTGAGTAAGGTTTGATTGTAAAAAAATATTTTTTAATTAAACGAGTAACGAGATGCAAGATCAATAGATGAGAGAGGTACTCGCAAAAATGTCGCAATATTAATTTGCTATTCATTACTAACACAAAACATACCAAATTATATAAGAGAAGTACAAAAGGCTCAGTTTATGACGAAACGACTGTATTTTGTATACAAAACATATACAGTCAGGTCGATAGCAGCGCCACCAACTGTTGAAGCGGAATTTGCTGGAACTAAAAACTGAGGTTTCTATCAAAGCTGACCCATTTTAAAACTTGTTGTAGACGCTCCAGAAATGATATCTGATCGTTCTGTAAGGGTCTGCAAACCTGAGCCATATATATGGCTCAGGTTTGCAAAAGTGGATCAGGATGTACCGCTCGAGAACATAGTATAGGCTCAGCTTTGTATGAAAGCGCTATATATATATATATATCCGAAATGAGTATATGTATATGTTTTTAAAAATAGGGCTCATTTTGCAAAAAAGAGCAATGTTCACAATAATTATAAAACAAGAACGAAAGATGAACTCCATATTGGTTTTGCTAGAACCAATGCTACATATTTAGCTCCTGAGTACATGGGCCCTCGCATATTTAATGCACTTCCCCGAAATTTTCAAGGTCGATTGACTTTAAAGAAATTCAAATACTCACGTAAACAGTATTTACTTGATAAGTGTTTTTATAATACAACTGAATTTTTTAACGGCCTAGAACTGTATTAATATGTGTAATTGACAATCCATATACAATTGTAAAATATTGTCTGCTGGAATAAACTTTCTTATTATTATAGCATCGTTCAAGAAAACTCTATTCTTTCCATATAACCAAAACGCAGCGGATTTGTTAGAACAACGCGAGTCTATGCAGATTTAAAAAAAAACAAAACATCCCCGACATCCAGGTTGACTGTTGCAAAAACTTTTCAGACAGAGAGAAAAACTTCCACCTTTGAACCCAATCAAGATTAACAAATTGAGTCTTGATGAAATCAATTTAACAAACGATAAACCACGGGAATTTAATGCAAATCTGAACAACGTCATCCAGAAGCCTTTTATTAAACGACACTCTTTATGTCATACATCATGCCTGTAATGATATCATTTATTGTTATCGGGTTAAATGCAAAATGTTGCAAAAATGTTAAATTTAACAATGATTCCAGAATCCAGCCTACAGACGACTACGCCCTGATAGATGCTATCCACAAATATTTATCTATTGCATCTTTGGATATTTGATCCCTCGAAGAACTTCACTTCATCTAACCGCAACTCAAGAAACGGAAGCAAACCCAAAAAAGGAAGCTATAAGATTGCTAGTATTATTTACAAGCATTTTAAAGAAAACAAGCCACAAGCTGATTGACTGATAGTATATACAGATAACTGGAGCGGCCAAAACAAAAACTGGATAGTGCTATGTTTGTGCAAACTCAAGTTGTGAAAAAAACAATAGACAGACGACAAAAAAAATCTACAATTTTGTAAAACTTGCTCTTTCAATTTTTCCAAAGAAAATCTCAACATTCTAAGCGTTAAGCATCTTGTTAATAAAAACTACAAAAGCATCAATATTGGAAAAAGAGTTCTGAAAGTTCATTAAAGCTTTCTCGCTGTTTAAAGCAGAACACAATAAACCAATTCCTCTAAGCCCAAACAAAAATGGAAAACTTATCGAAACTTATTCCATTCATTCCTCCTATACAGTGTCACATTTCAGGTAAACGAAATTTAATTTATAAAATTGTTCCATCTTATAACTCAAAATGGGATTGTTTAAAAAATTTTTATTCAAACAAGTAAAAAACTTAAAGTCTTCCCATAATTTTATTTTTATTTTTCAATAAATGAAAAATTGAAAAACTACATATGTTTCGGCTTTTAACTTATCTTTTGACAAGAGCCATCATCAGGTTTGAGTGGTGTGTTAACACCGAAGCTTTAACTAACACTAGACAAAATAAAATAAATTATAAATGTTGTTTATAATTTAAACACCAACCGGCTTGTTCACCCTCAACATTTATAATTTATTTTATTTTGTCTAGTGTTAGTTAAAGCTTCGGTGTTAACACACCACTCAAACCTGATGATGGCTCTTGTCAAAAGATAAGTTAAAAGCCGAAACATATGTAGTTTTTCAATTTTTCATTTATTGAAAAATAAAAAGAAAATTATGGGAAGACTTTAAGTTTTTTACTTGTTTGAAGAAATTTAATTTGTTATATTTTTTTACTAAAATAGTGATATGAGTAAACCGTAGTTTCTTTTAATGAAGATACTTTTTTGGGAAATGACATGCTTTTTTCAACATTTTTTATATCTCTTTATCCGGTCTTTATTTATCACTATAGTGCCTAAATATATTTAGTCTAAGAGCCAGTGAACGGATACATGTATGTATTTGACCAGACCTGGGTTTTTGTACATTGAGGCCCCTATACCTACGGTACATGATATGGGGACTCACTAAGCCCAAAGTGGTGGACGCGGCGAGTGCGCAGGTAGGACAGGTATCGATTTTTGGCTATTTATAAATGCATTTGACCACGTCTGCCGTTTTGATATTTGAAAATATATTATTATTATTAATTGAAAATAACAATGGCAGACCATTATCACGCGTTTAACATTGTGGCAGACAATTTTAAAAATATGGAAACATTTTTTTTTTTAATTAATTGACAAGATCTGTCATCAATATAATAATTTCATTTATTATACATACTCCTAATAGTTATTTAAGTAACAAGGAATGTAAGGACGTATTAACATTTGAGGCAGGCAGGTACAAGCCAAGGCGAAGCCGCGGAACCAAATTTATCTAAATTTATTAAGAAATCGTATTGATTCGACATCGCAATTAATTTTGTTACTATTAATCGTCGTGAGTTGCGTTGGCCGTGTGTTGCCATGTCACATATAACGAAATTATAAACAAAGTTCTCGAAATTAATTTGTGGTCGTTTGTGTAATTAGTTAATTTGTGTAATTAGTAAATAATAATTAATGTGGATGTTGATGAGATAGAAGAAGCGGCAAAGATTGCCTCCTCAAGTTTATTGCCGCAAAAATCGAGAGACACATACGAGTTTACGTATGGAGTATTCAAAAAGTGGCGCTGTAGGAAAAATGTGACGTCGGTTACCGAAAAGGTAATGCTAGCTTATATGCTGGAAAGAACGCAACAACTAAAATCACCGACAAGTTTATGGTGCGAATACTCCATGCTTAAAGCCACCATTAAGTGCAAGGAGAATATTGACATCTCTAAGTTTTTACAACTAATAGGTTTTCTTAAAAATAGAAACAAAGGCTATAAACCGAAAAAGTCGCAAGTATTAGAAAGAGAAAATATCTTGAAGTTTCTAGCACAAGCAGAAGATGTAACGTATCTTCTAATTAGGGTAACCCCATTTTTGAGCCTTCATTTTTGTTTTCAAAATTATTATTTTCCAAGGAATTTAATATAAGTTCCGTCTTCAAGGACAATAATAAAAACAAATATAATTGTCAACTTACATGGTATGTTGCTACGAATGTAGAACCGACTTACATAATTCGCAGCGGGAAAAAACTTATATTGACAGCGGCAGACGTATTCATTGCGTATAAACATCAGCAGATACAAAAATCTGAGATACTACCCGGTCAGATGTCCATATATTATTACAATAGCAGTTTTACAATAATATAGTCCAAGCCATGCTTATCCATTGAATCGGATATTCCAAAATTAAACGTAACTTTTAAAATATAAATAATTTGAAAATTGATTATTTATATTTTAAAACTTACGTTTAATTTTGCAGAATCTGATAGAATGGATAAGCATAAGCATGGCTCGGATAATGATGATGAATGAAGATCAAAATCAATAAATATATGTACCTATATACATATTGATTTAGTAATGCATTTATGATTGTTTTTTATTTATCTAACGTTTAAATTTTGTATTCAATAAATAAATGTAAAAAATAAAATAAAAATTTAAATTTCTTTTTGTTCTTAGCAGCATACTTTAATATTTAAAATTTTTTCGTAATGTAACTCCTTCTTTATCGTTCAACTTTAAAAGTTTAGTATATAGACTACATGTAAAATATTAATTTCATTAAATACAGTGATTAAAGTAAATTATATTAATGTAAAACTGCTAAGACATCTGACCGGGTAGTATCTCAGATTTTTTTATCTGCTGATGTTTATACGCAATGAATACGTCTGCCGTTGTCAATATAAGTTTTTAAGAGTATAATAAATAAAATAATTATATTGATGACAGATCTTGTCAATTAATTTCAAAACAAAATTTTTTTTAATATTTTTAAAATTGTCTGCCACAATGTTAAACGCGTGATAATGGTCTGCCATTGTTATTTTCAATTAATAATAATAATAATATTATATTTTCAAATATCAAAACGGCAGACGTGGTCAAATGCATTTATAAATAGCCAAAAATCGATACTTGTCTTACCTGCGCACTCGCCGCGTCCACCACTTTGGGCTTAGTGAGTCCCCATATCATGTACCGTAGGTATAGGGGCCTCAATGTACAAAAACCCAGGTCTGGTCAAATACATACAGGTATCCGTTCACTGGCTCTTGGACCAATTCGTATGAACTCAAACTAAGACAGACTTTTCGATAAAAACAAAAGAGGAGGTAGCACTCTCGATTTGCTTTCTTTTTCATCACTCTGCACAATAATAATTATACCATTTGTTTACCTAAACATACAATAAAATTGAAAGAGCACTTACCAACCAAAATATGAGTGTTGTTCACAAAAAGTCTATTTCACATACTTCAAAACCACAATTTTCCACGAGTCTCCAACTTTTGAAAAGCGCTTGTCCACTACAATTCGATATTAGGATTAACCTCGACGACCCATCAACCCATTTGTTTTGTTTAAGGATAGACATTTCCAGTTAAAAAATTAGAAAACGTTCACAAATTTTGATCAAAATCAATAAATTCAATGAACACTAATTTTGCTCTGAATAGACATAAAATAACGTTTTAAAACACTTGCACTGTGAGATCCCGAAACCGTATTTTTAAACATAACCACACACTACACACGACACGAGACAAGAGTCGATAGAGCGAATAACAAATAGAGAAAGTTTATTGCAACATACGGAATCGATAGTGACAATCTAAGAATGAGTAGGGCACAATTTAATGCAAACGGGACAAAGAAGGTAAAATACTGGTAGGCATTGGACTTGCGCAGAATAGCTCATGTTTAATTATATTATAGAGCTATAATAGAATGAAGTCAGAACGTAAGCAATTTTTTTTTATGCAAACAAAAAAGCATTCTTAGCGAGTAATATATACGATGCCACACGCTCTGCGTTTACAAAATACGTGGCTGCGTGGACAATTAGTGTCATACCAAACTGAAACGTGGTGGAGTATAAAAGTTCGTTGTTTTGGAAAAAAAATGCAACGGTTGGCAACGTCGGATCTAAGTTTTGTTCACTGTTTGGTGTGGTGGGGTACTGCTTATATCATTTTTAATTGCGGGAAAACTATTATTTTGTGAATGAACTCAACAAAATTTTTCAGCAAATAACAATAGAGATATTAATAAAAGCCTTAAGACAATGGTTTAATTGTGATGCAGTGTGTAGATCCAAAAAGCGTCTAGATGAAACTATTTTCCCGCAGGGCCAGTCACTGTTGGATTTACATCAACAGAGGCGTAGAAGTTTATATTTTGTCACAGCTTTATAAATTTTTTGTTTGACAAAGTCTGTAAGTCTAATAAGTGTTTTTCATTATTACATGTATCAATTGCATTAATAAATACTCATAGCAATATTGTTAATTTATACACAACCGCTAAATAACAACTTTATTATGGATAGCATTCAACTTAAAGCATCGTAAACGACAAAGGTCTAATTCCAGAACTTGTGACAGTTATCCATTTCATACAAGTTACAGATTCATTATGCGCATCTAGTTTTAAACAAATTTGGCTTTTTTCTCAGAACATCTGCTTTGCTACTGCTCTTATTCCTTTTATCTCACCAGCTACATTCTAATTGTCGATCCCCACAAACCGCTGAAGCACCCCGTTCCCCGTAATTCAGCATCACAACAAAAGCAAATTCTAGTGAGGCATTCTTGACTCCATCTTATTATAGCTCCATTATACTAATTTTATTTTTCGCTCACTTAAAATATAAAACGGTCAACAATAACTGTTTGACCTGGCATCCCTTTTTAGAGACATTTTTTATTTGTCTAGTTGCAACACTGTAATCGGTTACGCTTGTTTGAAAAATATTTGACATAACACTCATAAAAAAGTTGTAGGTAATTTGGCAGCGATTAATTTTTTAATTAGCATTTGTCAATGATGTTGTCAGTGTCAAAGGTGACACCCGTCAACAACAGGAAGTGGTTGCAGTTGTACCATTTTAGAATAAAATGTAAGATTGCCAACTCAAACCGTCTTATTTGATCATGCTGTAAGTCTGATTTTTTCTTAAACAATTACTATTTATGAAACAAAGCAGTAAAGGGTAATTTTGTACATTATGTACTAGGCTGTTTATCACCAAACATTTTTGCAGACATTAATAAAACCTTATTAATAATCATATAATACTAACAAAAGTTTGTGCCAGTTATCTACTAAGTTTAACCGAAAAGTTAGACAATTTTTTTGCAACCAATAACTCTATTTTTTTAATAACAAAAAATTTTGTTTTCTCTCTTTTTTTCGGTTGGTAGCGTGACCCCCACCGGTTACCCAATTTTTTAAATTTAAAATGGGCTCATTGTTTGGTTGCTATAGTTTTATTAAAATATAAAAGCATTGTTTCGAAAACTTTCTCTTAGATTCGGCAGCAAAATAAAAAACACCGCGAAGCGGGAAAATCCTTTTTCGATGCATTGGCAAGATACGAGATGACAAGAGGCTTGGGCACTTTTGTTGAGTACAGAACACCCAAAACTTTATTTTGATATAAGACTATGTTTTACATTTTACAAATTCTTGGCATTTAATTCAATGGTAAGGTAAGCACGCAACATTGTTGACAATCAAGTTACAATAAAAGAAAAAAAATACTCGTAAATAATAAATATGAAAAAGATGTAACTCTCTTATTAATGCTAGCCAAATGCCTCGTTATCTCAAAAGTGACAGACATAAATGGATTAATAAAAATCTTATTGTTCTAATTTGCTATCTACTGAATCAATAGCCAATAAAACTATAGAAAATATAATTATATAAGAAAACAAAAAAACGCGGGTCAACGCCGGGAGTAGATGTAACTCTCTTATTAATGCTAGCTAATGCCTCGTTATTTCAAAAGTGACAGACATAAATGGATTAATAAAAATCTTATTGTTCTAATTTGCTATCTACTAAATCAATAGCCAATAAAACTATAGAAAATATAATTATATAAGAAAACAAAAAAACGCGGATCAACGCCGGGAGTAGATGTAACTCTCTTATTAATGCTAGCTAATGCCTCGTTATCTCAAAAGTGACAGACATAAATGGATTAATAAAAATCTTATTGTGCTAATTTGCTATCTACTGAATCAATAGCCAATGAAACTATAGAAAATATAATTATATAAGAAAACAAAAAAACGCGTGTCAACGCCGGGAGTAGATGTAACTCTCTTATTAATGCTAGCTAATGCCTCGTTATCTCAAAAGTGACAGACATAAATGGATTAATAAAAATCTTATTGTGCTAATTTGCTATCTACTGAATCAATAGCCAATGAAACTATAGAAAATATAATTATATAAGAAAACAAAAAAACGCGGGTCAACGCCGGGAGTAGATGTAACTCTCTTATTAATGCTAGCTAATGCCTCGTTATTTCAAAAGTGACAGACATAAATGGATTAATAAAAATCTTATTGTTCTAATTTGCTATCTACTGAATCAATAGCCAATAAAACTATAGAAAATATAATTATATAAAAAAACAAAAAAACGCGGGTCAACGCCGGGAGTAGATGTAACTCTCTTATTAATGCTAGCTAATGCCTCGTTATTTCAAAAGTGACAGACATAAATGGATTAATAAAAATCTTATTGTTCTAATTTGCTATCTACTGAATCAATAGCCAATAAAACTATAGAAAATATAATTATATAAGAAAACAAAAAAACGCGGATCAACGCCGGGAGTAGATGTAACTCTCTTATTAATGCTAGCTAATGCCTCGTTATCTCAAAAGTGACAGACATAAATGGATTAATAAAAATCTTATTGTGCTAATTTGCTATCTACTGAATCAATAGCCAATGAAACTATAGAAAATATAATTATATAAGAAAACAAAAAAACGCGTGTCAACGCCGGGAGTAGATGTAACTCTCTTATTAATGCTAGCTAATGCCTCGTTATCTCAAAAGTGACAGACATAAATGGATTAATAAAAATCTTATTGTGCTAATTTGCTATCTACTGAATCAATAGCCAATAAAACTATAGAAAATATAATTATATAAGAAAACAAAAAAACGCGGGTCAACGCCGGGAGTAGATGTAACTCTCTTATTAATGCTAGCTAATGCCTCGTTATTTCAAAAGTGACAGACATAAATGGATTAATAAAAATCTTATTGTTCTAATTTGCTATCTACTGAATCAATAGCCAATAAAACTATAGAAAATATAATTATATAAGAAAACAAAAAAACGCGGATCAACGCCGGGAGTAGATGTAACTCTCTTATTAATGCTAGCTAATGCCTCGTTATCTCAAAAGTGACAGACATAAATGGATTAATAAAAATCTTATTGTGCTAATTTGCTATCTACTGAATCAATAGCCAATGAAACTATAGAAAATATAATTATATAAGAAAACAAAAAAACGCGTGTCAACGCCGGGAGTAGATGTAACTCTCTTATTAATGCTAGCTAATGCCTCGTTATCTCAAAAGTGACAGACATAAATGGATTAATAAAAATCTTATTGTGCTAATTTGCTATCTACTGAATCAATAGCCAATAAAACTATAGAAAATATAATTATATAAGAAAACAAAAAAACGCGGGTCAACGCCGGGAGTAGATGTAACTCTCTTATTAATGCTAGCTAATGCCTCGTTATTTCAAAAGTGACAGACATAAATGGATTAATAAAAATCTTATTGTTCTAATTTGCTATCTACTGAATCAATAGCCAATAAAACTATAGAAAATATAATTATATAAGAAAACAAAAAAACGCGGATCAACGCCGGGAGTAGATGTAACTCTCTTATTAATGCTAGCTAATGCCTCGTTATCTCAAAAGTGACAGACATAAATGGATTAATAAAAATCTTATTGTGCTAATTTGCTATCTACTGAATCAATAGCCAATGAAACTATAGAAAATATAATTATATAAGAAAACAAAAAAACGCGTGTCAACGCCGGGAGTAGATGTAACTCTCTTATTAATGCTAGCTAATGCCTCGTTATCTCAAAAGTGACAGACATAAATGGATTAATAAAAATCTTATTGTGCTAATTTGCTATCTACTGAATCAATAGCCAATAAAACTATAGAAAATATAATTATATAAGAAAACAAAAAAACGCGGATCAACGCCGGGAGTAGATGTAACTCTCTTATTAATGCTAGCTAATGCCTCGTTATCTCAAAAGTGACAGACATAAATGGATTAATAAAAATCTTATTGTGCTAATTTGCTATCTACTGAATCAATAGCCAATGAAACTATAGAAAATATAATTATATAAGAAAACAAAAAAACGCGGGTCAACGCCGGGAGTAGATGTAACTCTCTTATTAATGCTAGCTAATGCCTCGTTATTTCAAAAGTGACAGACATAAATGGATTAATAAAAATCTTATTGTTCTAATTTGCTATCTACTGAATCAATAGCCAATAAAACTATAGAAAATATAATTATATAAGAAAACAAAAAAACGCGGATCAACGCCGGGAGTAGATGTAGCTCTCTTATTAATGCTAGCTAATGCCTCGTTATCTCAAAAGTGACAGACATAAATGGATTAATAAAAATCTTATTGTGCTAATTTGCTATCTACTGAATCAATAGCCAATGAAACTATAGAAAATATAATTATATAAGAAAACAAAAAAACGCGTGTCAACGCCGGGAGTAGATGTAACTCTCTTATTAATGCTAGCTAATGCCTCGTTATCTCAAAAGTGACAGACATAAATGGATTAATAAAAATCTTATTGTGCTAATTTGCTATCTACTGAATCAATAGCCAATGAAACTATAGAAAATATAATTATATAAGAAAACAAAAAAACGCGGGTCAACGCCGGGAGTAGATGTAACTCTCTTATTAATGCTAGCTAATGCCTCGTTATTTCAAAAGTGACAGACATAAATGGATTAATAAAAATCTTATTGTTCTAATTTGCTATCTACTGAATCAATAGCCAATAAAACTATAGAAAATATAATTATATAAAAAAACAAAAAAACGCGGGTCAACGCCGGGAGTAGATGTAACTCTCTTATTAATGCTAGCTAATGCCTCGTTATTTCAAAAGTGACAGACATAAATGGATTAATAAAAATCTTATTGTTCTAATTTGCTATCTACTGAATCAATAGCCAATAAAACTATAGAAAATATAATTATATAAGAAAACAAAAAAACGCGGATCAACGCCGGGAGTAGATGTAACTCTCTTATTAATGCTAGCTAATGCCTCGTTATCTCAAAAGTGACAGACATAAATGGATTAATAAAAATCTTATTGTGCTAATTTGCTATCTACTGAATCAATAGCCAATGAAACTATAGAAAATATAATTATATAAGAAAACAAAAAAACGCGTGTCAACGCCGGGAGTAGATGTAACTCTCTTATTAATGCTAGCTAATGCCTCGTTATCTCAAAAGTGACAGACATAAATGGATTAATAAAAATCTTATTGTGCTAATTTGCTATCTACTGAATCAATAGCCAATAAAACTATAGAAAATATAATTATATAAGAAAACAAAAAAACGCGGGTCAACGCCGGGAGTAGATGTAACTCTCTTATTAATGCTAGCTAATGCCTCGTTATTTCAAAAGTGACAGACATAAATGGATTAATAAAAATCTTATTGTTCTAATTTGCTATCTACTGAATCAATAGCCAATAAAACTATAGAAAATATAATTATATAAGAAAACAAAAAAACGCGGATCAACGCCGGGAGTAGATGTAACTCTCTTATTAATGCTAGCTAATGCCTCGTTATCTCAAAAGTGACAGACATAAATGGATTAATAAAAATCTTATTGTGCTAATTTGCTATCTACTGAATCAATAGCCAATGAAACTATAGAAAATATAATTATATAAGAAAACAAAAAAACGCGGGTCAACGCCGGGAGTAGATGTAACTCTCTTATTAATGCTAGCTAATGCCTCGTTATTTCAAAAGTGACAGACATAAATGGATTAATAAAAATCTTATTGTTCTAATTTGCTATCTACTGAATCAATAGCCAATAAAACTATAGAAAATATAATTATATAAGAAAACAAAAAAACGCGGATCAACGCCGGGAGTAGATGTAACTCTCTTATTAATGCTAGCTAATGCCTCGTTATCTCAAAAGTGACAGACATAAATGGATTAATAAAAATCTTATTGTGCTAATTTGCTATCTACTGAATCAATAGCCAATGAAACTATAGAAAATATAATTATATAAGAAAACAAAAAAACGCGTGTCAACGCCGGGAGTAGATGTAACTCTCTTATTAATGCTAGCTAATGCCTCGTTATCTCAAAAGTGACAGACATAAATGGATTAATAAAAATCTTATTGTGCTAATTTGCTATCTACTGAATCAATAGCCAATAAAACTATAGAAAATATAATTATATAAGAAAACAAAAAAACGCGGATCAACGCCGGGAGTAGATGTAACTCTCTTATTAATGCTAGCTAATGCCTCGTTATCTCAAAAGTGACAGACATAAATGGATTAATAAAAATCTTATTGTGCTAATTTGCTATCTACTGAATCAATAGCCAATGAAACTATAGAAAATATAATTATATAAGAAAACAAAAAAACGCGGGTCAACGCCGGGAGTAGATGTAACTCTCTTATTAATGCTAGCTAATGCCTCGTTATTTCAAAAGTGACAGACATAAATGGATTAATAAAAATCTTATTGTTCTAATTTGCTATCTACTGAATCAATAGCCAATAAAACTATAGAAAATATAATTATATAAGAAAACAAAAAAACGCGGATCAACGCCGGGAGTAGATGTAACTCTCTTATTAATGCTAGCTAATGCCTCGTTATCTCAAAAGTGACAGACATAAATGGATTAATAAAAATCTTATTGTGCTAATTTGCTATCTACTGAATCAATAGCCAATGAAACTATAGAAAATATAATTATATAAGAAAACAAAAAAACGCGTGTCAACGCCGGGAGTAGATGTAACTCTCTTATTAATGCTAGCTAATGCCTCGTTATCTCAAAAGTGACAGACATAAATGGATTAATAAAAATCTTATTGTGCTAATTTGCTATCTACTGAATCAATAGCCAATGAAACTATAGAAAATATAATTATATAAGAAAACAAAAAAACGCGGGTCAACGCCGGGAGTAGATGTAACTCTCTTATTAATGCTAGCTAATGCCTCGTTATTTCAAAAGTGACAGACATAAATGGATTAATAAAAATCTTATTGTTCTAATTTGCTATCTACTGAATCAATAGCCAATAAAACTATAGAAAATATAATTATATAAAAAAACAAAAAAACGCGGGTCAACGCCGGGAGTAGATGTAACTCTCTTATTAATGCTAGCTAATGTCTCGTTATTTCAAAAGTGACAGACATAAATGGATTAATAAAAATCTTATTGTTCTAATTTGCTATCTACTGAATCAATAGCCAATAAAACTATAGAAAATATAATTATATAAGAAAACAAAAAAACGCGGATCAACGCCGGGAGTAGATGTAACTCTCTTATTAATGCTAGCTAATGCCTCGTTATCTCAAAAGTGACAGACATAAATGGATTAATAAAAATCTTATTGTGCTAATTTGCTATCTACTGAATCAATAGCCAATGAAACTATAGAAAATATAATTATATAAGAAAACAAAAAAACGCGTGTCAACGCCGGGAGTAGATGTAACTCTCTTATTAATGCTAGCTAATGCCTCGTTATCTCAAAAGTGACAGACATAAATGGATTAATAAAAATCTTATTGTGCTAATTTGCTATCTACTGAATCAATAGCCAATGAAACTATAGAAAATATAATTATATAAGAAAACAAAAAAACGCGGGTCAACGCCGGGAGTAGATGTAACTCTCTTATTAATGCTAGCTAATGCCTCGTTATTTCAAAAGTGACAGACATAAATGGATTAATAAAAATCTTATTGTTCTAATTTGCTATCTACTGAATCAATAGCCAATAAAACTATAGAAAATATAATTATATAAAAAAACAAAAAAACGCGGGTCAACGCCGGGAGTAGATGTAACTCTCTTATTAATGCTAGCTAATGCCTCGTTATTTCAAAAGTGACAGACATAAATGGATTAATAAAAATCTTATTGTTCTAATTTGCTATCTACTGAATCAATAGCCAATAAAACTATAGAAAATATAATTATATAAGAAAACAAAAAAACGCGGATCAACGCCGGGAGTAGATGTAACTCTCTTATTAATGCTAGCTAATGCCTCGTTATCTCAAAAGTGACAGACATAAATGGATTAATAAAAATCTTATTGTGCTAATTTGCTATCTACTGAATCAATAGCCAATGAAACTATAGAAAATATAATTATATAAGAAAACAAAAAAACGCGTGTCAACGCCGGGAGTAGATGTAACTCTCTTATTAATGCTAGCTAATGCCTCGTTATCTCAAAAGTGACAGACATAAATGGATTAATAAAAATCTTATTGTGCTAATTTGCTATCTACTGAATCAATAGCCAATGAAACTATAGAAAATATAATTATATAAGAAAACAAAAAAACGCGGGTCAACGCCGGGAGTAGATGTAACTCTCTTATTAATGCTAGCTAATGCCTCGTTATTTCAAAAGTGACAGACATAAATGGATTAATAAAAATCTTATTGTTCTAATTTGCTATCTACTGAATCAATAGCCAATAAAACTATAGAAAATATAATTATATAAAAAAACAAAAAAACGCGGGTCAACGCCGGGAGTAGATGTAACTCTCTTATTAATGCTAGCTAATGCCTCGTTATTTCAAAAGTGACAGACATAAATGGATTAATAAAAATCTTATTGTTCTAATTTGCTATCTACTGAATCAATAGCCAATAAAACTATAGAAAATATAATTATATAAGAAAACAAAAAAACGCGGATCAACGCCGGGAGTAGATGTAACTCTCTTATTAATGCTAGCTAATGCCTCGTTATCTCAAAAGTGACAGACATAAATGGATTAATAAAAATCTTATTGTGCTAATTTGCTATCTACTGAATCAATAGCCAATGAAACTATAGAAAATATAATTATATAAGAAAACAAAAAAACGCGTGTCAACGCCGGGAGTAGATGTAACTCTCTTATTAATGCTAGCTAATGCCTCGTTATCTCAAAAGTGACAGACATAAATGGATTAATAAAAATCTTATTGTGCTAATTTGCTATCTACTGAATCAATAGCCAATGAAACTATAGAAAATATAATTATATAAGAAAACAAAAAAACGCGGGTCAACGCCGGGAGTAGATGTAACTCTCTTATTAATGCTAGCTAATGCCTCGTTATTTCAAAAGTGACAGACATAAATGGATTAATAAAAATCTTATTGTGCTAATTTGCTATCTACTGAATCAATAGCCAATGAAACTATAGAAAATATAATTATATAAGAAAACAAAAAAACGCGTGTCAACGCCGGGAGTAGATGTAACTCTCTTATTAATGCTAGCTAATGCCTCGTTATCTCAAAAGTGACAGACATAAATGGATTAATAAAAATCTTATTGTGCTAATTTGCTATCTACTGAATCAATAGCCAATGAAACTATAGAAAATATAATTATATAAGAAAACAAAAAAACGCAGGTCAACGCCGGGAGTAGATGTAACTCTCTTATTAATGCTAGCTAATGCCTCGTTATCTCAAAAGTGACAGACATAAATGGATTAATAAAAATCTTATTGTGCTAATTTGCTATCTACTGAATCAATAGCCAATGAAACTATAGAAAATATAATTATATAAGAAAACAAAAAAACGCGTGTCAACGCCGGGAGTAGATGTAACTCTCTTATTAATGCTAGCTAATGCCTCGTTATCTCAAAAGTGACAGACATAAATGGATTAATAAAAATCTTATTGTGCTAATTTGCTATCTACTGAATCAATAGCCAATGAAACTATAGAAAATATAATTATATAAGAAAACAAAAAAACGCGTGTCAACGCCGGGAGTAGATGTAACTCTCTTATTAATGCTAGCTAATGCCTCGTTATCTCAAAAGTGACAGACATAAATGGATTAATAAAAATCTTATTGTGCTAATTTGCTATCTACTGAATCAATAGCCAATGAAACTATAGAAAATATAATTATATAAGAAAACAAAAAAACGCGGGTCAACGCCGGGAGTAGATGTAACTCTCTTATTAATGCTAGCTAAATGCCTCGTTATCTCAAAAGTGACAGACATAAATGGATTAATAAAAATCTTATTGTTCTAATTTGCTATCTACTGAATCAATAGCCAATAAAACTATAGAAAATATAATTATATAAAAAAACAAAAAAACGCGGGTCAACGCCGGGAGTAGATGTAACTCTCTTATTAATGCTAGCTAATGCCTCGTTATTTCAAAAGTGACAGACATAAATGGATTAATAAAAATCTTATTGTTCTAATTTGCTATCTACTGAATCAATAGCCAATAAAACTATAGAAAATATAATTATATAAGAAAACAAAAAAACGCGGGTCAACGCCGGGAGTAGATGTAACTCTCTTATTAATGCTAGCTAATGCCTCGTTATCTCAAAAGTGACAGACATAAATGGATTAATAAAAATCTTATTGTGCTAATTTGCTATCTACTGAATCAATAGCCAATGAAACTATAGAAAATATAATTATATAAGAAAACAAAAAAACGCGGGTCAACGCCGGGAGTAGATGTAACTCTCTTATTAATGCTAGCCAAATGCCTCGTTATCTCAAAAGTGACAGACATAAATGGATTAATAAAAATCTTATTGTTCTAATTTGCTATCTACTGAATCAATAGCCAATAAAACTATAGAAAATATAATTATATAAAAAAACAAAAAAACGCGGGTCAACGCCGGGAGTAGATGTAACTCTCTTATTAATGCTAGCTAATGCCTCGTTATTTCAAAAGTGACAGACATAAATGGATTAATAAAAATCTTATTGTTCTAATTTGCTATCTACTGAATCAATAGCCAATAAAACTATAGAAAATATAATTATATAAGAAAACAAAAAAACGCGGGTCAACGCCGGGAGTAGATGTAACTCTCTTATTAATGCTAGCTAATGCCTCGTTATCTCAAAAGTGACAGACATAAATGGATTAATAAAAATCTTATTGTTCTAATTTGCTATCTACTGAATCAATAGCCAATAAAACTATAGAAAATATAATTATATAAAAAAACAAAAAAACGCGGGTCAACGCCGGGAGTAGATGTAACTCTCTTATTAATGCTAGCTAATGCCTCGTTATCTCAAAAGTGACAGACATAAATGGATTAATAAAAATCTTATTGTGCTAATTTGCTATCTACTGAATCAATAGCCAATGAAACTATAGAAAATATAATTATATAAGAAAACAAAAAAACGCGTGTCAACGCCGGGAGTAGATGTAACTCTCTTATTAATGCTAGCTAATGCCTCGTTATCTCAAAAGTGACAGACATAAATGGATTAATAAAAATCTTATTGTTCTAATTTGCTATCTACTGAATCAATAGCCAATAAAACTATAGAAAATATAATTATATAAAAAAACAAAAAAACGCGGGTCAACGCCGGGAGTAGATGTAACTCTCTTATTAATGCTAGCTAATGCCTCGTTATCTCAAAAGTGACAGACATAAATGGATTAATAAAAATCTTATTGTGCTAATTTGCTATCTACTGAATCAATAGCCAATGAAACTATAGAAAATATAATTATATAAGAAAACAAAAAAACGCGTGTCAACGCCGGGAGTAGATGTAACTCTCTTATTAATGCTAGCTAATGCCTCGTTATTTCAAAAGTGACAGACATAAATGGATTAATAAAAATCTTATTGTTCTAATTTGCTATCTACTGAATCAATAGCCAATAAAACTATAGAAAATATAATTATATAAAAAAACAAAAAAACGCGGGTCAACGCCGGGAGTAGATGTAACTCTCTTATTAATGCTAGCTAATGCCTCGTTATTTCAAAAGTGACAGACATAAATGGATTAATAAAAATCTTATTGTTCTAATTTGCTATCTACTGAATCAATAGCCAATAAAACTATAGAAAATATAATTATATAAGAAAACAAAAAAACGCGGATCAACGCCGGGAGTAGATGTAACTCTCTTATTAATGCTAGCTAATGCCTCGTTATCTCAAAAGTGACAGACATAAATGGATTAATAAAAATCTTATTGTGCTAATTTGCTATCTACTGAATCAATAGCCAATGAAACTATAGAAAATATAATTATATAAGAAAACAAAAAAACGCGTGTCAACGCCGGGAGTAGATGTAACTCTCTTATTAATGCTAGCTAATGCCTCGTTATCTCAAAAGTGACAGACATAAATGGATTAATAAAAATCTTATTGTGCTAATTTGCTATCTACTGAATCAATAGCCAATGAAACTATAGAAAATATAATTATATAAGAAAACAAAAAAACGCGGGTCAACGCCGGGAGTAGATGTAACTCTCTTATTAATGCTAGCTAATGCCTCGTTATTTCAAAAGTGACAGACATAAATGGATTAATAAAAATCTTATTGTTCTAATTTGCTATCTACTGAATCAATAGCCAATAAAACTATAGAAAATATAATTATATAAAAAAACAAAAAAACGCGGGTCAACGCCGGGAGTAGATGTAACTCTCTTATTAATGCTAGCTAATGCCTCGTTATTTCAAAAGTGACAGACATAAATGGATTAATAAAAATCTTATTGTTCTAATTTGCTATCTACTGAATCAATAGCCAATAAAACTATAGAAAATATAATTATATAAGAAAACAAAAAAACGCGGATCAACGCCGGGAGTAGATGTAACTCTCTTATTAATGCTAGCTAATGCCTCGTTATCTCAAAAGTGACAGACATAAATGGATTAATAAAAATCTTATTGTGCTAATTTGCTATCTACTGAATCAATAGCCAATGAAACTATAGAAAATATAATTATATAAGAAAACAAAAAAACGCGTGTCAACGCCGGGAGTAGATGTAACTCTCTTATTAATGCTAGCTAATGCCTCGTTATCTCAAAAGTGACAGACATAAATGGATTAATAAAAATCTTATTGTGCTAATTTGCTATCTACTGAATCAATAGCCAATGAAACTATAGAAAATATAATTATATAAGAAAACAAAAAAACGCGGGTCAACGCCGGGAGTAGATGTAACTCTCTTATTAATGCTAGCTAATGCCTCGTTATTTCAAAAGTGACAGACATAAATGGATTAATAAAAATCTTATTGTTCTAATTTGCTATCTACTGAATCAATAGCCAATAAAACTATAGAAAATATAATTATATAAGAAAACAAAAAAACGCGGGTCAACGCCGGGAGTAGATGTAACTCTCTTATTAATGCTAGCTAATGCCTCGTTATCTCAAAAGTGACAGACATAAATGGATTAATAAAAATCTTATTTCTTATTGTGCTAATTTGCTATCTACTGAATCAATAGCCAATGAAACTATAGAAAATATAATTATATAAGAAAACAAAAAAACGCGTGTCAACGCCGGGAGTAGATGTAACTCTCTTATTAATGCTAGCTAATGCCTCGTTATCTCAAAAGTGACAGACATAAATGGATTAATAAAAATCTTATTGTGCTAATTTGCTATCTACTGAATCAATAGCCAATGAAACTATAGAAAATATAATTATATAAGAAAACAAAAAAACGCGGGTCAACGCCGGGAGTAGATGTAACTCTCTTATTAATGCTAGCTAATGCCTCGTTATCTCAAAAGTGACAGACATAAATGGATTAATTAAAATCTTATTGTTCTAATTTGCTATCTACTGAATCAATAGCCTATAAAACTATAGAAAATATAATTATATAAGAAAACAAAAAAACGCGGGTCAACGCCGGGAGTAGATGTAACTCTCTTATTAATGCTAGCTAATGCCTCGTTATCTCAAAAGTGACAGACATAAATGGATTAATAAAAATCTTATTGTTCTAATTTGCTATCTACTGAATCAATAGCCTATAAAACTATAGAAAATATAATTATATAAGAAAACAAAAAAACGCGTGTCAACGCCGGGAGTAGATGTAACTCTCTTATTAATGCTAGCTAATGCCTCGTTATCTCAAAAGTGACAGACATAAATGGATTAATAAAAATCTTATTGTTCTAATTTGCTATCTACTGAATCAATAGCCTATAAAACTATAGAAAATATAATTATATAAGAAAACAAAAAAACGCGGGTCAACGCCGGGAGTAGATGTAACTCTCTTATTAATGCTAGCTAATGCCTCGTTATCTCAAAAGTGACAGACATAAATGGATTAATTAAAATCTTATTGTTCTAATTTGCTATCTACTGAATCAATAGCCTATAAAACTATAGAAAATATAATTATATAAGAAAACAAAAAAACGCGGGTCAACGCCGGGAGTAGATGTAACTCTCTTATTAATGCTAGCTAATGCCTCGTTATCTCAAAAGTGACAGACATAAATGGATTAATAAAAATCTTATTGTTCTAATTTGCTATCTACTGAATCAATAGCCTATAAAACTATAGAAAATATAATTATATAAGAAAACAAAAAAACGCGGGTCAACGCCGGGAGTAGATGTAACTCTCTTATTAATGCTAGCTAATGCCTCGTTATCTCAAAAGTGACAGACATAAATGGATTAATAAAAATCTTATTGTTCTAATTTGCTATCTACTGAATCAATAGCCTATAAAACTATAGAAAATATAATTATATAAGAAAACAAAAAAACGCGGGTCAACGCCGGGAGTAGATGTAACTCTCTTATTAATGCTAGCTAATGCCTCGTTATCTCAAAAGTGACAGACATAAATGGATTAATAAAAATCTTATTGTTCTAATTTGCTATCTACTGAATCAATAGCCTATAAAACTATAGAAAATATAATTATATAAGAAAACAAAAAAACGCGGGTCAACGCCGGGAGTAGATGTAACTCTCTTATTAATGCTAGCTAATGCCTCGTTATCTCAAAAGTGACAGACATAAATTGATTAATTAAAATCTTATTGTTCTAATTTGCTATCTACTGAATCAATAGCCTATAAAACTATAGAAAATATAATTATATAAGAAAACAAAAAAACGCGGGTCAACGCCGGGAGTAGATGTAACTCTCTTATTAATGCTAGCTAATGCCTCGTTATCTCAAAAGTGACAGACATAAATGGATTAATAAAAATCTTATTGTTCTAATTTGCTATCTACTGAATCAATAGCCTATAAAACTATAGAAAATATAATTATATAAGAAAACAAAAAAACGCGTGTCAACGCCGGGAGTAGATGTAACTCTCTTATTAATGCTAGCTAATGCCTCGTTATCTCAAAAGTGACAGACATAAATGGATTAATAAAAATCTTATTGTTCTAATTTGCTATCTACTGAATCAATAGCCTATAAAACTATAGAAAATATAATTATATAAGAAAACAAAAAAACGCGGGTCAACGCCGGGAGTAGATGTAACTCTCTTATTAATGCTAGCTAATGCCTCGTTATCTCAAAAGTGACAGACATAAATGGATTAATAAAAATCTTATTGTTCTAATTTGCTATCTACTGAATCAATAGCCTATAAAACTATAGAAAATATAATTATATAAGAAAACAAAAAAACGCGTGTCAACGCCGGGAGTAGATGTAACTCTCTTATTAATGCTAGCTAATGCCTCGTTATCTCAAAAGTGACAGACATAAATGGATTAATAAAAATCTTATTGTGCTAATTTGCTATCTACTGAATCAATAGCCAATGAAACTATAGAAAATATAATTATATAAGAAAACAAAAAAAAGCGTGTCAACGCCGGGAGTAGATGTAACTCTCTTATTAATGCTAGCTAAATGCCTCGTTATCTCAAAAGTGACAGACATAAATGGATTAATAAAAATCTAATTGTGCTAATTTGCTATCTACTGAATCAATAGCCAATAAAACTATAGAAAATATAATTATATAAGAAAACAAAAAAACGCGGGTCAACGCCGGGAGTAGATGTAACTATCTTATTAATGCTAGCTAATGCCTCGTTATCTCAAAAGTGACAGACATAAATGGATTAATAAAAATCTTATTGTGCTAATTTGCTATCTACTGAATCAATAGCCAATGAAACTATAGAAAATATAATTATATAAGAAAACAAAAAAAAGCGTGTCAACGCCGGGAGTAGATGTAACTCTCTTATTAATGCTAGCTAAATGCCTCGTTATCTCAAAAGTGACAGACATAAATGGATTAATAAAAATCTAATTGTGCTAATTTGCTATCTACTGAATCAATAGCCAATAAAACTATAGAAAATATAATTATATAAGAAAACAAAAAAACGCGGGTCAACGCCGGGAGTAGATGTAACTCTCTTATTAATGCTAGCTAATGCCTCGTTATCTCAAAAGTGACAGACATAAATGGATTAATAAAAATCTTATTGTTCTAATTTGCTATCTACTGAATCAATAGCCTATAAAACTATAGAAAATATAATTATATAAGAAAACAAAATAACGCGGGTCAACGCCGGGAGTAGATGTAACTCTCTTATTAATGCTAGCTAATGCCTCGTTATCTCAAAAGTGACAGACATAAATGGATTAATTAAAATCTTATTATTCTAATTTGCTATCTACTGAATCAATAGCCTATAAAACTATAGAAAATATAATTATATAAGAAAACAAAAAAACGCGGGTCAACGCCGGGAGTAGATGTAACTCTCTTATTAATGCTAGCTAAATGCCTCGTTATCTCAAAAGTGACAGACATAAATGGATTAATAAAAATCTTATTGTTCTAATTTGCTATCTACTGAATCAATAGCCTATAAAACTATAGAAAATATAATTATATAAGAAAACAAAAAAACGCGGGTCAACGCCGGGAGTAGATGTAACTCTCTTATTAATGCTAGCTAATGCCTCGTTATCTCAAAAGTGACAGACATAAATGGATTAATAAAAATCTTATTGTGCTAATTTGCTATCTACTGAATCAATAGCCAATGAAACTATAGAAAATATAATTATATAAGAAAACAAAAAAACGCGGGTCAACGCCGGGAGTAGATGTAACTCTCTTATTAATGCTAGCTAATGCCTCGTTATCTCAAAAGTGACAGACATAAATGGATTAATTAAAATCTTATTGTTCTAATTTGCTATCTACTGAATCAATAGCCTATAAAACTATAGAAAATATAATTATATAAGAAAACAAAAAAACGCGTGTCAACGCCGGGAGTAGATGTAACTCTCTTATTAATGCTAGCTAATGCCTCGTTATCTCAAAAGTGACAGACATAAATGGATTAATAAAAATCTTATTGTTCTAATTTGCTATCTACTGAATCAATAGCCTATAAAACTATAGAAAATATAATTATATAAGAAAACAAAAAAACGCGGGTCAACGCCGGGAGTAGATGTAACTCTCTTATTAATGCTAGCTAATGCCTCGTTATCTCAAAAGTGACAGACATAAATGGATTAATAAAAATCTTATTGTTCTAATTTGCTATCTACTGAATCAATAGCCTATAAAACTATAGAAAATATAATTATATAAGAAAACAAAAAAACGCGTGTCAACGCCGGGAGTAGATGTAACTCTCTTATTAATGCTAGCTAATGCCTCGTTATCTCAAAAGTGACAGACATAAATGGATTAATAAAAATCTTATTGTGCTAATTTGCTATCTACTGAATCAATAGCCAATGAAACTATAGAAAATATAATTATATAAGAAAACAAAAAAAAGCGTGTCAACGCCGGGAGTAGATGTAACTCTCTTATTAATGCTAGCTAAATGCCTCGTTATCTCAAAAGTGACAGACATAAATGGATTAATAAAAATCTAATTGTGCTAATTTGCTATCTACTGAATCAATAGCCAATAAAACTATAGAAAATATAATTATATAAGAAAACAAAAAAACGCGGGTCAACGCCGGGAGTAGATGTAACTATCTTATTAATGCTAGCTAATGCCTCGTTATCTCAAAAGTGACAGACATAAATGGATTAATAAAAATCTTATTGTTCTAATTTGCTATCTACTGAATCAATAGCCTATAAAACTATAGAAAATATAATTATATAAGAAAACAAAAAAACGCGTGTCAACGCCGGGAGTAGATGTAACTCTCTTATTAATGCTAGCTAAATGCCTCGTTATCTCAAAAGTGACAGACATAAATGGATTAATAAAAATCTTATTGTGCTAATTTGCTATCTACTGAATCAATAGCCAATGAAACTATAGAAAATATAATTATATAAGAAAACAAAAAAACGCGTGTCAACGCCGGGAGTAGATGTAACTCTCTTATTAATGCTAGCTAAATGCCTCGTTATCTCAAAAGTGACAGACATAAATGGATTAATAAAAATCTTATTGTTCTAATTTGCTATCTACTGAATCAATAGCCTATAAAACTATAGAAAATATAATTATATAAGAAAACAAAAAAACGCGGGTCAACGCCGGGAGTAGATGTAACTCTCTTATTAATGCTAGATAAATGCCTCGTTATCTCAAAAGTGACAGACATAAATGGATTAATAAAAATCTTATTGTGCTAATTTGCTATCTACTGAATCAATAGCCAATAAAACTATAGAAAATATAATTATATAAGAAAACAAAAAAACGCGGGTCAACGCCGGGAGTAGATGTAACTATCTTATTAATGCTAGCTAATGAATCGTTATCTCAAAAGTGACAGACATAAATGGATTAATAAAAATCTTATTGTTCTAATTTGCTATCTACTGAATCAATAGCCTATAAAACTATAGAAAATATAATTATATAAGAAAACAAAAAAACGCGTGTCAACGCCGGGAGTAGATGTAACTCTCTTATTAATGCTAGCTAATGCCTCGTTATCTCAAAAGTGACAGACATAAATGGATTAATAAAAATCTTATTGTGCTAATTTGCTATCTACTGAATCAATAGCCAATAAAACTATAGAAAATATAATTATATAAGAAAACAAAATAACGCGGGTCAACGCCGGGAGTAGATGTAACTCTCTTATTAATGCTAGCTAATGCCTCGTTATCTCAAAAGTGACAGACATAAATGGATTAATTAAAATCTTATTATTCTAATTTGCTATCTACTGAATCAATAGCCAATAAAACTATAGAAAATATAATTATATAAGAAAACAAAAAAACGCGGGTCAACGCCGGGAGTAGATGTAACTATCTTATTAATGCTAGCTAATGCCTCGTTATCTCAAAAGTGACAGACATAAATGGATTAATAAAAATCTTATTGTTCTAATTTGCTATCTACTGAATCAATAGCCTATAAAACTATAGAAAATATAATTATATAAGAAAACAAAAAAACGCGGGTCAACGCCGGGAGTAGATGTAACTCTCTTATTAATGCTAGATAAATGCCTCGTTATCTCAAAAGTGACAGACATAAATGGATTAATAAAAATCTTATTGTGCTAATTTGCTATCTACTGAATCAATAGCCAATAAAACTATAGAAAATATAATTATATAAGAAAACAAAAAAACGCGGGTCAACGCCGGGAGTAGATGTAACTATCTTATTAATGCTAGCTAATGCCTCGTTATCTCAAAAGTGACAGACATAAATGGATTAATAAAAATCTTATTGTTCTAATTTGCTATCTACTGAATCAATAGCCTATAAAACTATAGAAAATATAATTATATAAGAAAACAAAAAAACGCGTGTCAACGCCGGGAGTAGATGTAACTCTCTTATTAATGCTAGCTAATGCCTCGTTATCTCAAAAGTGACAGACATAAATGGATTAATTAAAATCTTATTATTCTAATTTGCTATCTACTGAATCAATAGCCAATAAAACTATAGAAAATATAATTATATAAGAAAACAAAAAAACGCGGGTCAACGCCGGGAGTAGATGTAACTATCTTATTAATGCTAGCTAATGCCTCGTTATCTCAAAAGTGACAGACATAAATGGATTAATAAAAATCTTATTGTTCTAATTTGCTATCTACTGAATCAATAGCCTATAAAACTATAGAAAATATAATTATATAAGAAAACAAAAAAACGCGGGTCAACGCCGGGAGTAGATGTAACTCTCTTATTAATGCTAGCTAAATGCCTCGTTATCTCAAAAGTGACAGACATAAATGGATTAATAAAAATCTTATTGTTCTAATTTGCTATCTACTGAATCAATAGCCTATAAAACTATAGAAAATATAATTATATAAGAAAACAAAAAAACGCGGGTCAACGCCGGGAGTAGATGTAACTCTCTTATTAATGCTAGATAAATGCCTCGTTATCTCAAAAGTGACAGACATAAATGGATTAATAAAAATCTTATTGTGCTAATTTGCTATCTACTGAATCAATAGCCAATAAAACTATAGAAAATATAATTATATAAGAAAACAAAAAAACGCGGGTCAACGCCGGGAGTAGATGTAACTATCTTATTAATGCTAGCTAATGCCTCGTTATCTCAAAAGTGACAGACATAAATGGATTAATAAAAATCTTATTGTTCTAATTTGCTATCTACTGAATCAATAGCCTATAAAACTATAGAAAATATAATTATATAAGAAAACAAAAAAACGCGTGTCAACGCCGGGAGTAGATGTAACTCTCTTATTAATGCTAGCTAATGCCTCGTTATCTCAAAAGTGACAGACATAAATGGATTAATAAAAATCTTATTGTGCTAATTTGCTATCTACTGAATCAATAGCCAATAAAACTATAGAAAATATAATTATATAAGAAAACAAAATAACGCGGGTCAACGCCGGGAGTAGATGTAACTCTCTTATTAATGCTAGCTAATGCCTCGTTATCTCAAAAGTGACAGACATAAATGGATTAATTAAAATCTTATTATTCTAATTTGCTATCTACTGAATCAATAGCCAATAAAACTATAGAAAATATAATTATATAAGAAAACAAAAAAACGCGGGTCAACGCCGGGAGTAGATGTAACTATCTTATTAATGCTAGCTAATGCCTCGTTATCTCAAAAGTGACAGACATAAATGGATTAATAAAAATCTTATTGTTCTAATTTGCTATCTACTGAATCAATAGCCTATAAAACTATAGAAAATATAATTATATAAGAAAACAAAAAAACGCGTGTCAACGCCGGGAGTAGATGTAACTCTCTTATTAATGCTAGCTAATGCCTCGTTATCTCAAAAGTGACAGACATAAATGGATTAATAAAAATCTTATTGTGCTAATTTGCTATCTACTGAATCAATAGCCAATGAAACTATAGAAAATATAATTATATAAGAAAACAAAAAAACGCGTGTCAACGCCGGGAGTAGATGTAACTCTCTTATTAATGCTAGCTAAGTGCCTCGTTATCTCAAAAGTGACAGACATAAATGGATTAATAAAAATCTTATTGTTCTAATTTGCTATCTACTGAATCAATAGCCTATAAAACTATAGAAAATATAATTATATAAGAAAACAAAAAAACGCGGGTCAACGCCGGGAGTAGATGTAACTCTCTTATTAATGCTAGATAAATGCCTCGTTATCTCAAAAGTGACAGACATAAATGGATTAATAAAAATCTTATTGTGCTAATTTGCTATCTACTGAATCAATAGCCAATAAAACTATAGAAAATATAATTATATAAGAAAACAAAAAAACGCGGGTCAACGCCGGGAGTAGATGTAACTCTCTTATTAATGCAAGCTAAATGCCTCGTTATCTCAAAAGTGACAGACATAAATGGATTAATAAAAATCTTATTGTGCTAATTTGCTATCTACTGAATCAATAGCCAATGAAACTATAGAAAATATAATTATATAAGAAAACAAAAAAACGCGGGTCAACGCCGGGAGTAGATGTAACTCTCTTGTTAATGCTAGCTAAATGCCTCGTTATCTCAAAAGTGACAGACATAAATGGATTAATAAAAATCTTATTGTTCTAATTTGCTATCTACTGAATCAATAGCCTATAAAACTATAGAAAATATAATTATATAAGAAAACAAAAAAACGCGGGTCAACGCCGGGAGTAGATGTAACTCTCTCATTAATGCTAGCTAATGCCTCGTTATCTCAAAAGTGACAGACATAAATGGATTAATAAAAATCTTATTGTGCTAATTTGCTATCTACTGAATCAATAGCCAATGAAACTATAGAAAATATAATTATATAAGAAAACAAAAAAACGCGTGTCAACGCCGGGAGTAGATGTAACTCTCTTATTAATGCTAGCTAAATGCCTCGTTATCTCAAAAGTGACAGACATAAATGGATTAATAAAAATCTTATTGTTCTAATTTGCTATCTACTGAATCAATAGCCAATAAAACTATAGAAAATATAATTATATAAGAAAACAAAAAGACGCGGGTCAACGCCGGGAGTAGATGTAACTCTCTTATTAATGCTAGCTAATGCCTCGTTATCTCAAAAGTGACAGACATAAATGGATTAATAAAAATCTTATTGTTCTAATTTGCTATCTACTGAATCAATAGCCAATAAAACTATAGAAAATATAATTATATAAGAAAACAAAAAAACGCGGGTCAACGCCGGGAGTAGATGTAACTCTCTTATTAATGCTAGCTAAATGCCTCGTTATCTCAAAAGTGACAGACATAAATGGATTAATAAAAATCTTATTGTGCTAATTTGCTATCTACTGAATCAATAGCCAATAAAACTATAGAAAATATAATTATATAAGAAAACAAAAAAACGCGGGTCAACGCCGGGAGTAGATGTAACTCTCTCATTAATGCTAGCTAATGCCTCGTTATCTCAAAAGTGACAGACATAAATGGATTAATAAAAATCTTATTGTGCTAATTTGCTATCTACTGAATCAATAGCCAATAAAACTATAGAAAATATAATTATATAAGAAAACAAAAAAACGCGGGTCAACGCCGGGAGTAGATGTAACTCTCTTATTAATGCTAGCTAAATGCCTCGTTATCTCAAAAGTGACAGACATAAATGGATTAATAAAAATCTTATTGTTCTAATTTGCTATCTACTGAATCAATAGCCAATAAAACTATAGAAAATATAATTATATAAGAAAACAAAAAAACGCGGGTCAACGCCGGGAGTAGATGTAACTCTCTTATTAATGCTAGCTAATGCCTCGTTATCTCAAAAGTGACAGACATAAATGGATTAATAAAAATCTTATTGTGCTAATTTGCTATCTACTGAATCAATAGCCAATGAAACTATAGAAAATATAATTATATAAGAAAACAAAAAAACGCGTGTCAACGCCGGGAGTAGATGTAACTCTCTTATTAATGCTAGCTAAATGCCTCGTTATCTCAAAAGTGACAGACATAAATGGATTAATAAAAATCTTATTGTTCTAATTTGCTATCTACTGAATCAATAGCCTATAAAACTATAGAAAATATAATTATATAAGAAAACAAAAAAACGCGGGTCAACGCCGGGAGTAGATGTAACTCTCTTATTAATGCTAGCTAATGCCTAGTTATCTCAAAAGTGACAGACATAAATGGATTAATAAAAATCTTATTGTTCTAATTTGCTATCTACTGAATCAATAGCCTATAAAACTATAGAAAATATAATTATATAAGAAAACAAAAAAACGCGTGTCAACGCCGGGAGTAGATGTAACTCTCTTATTAATGCTAGCTAATGCCTCGTTATCTCAAAAGTGACAGACATAAATGGATTAATAAAAATCTTATTGTGCTAATTTGCTATCTACTGAATCAATAGCCAATAAAACTATAGAAAATATAATTATATAAGAAAACAAAAAAACGCGGGTCAACGCCGGGAGTAGATGTAACTCTCTTATTAATGCTAGCTAATGCCTCGTTATCTCAAAAGTGACAGACATAAATGGATTAATAAAAATCTTATTGTTCTAATTTGCTATCTACTGAATCAATAGCCTATAAAACTATAGAAAATATAATTATATAAGAAAACAAAAAAACGCGTGTCAACGCCGGGAGTAGATGTAACTCTCTTATTAATGCTAGCTAATGCCTCGTTATCTCAAAAGTGACAGACATAAATGGATTAATTAAAATCTTATTGTTCTAATTTGCTATCTACTGAATCAATAGCCAATAAAACTATAGAAAATATAATTATATAAGAAAACAAAAAAACGCGGGTCAACGCCGGGAGTAGATGTAACTATCTTATTAATGCTAGCTAATGCCTCGTTATCTCAAAAGTGACAGACATAAATGGATTAATAAAAATCTTATTGTTCTAATTTGCTATCTACTGAATCAATAGCCTATAAAACTATAGAAAATATAATTATATAAGAAAACAAAAAAACGCATGTCAACGCCGGGAGTAGATGTAACTCTCTTATTAATGCTAGCTAATGCCTCGTTATCTCAAAAGTGACAGACATAAATGGATTAATAAAAATCTTATTGTGCTAATTTGCTATCTACTGAATCAATAGCCAATGAAACTATAGAAAATATAATTATATAAGAAAACAAAAAAACGCGGGTCAACGCCGGGAGTAGATGTAACTCTCTTATTAATGCTAGCTAAATGCCTCGTTATCTCAAAAGTGACAGACATAAATGGATTAATAAAAATCTTATTGTTCTAATTTGCTATCTACTGAATCAATAGCCAATAAAACTATAGAAAATATAATTATATAAGAAAACAAAATAACGCGGGTCAACGCCGGGAGTAGATGTAACTCTCTTATTAATGCTAGCTAATGCCTCGTTATCTCAAAAGTGACAGACATAAATGGATTAATAAAAATCTTATTGTTCTAATTTGCTATCTACTGAATCAATAGCCTATAAAACTATAGAAAATATAATTATATAAGAAAACAAAAAAACGCGGGTCAACGCCGGGAGTAGATGTAACTATCTTATTAATGCTAGCTAATGCCTCGTTATCTCAAAAGTGACAGACATAAATGGATTAATAAAAATCTTATTGTTCTAATTTGCTATCTACTGAATCAATAGCCTATAAAACTATAGAAAATATAATTATATAAGAAAACAAAAAAACGCGGGTCAACGCCGGGAGTAGATGTAACTCTCTTATTAATGCTAGCTAATGCCTCGTTATCTCAAAAGTGACAGACATAAATGGATTAATAAAAATCTTATTGTTCTAATTTGCTATCTACTGAATCAATAGCCTATAAAACTATAGAAAATATAATTATATAAGAAAACAAAAAAACGCGGGTCAACGCCGGGAGTAGATGTAACTATCTTATTAATGCTAGCTAATGCCTCGTTATCTCAAAAGTGACAGACATAAATGGATTAATAAAAATCTTATTGTGCTAATTTGCTATCTACTGAATCAATAGCCAATGAAACTATAGAAAATATAATTATATAAGAAAACAAAAAAACGCGGGTCAACGCCGGGAGTAGATGTAACTCTCTTGTTAATGCTAGCTAAATGCCTCGTTATCTCAAAAGTGACAGACATAAATGGATTAATAAAAATCTTATTGTTCTAATTTGCTATCTACTGAATCAATAGCCTATAAAACTATAGAAAATATAATTATATAAGAAAACAAAAAAACGCGGGTCAACGCCGGGAGTAGATGTAACTCTCTCATTAATGCTAGCTAATGCCTCGTTATCTCAAAAGTGACAGACATAAATGGATTAATAAAAATCTTATTGTGCTAATTTGCTATCTACTGAATCAATAGCCAATGAAACTATAGAAAATATAATTATATAAGAAAACAAAAAAACGCGTGTCAACGCCGGGAGTAGATGTAACTCTCTTATTAATGCTAGCTAAATGCCTCGTTATCTCAAAAGTGACAGACATAAATGGATTAATAAAAATCTTATTGTTCTAATTTGCTATCTACTGAATCAATAGCCAATAAAACTATAGAAAATATAATTATATAAGAAAACAAAAAGACGCGGGTCAACGCCGGGAGTAGATGTAACTCTCTTATTAATGCTAGCTAATGCCTCGTTATCTCAAAAGTGACAGACATAAATGGATTAATAAAAATCTTATTGTTCTAATTTGCTATCTACTGAATCAATAGCCAATAAAACTATAGAAAATATAATTATATAAGAAAACAAAAAAACGCGGGTCAACGCCGGGAGTAGATGTAACTCTCTTATTAATGCTAGCTAAATGCCTCGTTATCTCAAAAGTGACAGACATAAATGGATTAATAAAAATCTTATTGTGCTAATTTGCTATCTACTGAATCAATAGCCAATAAAACTATAGAAAATATAATTATATAAGAAAACAAAAAAACGCGGGTCAACGCCGGGAGTAGATGTAACTCTCTCATTAATGCTAGCTAATGCCTCGTTATCTCAAAAGTGACAGACATAAATGGATTAATAAAAATCTTATTGTGCTAATTTGCTATCTACTGAATCAATAGCCAATAAAACTATAGAAAATATAATTATATAAGAAAACAAAAAAACGCGGGTCAACGCCGGGAGTAGATGTAACTCTCTTATTAATGCTAGCTAAATGCCTCGTTATCTCAAAAGTGACAGACATAAATGGATTAATAAAAATCTTATTGTTCTAATTTGCTATCTACTGAATCAATAGCCAATAAAACTATAGAAAATATAATTATATAAGAAAACAAAAAAACGCGGGTCAACGCCGGGAGTAGATGTAACTCTCTTATTAATGCTAGCTAATGCCTCGTTATCTCAAAAGTGACAGACATAAATGGATTAATAAAAATCTTATTGTGCTAATTTGCTATCTACTGAATCAATAGCCAATGAAACTATAGAAAATATAATTATATAAGAAAACAAAAAAACGCGTGTCAACGCCGGGAGTAGATGTAACTCTCTTATTAATGCTAGCTAAATGCCTCGTTATCTCAAAAGTGACAGACATAAATGGATTAATAAAAATCTTATTGTTCTAATTTGCTATCTACTGAATCAATAGCCTATAAAACTATAGAAAATATAATTATATAAGAAAACAAAAAAACGCGGGTCAACGCCGGGAGTAGATGTAACTCTCTTATTAATGCTAGCTAATGCCTAGTTATCTCAAAAGTGACAGACATAAATGGATTAATAAAAATCTTATTGTTCTAATTTGCTATCTACTGAATCAATAGCCTATAAAACTATAGAAAATATAATTATATAAGAAAACAAAAAAACGCGTGTCAACGCCGGGAGTAGATGTAACTCTCTTATTAATGCTAGCTAATGCCTCGTTATCTCAAAAGTGACAGACATAAATGGATTAATAAAAATCTTATTGTGCTAATTTGCTATCTACTGAATCAATAGCCAATAAAACTATAGAAAATATAATTATATAAGAAAACAAAAAAACGCGGGTCAACGCCGGGAGTAGATGTAACTCTCTTATTAATGCTAGCTAATGCCTCGTTATCTCAAAAGTGACAGACATAAATGGATTAATAAAAATCTTATTGTTCTAATTTGCTATCTACTGAATCAATAGCCTATAAAACTATAGAAAATATAATTATATAAGAAAACAAAAAAACGCGTGTCAACGCCGGGAGTAGATGTAACTCTCTTATTAATGCTAGCTAATGCCTCGTTATCTCAAAAGTGACAGACATAAATGGATTAATTAAAATCTTATTGTTCTAATTTGCTATCTACTGAATCAATAGCCAATAAAACTATAGAAAATATAATTATATAAGAAAACAAAAAAACGCGGGTCAACGCCGGGAGTAGATGTAACTATCTTATTAATGCTAGCTAATGCCTCGTTATCTCAAAAGTGACAGACATAAATGGATTAATAAAAATCTTATTGTTCTAATTTGCTATCTACTGAATCAATAGCCTATAAAACTATAGAAAATATAATTATATAAGAAAACAAAAAAACGCATGTCAACGCCGGGAGTAGATGTAACTCTCTTATTAATGCTAGCTAATGCCTCGTTATCTCAAAAGTGACAGACATAAATGGATTAATAAAAATCTTATTGTGCTAATTTGCTATCTACTGAATCAATAGCCAATGAAACTATAGAAAATATAATTATATAAGAAAACAAAAAAACGCGGGTCAACGCCGGGAGTAGATGTAACTCTCTTATTAATGCTAGCTAAATGCCTCGTTATCTCAAAAGTGACAGACATAAATGGATTAATAAAAATCTTATTGTTCTAATTTGCTATCTACTGAATCAATAGCCAATAAAACTATAGAAAATATAATTATATAAGAAAACAAAATAACGCGGGTCAACGCCGGGAGTAGATGTAACTCTCTTATTAATGCTAGCTAATGCCTCGTTATCTCAAAAGTGACAGACATAAATGGATTAATAAAAATCTTATTGTTCTAATTTGCTATCTACTGAATCAATAGCCTATAAAACTATAGAAAATATAATTATATAAGAAAACAAAAAAACGCGGGTCAACGCCGGGAGTAGATGTAACTATCTTATTAATGCTAGCTAATGCCTCGTTATCTCAAAAGTGACAGACATAAATGGATTAATAAAAATCTTATTGTGCTAATTTGCTATCTACTGAATCAATAGCCAATAAAACTATAGAAAATATAATTATATAAGAAAACAAAAAAACGCGGGTCAACGCCGGGAGTAGATGTAACTCTCTTATTAATGCTAGCTAATGCCTCGTTATCTCAAAAGTGACAGACATAAATGGATTAATAAAAATCTTATTGTTCTAATTTGCTATCTACTGAATCAATAGCCTATAAAACTATAGAAAATATAATTATATAAGAAAACAAAAAAACGCGTGTCAACGCCGGGAGTAGATGTAACTCTCTTATTAATGCTAGCTAATGCCTCGTTATCTCAAAAGTGACAGACATAAATGGATTAATTAAAATCTTATTGTTCTAATTTGCTATCTACTGAATCAATAGCCAATAAAACTATAGAAAATATAATTATATAAGAAAACAAAAAAACGCGGGTCAACGCCGGGAGTAGATGTAACTATCTTATTAATGCTAGCTAATGCCTCGTTATCTCAAAAGTGACAGACATAAATGGATTAATAAAAATCTTATTGTTCTAATTTGCTATCTACTGAATCAATAGCCTATAAAACTATAGAAAATATAATTATATAAGAAAACAAAAAAACGCGGGTCAACGCCGGGAGTAGATGTAACTATCTTATTAATGCTAGCTAATGCCTCGTTATCTCAAAAGTGACAGACATAAATGGATTAATAAAAATCTTATTGTTCTAATTTGCTATCTACTGAATCAATAGCCTATAAAACTATAGAAAATATAATTATATAAGAAAACAAAAAAACGCGTATCAACGCCGGGAGTAGATGTAACTCTCTTATTAATGCTAGCTAATGC
Organism: Lagria hirta; assembly: GCA_947359425.1. Classification (NCBI taxonomy): domain Eukaryota; kingdom Metazoa; phylum Arthropoda; class Insecta; order Coleoptera; family Tenebrionidae; genus Lagria; species Lagria hirta. Next base: position 25,734,565 of record OX375799.1, read on the forward strand.
CTCGTTATCTGAAAAGTGACAGACATAAATGGATTAATAAAAATCTTATTGTGCTAATTTGCTATCTACTGAATCAATAGCCAATGAAACTATAGAAAATATAATTATATAAGAAAACAAAAAAACGCGGGTCAACGCCGGGAGTAGATGTAACTCTCTTATTAATGCTAGCTAATGCCTCGTTATCTCAAAAGTGACAGACATAAATGGATTAATAAAAATCTTATTGTTCTAATTTGCTATCTACTGAATCAATAGCCAATAAAACTATAGAAAATATAATTATATAAGAAAACAAAAAAACGCGGATCAACGCCGGGAGTAGATGTAACTCTCTTATTAATGCTAGCTAATGCCTCGTTATCTCAAAAGTGACAGACATAAATGGATTAATAAAAATCTTATTGTGCTAATTTGCTATCTACTGAATCAATAGCCAATAAAACTATAGAAAATATAATTATATAAGAAAACAAAAAAACCCGGGTCAACGCCGGGAGTAGATGTAACTCTCTTATTATAGCTAGCTAATGCCTCGTTATCTCAAAAGTGACAGACATAAATGGATTAATAAAAATCTTATTGTTCTAATTTGCTATCTACTGAATCAATAGCCAATAAAACTATAGAAAATATAATTATATAAGAAAACAAAAAAACGCGGGTCAACGCCGGGAGTAGATGTAACTCTCTTATTAATGCTAGCTAATGCCTCGTTATTTCAAAAGTGACAGACATAAATGGATTAATAAAAATCTTATTGTTCTAATTTGCTATCTACTGAATCAATAGCCAATAAAACTATAGAAAATATAATTATATAAGAAAACAAAAAAACGCGGGTCAACGCCGGGAGTAGATGTAACTCTCTTATTAATGCTAGCTAATGCCTCGTTATTTCAAAAGTGACAGACATAAATGGATTAATAAAAATCTTATTGTTCTAATTTGCTATCTACTGAATCAATAGCCAATAAAACTATAGAAAATATAATTATATAAGAAAACAAAAAAACGCGGGTCAACGCCGGGAGTAGATGTAACTCTCTTATTAATGCTAGCCAAATGCCTCGTTATCTCAAAAGTGACAGACATAAATGGATTAATTAAAATCTTATTGTTCTAATTTGCTATCTACTGAATCAATAGCCAATAAAACTATAGAAAATATAATTATATAAGAAAACAAAAAAACGCGGGTCAACGCCGGGAGTAGATGTAACTCTCTTATTAATGCTAGCTAAATGCCTCGTTATCTCAAAAGTGACAGACATAAATGGATTAATTAAAATCTTATTGTTCTAATTTGCTATCTACTGAATCAATAGCCAATAAAACTATAGAAAATATAATTATATAAGAAAACAAAAAAACGCGGGTCAACGCCGGGAGTAGATGTAACTCTCTTATTAATGCTAGCTAATGCCTCGTTATTTCAAAAGTGACAGACATAAATGGATTAATAAAAATCTTATTGTTCTAATTTGCTATCTACTGAATCAATAGCCAATAAAACTATAGAAAATATAATTATATAAGAAAACAAAAAAACGCGGGTCAACGCCGGGAGTAGATGTAACTCTCTTATTAATGCTAGCTAATGCCTCGTTATTTCAAAAGTGACAGACATAAATGGATTAATAAAAATCTTATTGTTCTAATTTGCTATCTACTGAATCAATAGCCAATAAAACTATAGAAAATATAATTATATAAGAAAACAAAAAAACGCGGGTCAACGCCGGGAGTAGATGTAACTCTCTTATTAATGCTAGCTAATGCCTCGTTATTTCAAAAGTGACAGACATAAATGGATTAATAAAAATCTTATTGTTCTAATTTGCTATCTACTGAATCAATAGCCAATAAAACTATAGAAAATATAATTATATAAGAAAACAAAAAAACGCGGGTCAACGCCGGGAGTAGATGTAACTCTCTTATTAATGCTAGCCAAATGCCTCGTTATCTCAAAAGTGACAGACATAAATGGATTAATTAAAATCTTATTGTTCTAATTTGCTATCTACTGAATCAATAGCCAATAAAACTATAGAAAATATAATTATATAAGAAAACAAAAAAACGCGGGTCAACGCCGGGAGTAGATGTAACTCTCTTATTAATGCTAGCTAAATGCCTCGTTATCTCAAAAGTGACAGACATAAATGGATTAATTAAAATCTTATTGTTCTAATTTGCTATCTACTGAATCAATAGCCAATAAAACTATAGAAAATATAATTATATAAGAAAACAAAAAAACGCGGGTCAACGCCGGGAGTAGATGTAACTCTCTTATTAATGCTAGCTAATGCCTCGTTATTTCAAAAGTGACAGACATAAATGGATTAATAAAAATCTTATTGTTCTAATTTGCTATCTACTGAATCAATAGCCAATAAAACTATAGAAAATATAATTATATAAGAAAACAAAAAAACGCGGGTCAACGCCGGGAGTAGATGTTACTCTCTTATTAATGCTAGCCAAATGCCTCGTTATCTCAAAAGTGACAGACATAAATGGATTAATAAAAATCTTATTGTTCTAATTTGCTATTTACTGAATTAATAGCCAATAAAACTATAGTAAATATAATTATATAAGAAAACAAAAAATCGCGGGTAAACGCCGGGAGTAGATGTTACTCTCTTAGTAATGTCAGCCAAATGCCTCCTTATATCAAAAGTGACAGACATAAATGGATTAATAAAAATCTTATTGTTCTAATTTGCTATTTACTGAATCAAAAGTCAATAAAACTATAGTAAATATAATTATATAAGAAAACAAAAAAACGCGGGTAAACGACAGGAGTAGATGTTACTCTCTTATTAATGCTAGCCAAATGCCTCGTTATCTCAAAAGTGACAGACATAAATGGATTAATAAAAATCTTATTGTTCTAATTTGCTATTTACTGAATCAAAAGTCAATAAAACTATAGTAAATATAATTATATAAGAAAACAAAAAAACGCGGGTAAACGACAGGAGTAGATGTTACTCTCTTATTAATGCTAGCCAAATGCCTCGTTATCTCAAAAGTGACAGACATAAATGGATTAATAAAAATCTTATTGTTCTAATTTGCTATTTACTGAATCAAAAGTCAATAAAGCTATAGTAAATATAATTATATAAGAAAACAAAAAAACGCGGGTAAACGACAGGAGTAGATGTTACTCTCTTATTAATGCTAGCCAAATGCCTCGTTATCTCAAAAGTGACAGACATAAATGGATTAATAAAAATCTTATTGTTCTAATTTGCTATTTACTGAATCAAAAGTCAATAAAACTATAGTAAATATAATTATATAAGAAAACAAGAAAACGCGGGTAAAGGCTGGGAGTAGATGTAACTCTCTTATTAATGCTAGCCAAATGCCTCGTTATCTCAAAAGTGACAGACATGGATGGATTAATAAAAATCTTATTTTTCTAATTTGCTATTTACTGAATCAAAAGTCAATAAAACTATAGTAAATATAATTATATAAGAAAACAAGAAAACGCGGGTAAAGGCTGGGAGTAGATGTAACTCTCTTATTAATGCTAGCCAAATGCCTCGTTATCTCAAAAGTGACAGACATAAATGGATTAATAAAAATCTTATTGTTCCAATTTGCTATTTACTGAATCAAAAGTCAATAAAACTATAGTAAATATAATTATATAAGAAAACAAAAAAACGCGGGTAAACGACAGGAGTAGATGCTACTCTCTTATTAATGCTAGCCAAATGCCTCGTTATCTCAAAAGTAACAGACATAAATGGATTAATAAAAATCTTATTGTTCTAATTTGCTATTTACTGAATCAAAAGTCAATAAAACTATAGTAAATATAATTATATAAGAAAACAAAAAAACGCGGGTAAACGACAGGAGTAGATGTTACTCTCTTAGTAATGTCAGCCAAATGCCTCCTTATATCAAAAGTGACAGACATAAATGGATTAATAAAAATCTTATTGTTCTAATTTGCTATTTACTGAATCAATAGCCAATAAAACTATAGTAAATATAATTATATAAGAAAACAAGAAAACGCGGGTAAAGGCTGGGAGTAGATGTAACTCTCTTATTAATGCTAGCCAAATGCCTCGTTATCTCAAAAGTGACAGACATGGATGGATTAATAAAAATCTTATTTTTCTAATTTGCTATTTACTGAATCAAAAGTCAATAAAACTATAGTAAATATAATTATATAAGAAAACAAAAAAACGCGGGTAAAGGCTGGGAGTAGATGTAACTCTCTTATTAATGCTAGCCAAATGCCTCGTTATCTCAAAAGTGACAGACATAAATGGATTAATAAAAATCTTATTGTTCTAATTTGCTATTTACTGAATCAAAAGTCAATAAAACTATAGTAAATATAATTATATAAGAAAACAAAAAATCGCGGGTAAACGCCGGGAGTAGATGTTACTCTCTTAGTAATGTCAGCCAAATGCCTCCTTATATCAAAAGTGACAGACATAAATGGATTAATAAAAATCTTATTGTTCTAATTTGCTATTTACTGAATCAAAAGTCAATAAAACTATAGTAAATATAATTATATAAGAAAACAAAAAAACGCGGGTAAACGACAGGAGTAGATGTTACTCTCTTATTAATGCTAGCCAAATGCCTCGTTATCTCAAAAGTGACAGACATAAATGGATTAATAAAAATCTTATTGTTCTAATTTGCTATTTACTGAATCAAAAGTCAATAAAACTATAGTAAATATAATTATATAAGAAAACAAAAAAACGCGGGTAAACGACAGGAGTAGATGTTACTATCTTATTAATGCTAGCCAAATGCCTCGTTATCTCAAAAGTGACAGACATAAATGGATTAATAAAAATCTTATTGTTCTAATTTGCTATTTACTGAATCAAAAGTCAATAAAACTATAGTAAATATAATTATATAAGAAAACAAAAAAACGCGGGTAAACGACAGGAGTAGATGTTACTCTCTTATTAATGCTAGCCAAATGCCTCGTTATCTCAAAAGTGACAGACATAAATGGATTAATAAAAATCTTATTGTTCTAATTTGCTATTTACTGAATCAAAAGTCAATAAAACTATAGTAAATATAATTATATAAGAAAACAAAAAAACGCGGGTAAACGACAGGAGTAGATGTTACTCTCTTATTAATGCTAGCCAAATGCCTCGTTATCTCAAAAGTGACAGACATAAATGGATTAATAAAAATCTTATTGTTCTAATTTGCTATTTACTGAATCAAAAGTCAATAAAACTATAGTAAATATAATTATATAAGAAAACAAGAAAACGCGGGTAAAGGCTGGGAGTAGATGTAACTCTCTTATTAATGCTAGCCAAATGCCTCGTTATCTCAAAAGTGACAGACATGGATGGATTAATAAAAATCTTATTTTTCTAATTTGCTATTTACTGAATCAAAAGTCAATAAAACTATAGTAAATATAATTATATAAGAAAACAAAAAAACGCGGGTAAAGGCTGGGAGTAGATGTAACTCTCTTATTAATGCTAGCCAAATGCCTCGTTATCTCAAAAGTGACAGACATAAATGGATTAATAAAAATCTTATTGTTCTAATTTGCTATTTACTGAATCAAAAGTCAATAAAACTATAGTAAATATAATTATATAAGAAAACAAAAAAACGCGGGTAAACGACAGGAGTAGATGCTACTCTCTTATTAATGCTAGCCAAATGCCTCGTTATCTCAAAAGTAACAGACATAAATGGATTAATAAAAATCTTATTGTTCTAATTTGCTATTTACTGAATCAAAAGTCAATAAAACTATAGTAAATATAATTATATAAGAAAACAAAAAAACGCGGGTAAACGACAGGAGTAGATGTTACTCTCTTAGTAATGTCAGCCAAATGCCTCCTTATATCAAAAGTGACAGACATAAATGGATTAATAAAAATCTTATTGTTCTAATTTGCTATTTACTGAATCAATAGCCAATAAAACTATAGTAAATATAATTATATAAGAAAACAAGAAAACGCGGGTAAAGGCTGGGAGTAGATGTAACTCTCTTATTAATGCTAGCCAAATGCGTCGTTATCTCAAAAGTGACAGACATGGATGGATTAATAAAAATCTTATTGTTCTAATTTGCTATTTACTGAATCAAAAGTCAATAAAACTATAGTAAATATAATTATATAAGAAAACAAAAAAACGCGGGTAAAGGCTGGGAGTAGATGTAACTCTCTTATTAATGCTAGCCAAATGCGTCGTTATCTCAAAAGTGACAGACATGGATGGATTAATAAAAATCTTATTGTTCTAATTTGCTATTTACTGAATCAAAAGTCAATAAAACTATAGTAAATATAATTATATAAGAAAACAAAAAAACGCGGGTAAACGACAGGAGTAGATGTTACTCTCTTATTAATGCTAGCCAAATGCCTCGTTATCTCAAAAGTGACAGACATAAATGGATTAATAAAAATCTTATTGTTCTAATTTGCTATTTACTGAATCAAAAGTCCATAAAACTATAGTAAATATAATTATATAAGAAAACAAAAAAACGCGGGTAAACGACAGGAGTAGATGTTACTCTCTTATTAATGCTAGCCAAATGCCTCGTTATCTCAAAAGTGACAGACATAAATGGATTAATAAAAATCTTATTGTTCTAATTTGCTATTTACTGAATCAAAAGTCCATAAAACTATAGTAAATATAATTATATAAGAAAACAAAAAAACGCGGGTAAACGACAGGAGTAGATGTTACTCTCTTATTAATGCTAGCCAAATGCCTCGTTATCTCAAAAGTGACAGACATAAATGGATTAATAAAAATCTTATTGTTCTAATTTGCTATTTACTGAATTAATAGCCAATAAAACTATAGTAAATATAATTATATAAGAAAACAAAAAATCGCGGGTAAACGCCGGGAGTAGATGTTACTCTCTTAGTAATGTCAGCCAAATGCCTCCTTATATCAAAAGTGACAGACATAAATGGATTAATAAAAATCTTATTGTTCTAATTTGCTATTTACTGAATCAAAAGTCAATAAAACTATAGAAAATATAATTAAATAAGAAAACAAAAAAACGCGGGTCAATGCCGGAAGTAGATGTAACTCTCTTATTAATGCTAGCCAAATGCCTCGTTATCTTAAAAGTGACAGACATAAATGGATTAATAAAAATCTTATTGTTCTAATTTGCTATTTACTGAATCAAAAGTCAATAAAACTATAGTAAATATAATTATATAAGAAAACAAAAAAACGCGGGTAAACGACAGGAGTAGATGTTACTCTCTTATTAATGCTAGCCAAATGCCTCGTTATCTCAAAAGTGACAGACATAAATGGATTAATAAAAATCTTATTGTTCTAATTTGCTATTTACTGAATCAAAAGTCAATAAAACTATAGTAAATATAATTATATAAGAAAACAAAAAAACGCGGGTAAACGACAGGAGTAGATGTTACTCTCTTATTAATGCTAGCCAAATGCCTCGTTATCTCAAAAGTGACAGACATAAATGGATTAATAAAAATCTTATTGTTCTAATTTGCTATTTACTGAATCAAAAGTCAATAAAACTATAGTAAATATAATTATATAAGAAAACAAGAAAACGCGGGTAAAGGCTGGGAGTAGATGTAACTCTCTTATTAATGCTAGCCAAATGCCTCGTTATCTCAAAAGTGACAGACATGGATGGATTAATAAAAATCTTATTTTTCTAATTTGCTATTTACTGAATCAAAAGTCAATAAAACTATAGTAAATATAATTATATAAGAAAACAAAAAAACGCGGGTAAAGGCTGGGAGTAGATGTAACTCTCTTATTAATGCTAGCCAAATGCCTCGTTATCTCAAAAGTGACAGACATAAATGTATTAATAAAAATCTTATTGTTCTAATTTGCTATTTACTGAATCAAAAGTCAATAAAACTATAGTAAATATAATTATATAAGAAAACAAAAAAACGCGGGTAAACGACAGGAGTAGATGCTACTCTCTTATTAATGCTAGCCAAATGCCTCGTTATCTCAAAAGTAACAGACATAAATGGATTAATAAAAATCTTATTGTTCTAATTTGCTATTTACTGAATCAAAAGTCAATAAAACTATAGTAAATATAATTATATAAGAAAACAAAAAAACGCGGGTAAACGACAGGAGTAGATGTTACTCTCTTAGTAATGTCAGCCAAATGCCTCCTTATATCAAAAGTGACAGACATAAATGGATTAATAAAAATCTTATTGTTCTAATTTGCTATTTACTGAATCAATAGCCAATAAAACTATAGTAAATATAATTATATAAGAAAACAAGAAAACGCGGGTAAAGGCTGGGAGTAGATGTAACTCTCTTATTAATGCTAGCCAAATGCGTCGTTATCTCAAAAGTGACAGACATGGATGGATTAATAAAAATCTTATTGTTCTAATTTGCTATTTACTGAATCAAAAGTCAATAAAACTATAGTAAATATAATTATATAAGAAAACAAAAAAACGCGGGTAAAGGCTGGGAGTAGATGTAACTCTCTTATTAATGCTAGCCAAATGCGTCGTTATCTCAAAAGTGACAGACATGGATGGATTAATAAAAATCTTATTGTTCTAATTTGCTATTTACTGAATCAAAAGTCAATAAAACTATAGTAAATATAATTATATAAGAAAACAAAAAAACGCGGGTAAACGACAGGAGTAGATGTTACTCTCTTATTAATGCTAGCCAAATGCCTCGTTATCTCAAAAGTGACAGACATAAATGGATTAATAAAAATCTTATTGTTCTAATTTGCTATTTACTGAATCAAAAGTCCATAAAACTATAGTAAATATAATTATATAAGAAAACAAAAAAACGCGGGTAAACGACAGGAGTAGATGTTACTCTCTTATTAATGCTAGCCAAATGCCTCGTTATCTCAAAAGTGACAGACATAAATGGATTAATAAAAATCTTATTGTTCTAATTTGCTATTTACTGAATCAAAAGTCCATAAAACTATAGTAAATATAATTATATAAGAAAACAAAAAAACGCGGGTAAACGACAGGAGTAGATGTTACTCTCTTATTAATGCTAGCCAAATGCCTCGTTATCTCAAAAGTGACAGACATAAATGGATTAATAAAAATCTTATTGTTCTAATTTGCTATTTACTGAATCAAAAGTCCATAAAACTATAGTAAATATAATTATATAAGAAAACAAAAAAACGCGGGTAAACGACAGGAGTAGATGTTACTCTCTTATTAATGCTAGCCAAATGCCTCGTTATCTCAAAAGTGACAGACATAAATGGATTAATAAAAATCTTATTGTTCTAATTTGCTATTTACTGAATTAATAGCCAATAAAACTATAGTAAATATAATTATATAAGAAAACAAAAAATCGCGGGTAAACGCCGGGAGTAGATGTTACTCTCTTAGTAATGTCAGCCAAATGCCTCCTTATATCAAAAGTGACAGACATAAATGGATTAATAAAAATCTTATTGTTCTAATTTGCTATTTACTGAATCAAAAGTCAATAAAACTATAGAAAATATAATTAAATAAGAAAACAAAAAAACGCGGGTCAATGCCGGAAGTAGATGTAACTCTCTTATTAATGCTAGCCAAATGCCTCGTTATCTTAAAAGTGACAGACATAAATGGATTAATAAAAATCTTATTGTTCTAATTTGCTATTTACTGAATCAAAAGTCAATAAAACTATAGTAAATATAATTATATAAGAAAACAAAAAAACGCGGGTAAACGACAGGAGTAGATGTTACTCTCTTATTAATGCTAGCCAAATGCCTCGTTATCTCAAAAGTGACAGACATAAATGGATTAATAAAAATCTTATTGTTCTAATTTGCTATTTACTGAATCAAAAGTCAATAAAACTATAGTAAATATAATTATATAAGAAAACAAAAAAACGCGGGTAAACGACAGGAGTAGATGTTACTCTCTTATTAATGCTAGCCAAATGCCTCGTTATCTCAAAAGTGACAGACATAAATGGATTAATAAAAATCTTATTGTTCTAATTTGCTATTTACTGAATCAAAAGTCAATAAAACTATAGTAAATATAATTATATAAGAAAACAAGAAAACGCGGGTAAAGGCTGGGAGTAGATGTAACTCTCTTATTAATGCTAGCCAAATGCCTCGTTATCTCAAAAGTGACAGACATGGATGGATTAATAAAAATCTTATTTTTCTAATTTGCTATTTACTGAATCAAAAGTCAATAAAACTATAGTAAATATAATTATATAAGAAAACAAAAAAACGCGGGTAAAGGCTGGGAGTAGATGTAACTCTCTTATTAATGCTAGCCAAATGCCTCGTTATCTCAAAAGTGACAGACATAAATGGATTAATAAAAATCTTATTGTTCTAATTTGCTATTTACTGAATCAAAAGTCAATAAAACTATAGTAAATATAATTATATAAGAAAACAAAAAAACGCGGGTAAACGACAGGAGTAGATGCTACTCTCTTATTAATGCTAGCCAAATGCCTCGTTATCTCAAAAGTAACAGACATAAATGGATTAATAAAAATCTTATTGTTCTAATTTGCTATTTACTGAATCAAAAGTCAATAAAACTATAGTAAATATAATTATATAAGAAAACAAAAAAACGCGGGTAAACGACAGGAGTAGATGTTACTCTCTTAGTAATGTCAGCCAAATGCCTCCTTATATCAAAAGTGACAGACATAAATGGATTAATAAAAATCTTATTGTTCTAATTTGCTATTTACTGAATCAATAGCCAATAAAACTATAGTAAATATAATTATATAAGAAAACAAGAAAACGCGGGTAAAGGCTGGGAGTAGATGTAACTCTCTTATTAATGCTAGCCAAATGCGTCGTTATCTCAAAAGTGACAGACATGGATGGATTAATAAAAATCTTATTGTTCTAATTTGCTATTTACTGAATCAAAAGTCAATAAAACTATAGTAAATATAATTATATAAGAAAACAAAAAAACGCGGGTAAAGGCTGGGAGTAGATGTAACTCTCTTATTAATGCTAGCCAAATGCCTCGTTATCTCAAAAGTGACAGACATAAATGGATTAATAAAAATCTTATTGTTCTAATTTGCTATTTACTGAATCAAAAGTCAATAAAACTATAGTAAATATAATTATATAAGAAAACAAAAAAACGCGGGTAAACGACAGGAGTAGATGCTACTCTCTTATTAATGCTAGCCAAATGCCTCGTTATCTCAAAAGTAACAGACATAAATGGATTAATAAAAATCTTATTGTTCTAATTTGCTATTTACTGAATCAAAAGTCAATAAAACTATAGTAAATATAATTATATAAGAAAACAAAAAAACGCGGGTAAACGACAGGAGTAGATGTTACTCTCTTAGTAATGTCAGCCAAATGCCTCCTTATATCAAAAGTGACAGACATAAATGGATTAATAAAAATCTTATTGTTCTAATTTGCTATTTACTGAATCAATAGCCAATAAAACTATAGTAAATATAATTATATAAGAAAACAAGAAAACGCGGGTAAAGGCTGGGAGTAGATGTAACTCTCTTATTAATGCTAGCCAAATGCGTCGTTATCTCAAAAGTGACAGACATGGATGGATTAATAAAAATCTTATTGTTCTAATTTGCTATTTACTGAATCAAAAGTCAATAAAACTATAGTAAATATAATTATATAAGAAAACAAAAAAACGCGGGTAAACGACAGGAGTAGATGTTACTCTCTTAGTAATGTCAGCCAAATGCCTCCTTATATCAAAAGTGACAGACATAAATGGATTAATAAAAATCTTATTGTTCTAATTTGCTATTTACTGAATCAATAGCCAATAAAACTATAGTAAATATAATTATATAAGAAAACAAGAAAACGCGGGTAAAGGCTGGGAGTAGATGTAACTCTCTTATTAATGCTAGCCAAATGCGTCGTTATCTCAAAAGTGACAGACATGGATGGATTAATAAAAATCTTATTGTTCTAATTTGCTATTTACTGAATCAAAAGTCAATAAAACTATAGTAAATATAATTATATAAGAAAACAAAAAAACGCGGGTAAAGGCTGGGAGTAGATGTAACTCTCTTATTAATGCTAGCCAAATGCGTCGTTATCTCAAAAGTGACAGACATGGATGGATTAATAAAAATCTTATTGTTCTAATTTGCTATTTACTGAATCAAAAGTCAATAAAACTATAGTAAATATAATTATATAAGAAAACAAAAAAACGCGGGTAAACGACAGGAGTAGATGTTACTCTCTTATTAATGCTAGCCAAATGCCTCGTTATCTCAAAAGTGACAGACATAAATGGATTAATAAAAATCTTATTGTTCTAATTTGCTATTTACTGAATCAAAAGTCCATAAAACTATAGTAAATATAATTATATAAGAAAACAAAAAAACGCGGGTAAACGACAGGAGTAGATGTTACTCTCTTATTAATGCTAGCCAAATGCCTCGTTATCTCAAAAGTGACAGACATAAATGGATTAATAAAAATCTTATTGTTCTAATTTGCTATTTACTGAATCAAAAGTCCATAAAACTATAGTAAATATAATTATATAAGAAAACAAAAAAACGCGGGTAAACGACAGGAGTAGATGTTACTCTCTTATTAATGCTAGCCAAATGCCTCGTTATCTCAAAAGTGACAGACATAAATGGATTAATAAAAATCTTATTGTTCTAATTTGCTATTTACTGAATCAAAAGTCAATAAAACTATAGTAAATATAATTATATAAGAAAACAAAAAAACGCGGGTAAACGACAGGAGTAGATGTAACTCTCTTATTAATGCTAGCCAAATGCGTCGTTATCTCAAAAGTGACAGACATGGATGGATTAATAAAAATCTTATTGTTCTAATTTGCTATTTACTGAATCAAAAGTCAATAAAACTATAGTAAATATAATTATATAAGAAAACAAAAAAACGCGGGTAAAGGCTGGGAGTAGATGTAACTCTCTTATTAATGCTAGCCAAATGCGTCGTTATCTCAAAAGTGACAGACATGGATGGATTAATAAAAATCTTATTGTTCTAATTTGCTATTTACTGAATCAAAAGTCAATAAAACTATAGTAAATATAATTATATAAGAAAACAAAAAAACGCGGGTAAACGACAGGAGTAGATGTTACTCTCTTATTAATGCTAGCCAAATGCCTCGTTATCTCAAAAGTGACAGACATAAATGGATTAATAAAAATCTTATTGTTCTAATTTGCTATTTACTGAATCAAAAGTCAATAAAACTATAGTAAATATAATTATATAAGAAAACAAAAAAACGCGGGTAAACGACAGGAGTAGATGTTACTCTCTTATTAATGCTAGCCAAATGCCTCGTTATCTCAAAAGTGACAGACATAAATGGATTAATAAAAATCTTATTGTTCTAATTTGCTATTTACTGAATCAAAAGTCCATAAAACTATAGTAAATATAATTATATAAGAAAACAAAAAAACGCGGGTAAACGACAGGAGTAGATGTTACTCTCTTATTAATGCTAGCCAAATGCCTCGTTATCTCAAAAGTGACAGACATAAATGGATTAATAAAAATCTTATTGTTCTAATTTGCTATTTACTGAATCAAAAGTCAATAAAACTATAGTAAATATAATTATATAAGAAAACAAAAAAACGCGGGTAAACGACAGGAGTAGATGTTACTCTCTTATTAATGCTAGCCAAATGCCTCGTTATCTCAAAAGTGACAGACATAAATGGATTAATAAAAATCTTATTGTTCTAATTTGCTATTTACTGAATCAAAAGTCCATAAAACTATAGTAAATATAATTATATAAGAAAACAAAAAAACGCGGGTAAACGACAGGAGTAGATGTTACTCTCTTATTAATGCTAGCCAAATGCCTCGTTATCTCAAAAGTGACAGACATAAATGGATTAATAAAAATCTTATTGTTCTAATTTGCTATTTACTGAATCAAAAGTCCATAAAACTATAGTAAATATAATTATATAAGAAAACAAAAAAACGCGGGTAAACGACAGGAGTAGATGTTACTCTCTTATTAATGCTAGCCAAATGCCTCGTTATCTCAAAAGTGACAGACATAAATGGATTAATAAAAATCTTATTGTTCTAATTTGCTATTTACTGAATCAAAAGTCCATAAAACTATAGTAAATATAATTATATAAGAAAACAAAAAAACGCGGGTAAACGACAGGAGTAGATGTTACTCTCTTATTAATGCTAGCCAAATGCCTCGTTATCTCAAAAGTGACAGACATAAATGGATTAATAAAAATCTTATTGTTCTAATTTGCTATTTACTGAATCAAAAGTCCATAAAACTATAGTAAATATAATTATATAAGAAAACAAAAAAACGCGGGTAAACGACAGGAGTAGATGTTACTCTCTTATTAATGCTAGCCAAATGCCTCGTTATCTCAAAAGTGACAGACATAAATGGATTAATAAAAATCTTATTGTTCTAATTTGCTATTTACTGAATCAAAAGTCAATAAAACTATAGTAAATATAATTATATAAGAAAACAAAAAAACGCGGGTAAAGGCTGGGAGTAGATGTAACTCTCTTATTAATGCTAGCCAAATGCCTCGTTATCTCAAAAGTGACAGACATAAATGGATTAATAAAAATCTTATTGTTCTAATTTGCTATTTACTGAATCAATAGCCAATAAAACTATAGTAAATATAATTATATAAGAAAACAAGAAAACGCGGGTAAAGGCTGGGATTAGATGTAACTCTCTTATTAATGCTAGCCAAATGCCTCGTTATCTCAAAAGTGACAGACATAAATGGATTAATAAAAATCTTATTGTTCTAATTTGCTATTTACTGAATCAAAAGTCCATAAAACTATAGTAAATATAATTATATAAGAAAACAAAAAAACGCGGGTAAACGACAGGAGTAGATGTTACTCTCTTATTAATGCTAGCCAAATGCCTCGTTATCTCAAAAGTGACAGACATAAATGGATTAATAAAAATCTTATTGTTCTAATTTGCTATTTACTGAATCAAAAGTCCATAAAACTATAGTAAATATAATTATATAAGAAAACAAAAAAACGCGGGTAAACGACAGGAGTAGATGTTACTCTCTTATTAATGCTAGCCAAATGCCTCGTTATCTCAAAAGTGACAGACATAAATGGATTAATAAAAATCTTATTGTTCTAATTTGCTATTTACTGAATCAAAAGTCAATAAAACTATAGTAAATATAATTATATAAGAAAACAAAAAAACGCGGGTAAAGGCTGGGAGTAGATGTAACTCTCTTATTAATGCTAGCCAAATGCCTCGTTATCTCAAAAGTGACAGACATAAATGGATTAATAAAAATCTTATTGTTCTAATTTGCTATTTACTGAATCAATAGCCAATAAAACTATAGTAAATATAATTATATAAGAAAACAAGAAAACGCGGGTAAAGGCTGGGATTAGATGTAACTCTCTTATTAATGCTAGCCAAATGCCTCGTTATCTCAAAAGTGACAGACATGAATGGATTAATAAAAATCTTATTGTTCTAATTTGCTATCTACTGAATCAAAAGTCAATAAAACTATAGAAAATATAATTAAATAAGAGAACAAAAAAACGCGGGTCAACGCCGGAAGTAGATGTAACTCTCTTATTAATGCTAGCCAAATGCCTCGTTATCTCAAAAGTGACAGACATAAATGGATTAATAAAAATCTTATTGTTCTAATTTGCTATTTACTGAATCAAAAGTCCATAAAACTATAGAAAATATAATTAAATAAGAAAACAAAAAAACGCGGGTCAACGCCGGAAGTAGATGTAACTCTCTTATTAATGCTAGCCAAATGCCTCGTTATCTCAAAAGTGACAGACATAAATGGATTAATAAAAATCTTATTGTTCTAATTTGCTATTTACTGAATCAAAAGTCAATAAAACTATAGTAAATATAATTATATAAGACAACAAAAAAACGCGGGTAAACGACAGGAGTAGATGTTACTCTCTTATTAATGCTAGCCAAATGCCTCGTTATCTCAAAAGTGACAGACATAAATGGATTAATAAAAATCTTATTGTTCTAATTTGCTATTTACTGAATCAAAAGTCAATAAAACTATAGAAAATATAATTAAATAAGAAAACAAAAAAACGCGGGTCAACGCCGGAAGTAGATGTAACTCTCTTATTAATGCTAGCCAAATGCCTCGTTATCTTGAAAGTGACAGACATAAATGGATTAATAAAAATCTTATTGTTCTAATTTGCTATTTACTGAATCAATAGCCAATAAAACTATAGTAAATATAATTATATAAGAAAACAAGAAAACGCGGGTAAAGGCTGGGATTAGATGTAACTCTCTTATTAATGCTAGCCAAATGCCTCGTTATCTCAAAAGTGACAGACATGAATGGATTAATAAAAATCTTATTGTTCTAATTTGCTATTTACTGAATCAAAAGTCAATAAAACTATAGAAAATATAATTAAATAAGAAAACAAAAAAACGCGGGTCAACGCCGGAAGTAGATGTAACTCTCTTATTAATGCTAGCCAAATGCCTCGTTATCTCAAAAGTGACAGACATAAATGGATTAATAAAAATCTTATTGTTCTAATTTGCTATTTACTGAATCAAAAGTCAATAAAACTATAGAAAATATAATTATATAAGAAAACAAAAGAACGCGCGTAAACGACAGGAGTAGATGTTACTCTCTTATTAATGCTAGCCAAATGCCTCGTTATCTCCAAAGTGACAGACATAAATAGATTAATAGAAACCTTATTGTTCTAATTTGCTATTTACTGAATCAACAGCCAATAAAATTATAGTAAATATATTTATATAAGAAAACAAAAAAACGCGGGTAAACGCCGGGAGTAGATGTAACTCTGTTATTAATGCTAGCCAAATGCCTCGTTATCTCAAAAGTGACAGACATAAATGGATTAATAAAAATCTTATTGTTCTATTTTGCTATCTACTGAATCAATAACCAATAAATCTATAGTAAATATAATTATATAAGAAAACAAAAAAACGCGCGTAAACGACAGGAGTAGATGTTACTCTCTTATTAATGCTAGCCAATCGCCTCGTTATCTCAAAAGTGACAGACATGAATGGATTAATAAAAATCTTATTGTTCTAATCTGCTATTTACTGAATCAATAGCCAATAGAACTATAGTAAATATAATAATATAAGAAAACCAAAAAAACGCGAGTAAACGCCGGGAGTAGATGTTACTCTCTTAGTAATGTCAGCCAAATGCCTCCTTATATCAAAAGTGACAGACATAAATGGATTAATAAAGATCTTATTGTTCTAAGTTGCTATTTACTGAATCAATAGCCAATAAAACTATAGTAAATATAATTATACAAGAAAACAAAAAATCGCGGGTAAACGCCGGGAGTAGATATAACTCTTTTAGTTATGTCAGCCAAATGCCTCGTTATATCAAAAGTGACAGACAGAAATGGATTAATAAAAATCTTATTGTTCTAATTTGCTATTTACTGAATCAATAGCCAATAAAACTATTGTAAATATAATTATATAAGAGAACAAAAAAACGCGGGTCAACGCCGGGAGTAGATGTAACTCTCTTTGTAATGTCAGCCAAATGCCTCGTTATCTCAAAAGTGACAGACATAAATGGATTAATAAAAATCTTATTGTTCTAATTTGCTATTTACTGAATCAAAAGTCAATAAAACTATAGTAAATATAATTATATAAGAAAACAAAAGAACGCGCGTAAACGACAGGAGTAGATGTTACTCTCTTATTAATGCTAGCCAAATGCCTCGTTATCTCAAAAGTGACAGACATGAATGGATTAATAAAAATCTTATTGTTCTAATTTGCTATTTACTGAATCAATAGCCAATAAATCTATAGTAAATATAATTATATAAGAAAACAAAAAAACGCGGGTAAACGCCGGGAATAGATGTAACTTTCTTAGTAATGCCAGCCAAATGCCTCGTTATCTCCAAAGTGACAGACATAAATAGATTAATAGAAACCTTATTGTTCTAATTTGCTATTTACTGAATCAACAGCCAATAAAATTATAGTAAATATAATTATATAAGAAAACAAAAAAACGCGGGTAAACGCCGGGAGTAGATGTAACTCTGTTATTAATGCTAGCCAAATGCCTCGTTATCTCAAAAGTGACAGACATAAATGGATTAATAAAAATCTTATTGTTCTATTTTGCTATCTACTGAATCAATAACCAATAAATCTATAGTAAATATAATTATATAAGAAAACAAAAAAACGCGCGTAAACGACAGGAGTAGATGTTACTCTCTTATTAATGCTAGCCAAATGCCTCGTTATCTCAAAAGTGACAGACATGAATGGATTAATAAAAATCTTATTGTTCTAATTTGCTATCTACTGAATCAAAAGTCAATAAAACTATAGAAAATATAATTAAATAAGAAAACAAAAAAACGCGGGTCAACGCCGGGAGTAGATGTAACTCTCTTATTAATGCTAGCCAAATGCCTCGTTATCTCAAAAGTGACAGACATGAATGGATTAATAAAAATCTTATTGTTCTAATTTGCTATCTACTGAATCAAAAGTCAATAAAACTATAGAAAATATAATTAAATAAGAAAACAAAAAAACGCGGGTCAACGCCGGAAGTAGATGTAACTCTCTTATTAATGCTAGCCAAATGCCTCGTTATCTCAAAAGTGACAGACATAAATGGATTAATAAAAATCTTATTGTTCTAATTTGCTATTTACTGAATCAAAAGTCCATAAAACTATAGAAAATATAATTAAATAAGAAAACAAAAAAACGCGGGTCAACGCCGGAAGTAGATGTAACTCTCTTATTAATGCTAGCCAAATGCCTCGTTATCTCAAAAGTGACAGACATGAATGGATTAATAAAAATCTTATTGTTCTAATTTGCTATTTACTGAATCAAAAGTCAATAAAACTATAGAAAATATAATTAAATAAGAGAACAAAAAAACGCGGGTCAACGCCGGAAGTAGATGTAACTCTCTTATTAATGCTAGCCAAATGCCTCGTTATCTCAAAAGTGACAGACATAAATGGATTAATAAAAATCTTATTGTTCTAATTTGCTATTTACTGAATCAAAAGTCCATAAAACTATAGAAAATATAATTAAATAAGAAAACAAAAAAACGCGGGTCAACGCCGGAAGTAGATGTAACTCTCTTATTAATGCTAGCCAAATGCCTCGTTATCTCAAAAGTGACAGACATAAATGGATTAATAAAAATCTTATTGTTCTAATTTGCTATTTACTGAATCAAAAGTCAATAAAACTATAGTAAATATAATTATATAAGAAAACAAAAAAACGCGGGTAAACGACAGGAGTAGATGTTACTCTCTTATTAATGCTAGCCAAATGCCTCGTTATCTCAAAAGTGACAGACATAAATGGATTAATAAAAATCTTATTGTTCTAATTTGCTATTTACTGAATCAAAAGTCCATAAAACTATAGTAAATATAATTATATAAGAAAACAAAAAAACGCGGGTAAACGACAGGAGTAGATGTTACTCTCTTATTAATGCTAGCCAAATGCCTCGTTATCTCAAAAGTGACAGACATAAATGGATTAATAAAAATCTTATTGTTCTAATTTGCTATTTACTGAATCAAAAGTCCATAAAACTATAGTAAATATAATTATATAAGAAAACAAAAAAACGCGGGTAAACGACAGGAGTAGATGTTACTCTCTTATTAATGCTAGCCAAATGCCTCGTTATCTCAAAAGTGACAGACATAAATGGATTAATAAAAATCTTATTGTTCTAATTTGCTATTTACTGAATCAAAAGTCAATAAAACTATAGAAAATATAATTATATAAGAAAACAAAAGAACGCGCGTAAACGACAGGAGTAGATGTTACTCTCTTATTAATGCTAGCCAAATGCCTCGTTATCTCCAAAGTGACAGACATAAATAGATTAATAGAAACCTTATTGTTCTAATTTGCTATTTACTGAATCAACAGCCAATAAAATTATAGTAAATATATTTATATAAGAAAACAAAAAAACGCGGGTAAACGCCGGGAGTAGATGTAACTCTGTTATTAATGCTAGCCAAATGCCTCGTTATCTCAAAAGTGACAGACATAAATGGATTAATAAAAATCTTATTGTTCTATTTTGCTATCTACTGAATCAATAACCAATAAATCTATAGTAAATATAATTATATAAGAAAACAAAAAAACGCGCGTAAACGACAGGAGTAGATGTTACTCTCTTATTAATGCTAGCCAATCGCCTCGTTATCTCAAAAGTGACAGACATGAATGGATTAATAAAAATCTTATTGTTCTAATCTGCTATTTACTGAATCAATAGCCAATAGAACTATAGTAAATATAATAATATAAGAAAACCAAAAAAACGCGAGTAAACGCCGGGAGTAGATGTTACTCTCTTAGTAATGTCAGCCAAATGCCTCCTTATATCAAAAGTGACAGACATAAATGGATTAATAAAGATCTTATTGTTCTAAGTTGCTATTTACTGAATCAATAGCCAATAAAACTATAGTAAATATAATTATACAAGAAAACAAAAAATCGCGGGTAAACGCCGGGAGTAGATATAACTCTTTTAGTTATGTCAGCCAAATGCCTCGTTATATCAAAAGTGACAGACAGAAATGGATTAATAAAAATCTTATTGTTCTAATTTGCTATTTACTGAATCAATAGCCAATAAAACTATTGTAAATATAATTATATAAGAGAACAAAAAAACGCGGGTCAACGCCGGGAGTAGATGTAACTCTCTTTGTAATGTCAGCCAAATGCCTCGTTATCTCAAAAGTGACAGACATGAATGGATTAATAAAAATCTTATTGTTCTAATTTGCTATTTACTGAATCAATAGCCAATAAAACTATAGTAAATATAATTATATAAGAAAACAAAAAAACGCGCGTAAACGACAGGAGTAGATGTTACTCTCTTATTAATGCTAGCCAAATGCCTCGTTATCTCAAAAGTGACAGACATGAATGGATTAATAAAAATCTTATTGTTCTAATTTGCTATTTACTGAATCAATAGCCAATAAATCTATAGTAAATATAATTATATAAGAAAACAAAAAAACGCGGGTAAACGCCGGGAGTAGATGTAACTCTCTTATTAATGCTAGCCAAATGCCTCGTTATCTCAAAAGTGACAGACATAAATGGATTAATAAAAATCTTATTGTTCTAATTTGCTATCTACTGAATCAACAGCCAATAAAATTATAGTAAATATATTTATATAAGAAAACAAAAAAACGCGGGTAAACGCCGGGAGTAGATGTAACTCTGTTATTAATGCTAGCCAAATGCCTCGTTATCTCAAAAGTGACAGACATGAATGGATTAATAAAAATCTTATTGTTCTAATCTGCTATTTACTGAATCAATAGCCAATAAAACTATAGTAAAAATAATTATATAAGAAAACAAAAAAAACGCAAGTAAACGGCAGGAGAAGATGTAACACTCTTATTAATGCTAGCCAAATGCCTCGTTATCTCAAAAGTGACAGACATGAATGGATTAATAAAAATCTTATTGTTCTAATTTGCTATCTACTGAATCAAAAGTCAATAAAACTATAGAAAATATAATTAAATAAGAAAACAAAAAAACGCGGGTCAACGCCGGGAGTAGATGTAACTCTCTTATTAATGCTAGCCAAATGCCTCGTTATCTCAAAAGTGACAGACATAAATGGATTAATAAAAATCTTATTGTTCTAATTTGCTATCTACTGAATCAATAGCCAATAAAACTATAGTAAATATAATTATATAAGAAAACAAAAGAACGCGCGTAAACGACAGGAGTAGATGTTACTCTCTTATTAATGCTAGCCAAATGCCTCGTTATCTCAAAAGTGACAGACATGAATGGATTAATAAAAATCTTATTGTTCTAATTTGCTATTTACTGAATCAATAGCCAATAAATCTATAGTAAATATAATTATATAAGAAAACAAAAAAACGCGGGTAAACGCCGGGAATAGATGTAACTTTCTTAGTAATGCCAGCCAAATGCCTCGTTATCTCCAAAGTGACAGACATAAATAGATTAATAGAAACCTTATTGTTCTAATTTGCTATTTACTGAATCAACAGCCAATAAAATTATAGTAAATATAATTATATAAGAAAACAAAAAAACGCGGGTAAACGCCGGAAGTAGATGTAACTCTCTTATTAATGCTAGCCAAATGCCTCGTTATCTCAAAAGTGACAGACATAAATGGATTAATAAAAATCTTATTGTTCTAATTTGCTATCTACTGAATCAACAGCCAATAAAATTATAGTAAATATATTTATATAAGAAAACAAAAAAACGCGGGTAAACGCCGGGAGTAGATGTAACTCTGTTATTAATGCTAGCCAAATGCCTCGTTATCTCAAAAGTGACAGACATAAATGGATTAATAAAAATCTTATTGTTCTATTTTGCTATCTACTGAATCAATAACCAATAAATCTATAGTAAATATAATTATATAAGAAAACAAAAAAACGCGCGTAAACGACAGGAGTAGATGTTACTCTCTTATTAATGCTAGCCAATCGCCTCGTTATCTCAAAAGTGACAGACATGAATGGATTAATAAAAATCTTATTGTTCTAATCTGCTATTTACTGAATCAATAGCCAATAAAACTATAGTAAAAATAATTATATAAGAAAACAAAAAAAACGCAAGTAAACGGCAGGAGAAGATGTAACACTCTTATTAATGCTAGCCAAATGCCTCGTTATCTCAAAAGTGACAGACATGAATGGATTAATAAAAATCTTATTGTTCTAATTTGCTATCTACTGAATCAAAAGTCAATAAAACTATAGAAAATATAATTAAATAAGAAAACAAAAAAACGCGGGTCAACGCCGGGAGTAGATGTAACTCTCTTATTAATGCTAGCCAAATGCCTCGTTATCTCAAAAGTGACAGACATGAATGGATTAAAAAAATCTTATTGTTCTAATTTGCTATTTACTGAATCAATAGCCAATAAAACTATAGTAAATATAATAATACAAGAAAACAAAAAAACGCGGGTCAACGCCGGTAGTAGATGTAACTCTCTTATTAATGCTAGCCAAATGCCTCGTTATCTCAAAAGTGACAGACATAAATGGATTAATAAAAATCTTATTGTTCTAATTTGCTATCTACTGAATCAATAGCCAATAAAACTATAGTAAATATAATTATATAAGAGAACAAAAAAACGCGGGTCAACGCCGGGAGTAGATGTAACTCTCTTTGTAATGTCAGCCAAATGCCTCGTTATCTCAAAAGTGACAGACATGAATGGATTAATAAAAATCTTATTGTTCTAATTTGCTATTTACTGAATCAATAGCCAATAAATCTATAGTAAATATAATTATATAAGAAAACAAAAAAACGCGGGTAAACGCCGGAAATAGATGTAACTTTCTTAGTAATGCCAGCCAAATGCCTCGTTATCTCCAAAGTGACAGACATAAATAGATTAATAGAAACCTTATTGTTCTAATTTGCTATTTACTGAATCAACAACCAATAAAATTTTAGTAAATATAATTATATAAGAAAACAAAAAAACGCGGGGAAACGCCGGGAGTAGATGTAACTCTCTTAGTAATGTCCGACAAATGCCTCGTTATATCAAAAGTGACAGACATAAATGGATTAATAAAAATCCTATTGTTCTAATTTGCTATTTACTGAATCAATAGCCAATATAACTATAGTAAGCATAATTATATAAAAAAATAAAAAAACGCGGGTAAAGGCCGGGAGTAGATGTAACTCTCTTAGTAATGCTAGCCATTTTTTTAAAAAAATTAAAGTAGAGCAACTGAAAAAAAAGTAAGAAGTTTGAAGCCGAAGGCCGGTACAGCAGAAGGAATCAATATTGTAGATGTTATGAAATATATAGTTGAAGCAGCAGCGGATAAAATTTGCTACGTATTTAACAAAATATTAGAAGTAGGAAAGTTTCCAGATACATGGAAAGAAGCTACAGTAGTTCTAATACCAAAGGTACGAAGATCAAAGAAAGTTGAAGAATTTCGACCAATAAATAAATTACCGGTATATGAAAAAGTGTTAGAAATGCTGGTGCAGAGACAATTATCAGAATACTTGGAAGATAATCACTTGTTTACAAATTGTCAATCAGGTTTTAGAAAAAAACATTCGTGTGAGAGTGCGTTACAATGGGTATAATTGGATTAGAAAAGATATATAGGAGAAGGAAAAGTAATATGAGTGGTGTTCTAGGACTTGAAAAGAGCTTTTGAAGTGGTTGATAGAACAATTATGATTGAGTAGTTGCAGTCTTTTGGTATAAAGGGCATAGTGCTAAAGTGGTTTCAAAGTTATTTGGAAGATCGGAGCCAAAAAGTAAAGTTCAATGAGCTGTTGTCAGCCCCTGTTGATGTTGGACTATGGGTTCCGCAGGGATCAGTACTAGGACCAATATTATTTTTGTTTTATATCAATGATATAGTAGAGTCAGTTAGTGAAAAATGTGTAAGCAGACTGTTTGCAGACGATGCATTGATTTATGCAACCGGAAATTTAAGCAGTGAGTGTTGTGACAAAGTGAACGAACAAATGGAGAGAGTTGATAAATAGATTAGGATAAATAAGCTCTGTGTTAACGTGGAAAAAACACAAGTTATGGTAGTGAGAGGAGTAAGGAAAAGTGTAAATCAAGAAAATATAAAAGTCAAGTTGAGGTCAAAAGAATTAGAAGTAGTGTCGGAAATTAAGTACTTAGAAATAGTTATTGATAAAAACTTAAATTGTTCTAAGCATGTTGATTATGTAAGTAAAAAAGTAGGTGCAAAACTAGGTGTTATGCGTAGAATAGGTGTAGACATGACGGCTTATATGAGATGTGTTGTGTATAAAACTATCATTGCGCCGTTATTTGACTACTGTGGGTCTGTTTTGATAGGTTTAAATAAAACCAATGTGGAGTACTTGCAAAAACTTCAAAATCAAGGAATGAAAATAATTCTTAGGTGCAGCAGAAGAGAGAGAATTATAGATATGCTAGAAGCTTTACACTTCATGTCAATTGAAGAAAGAATAAAATTTAATGTTTGTGTAATTGTTTATAAGATTATGCAGGGTATGTGTCCTCAATATTTAGAAAATAAAATAAAATTAGTACGGCATGAAGGGGTAAGCAGTAGACAAATAGGGAATATACATTAAGAAAGATGTAGGACAAGGGAAGAACATAAACTGTTACTGTACGATGGTCTCAAAATGTTTAATCAATTACCATCGGCAGTAAAGGGTGAGAATAGAATTCAAGGGTTTAAAAGAGCTTTGGCAAGATATATAGTAACAAAGGAAAGAAGAAAAGCAGAGTAGAGTAAATTTAAGTTAGTGTTAAAGAGCGGGGTTAGGATTAAGTTATATAATGTAGCTACTGAAGCTAATAAATGGTATTATTATTATTATACCTTGTTACCTAAGAGGGTAGTAGTGTTATTCCAATTCTAGCAATAAAAACTTGCAGTGTTCTTGTCTTTCAATTTCTTTTTTTTTATTTATATTTTCATCGCCTGAAACAATATATCCAAAGGCTTTAAAGGTTTAATCACCTGAGTGCAAGTCTGAGAAGGTCTTTAAATCTTCTCTTATAGGCCGAAAACCAAAAATAGGTAGAAGAATGATGAAACAAACGGAAGTTTTTAACGCCCAAAAAGTGTGGTCTATATGATAATAACAATGAAGCCACCGTACCAAAAAAAAGATCCTCCACAAAGATATAATGGAGGACGATGGTCTTGCGGGGACAAGCCTTTGGTGAGTTGCTTTATAATTAATGTTAACACGTACATTATGTGTGAATGTGTTTTATGTATGGTCAATCTAATCCGTTAAATTTGTTCGAGGAGGTATCTTGACGGAGGCAACAAAGGGGGTGAGTTGTAGTAGATCGTTGATAATAATGCAGTCTGTTAATCTTGTATTTATGCAGTATTTAAGTTGTATTCATAAATCAGAAAAAGAATGTGGTGAAACAATCTGACACTTATTGTATTTTAAGAAAACTAGGTAATTTAATTATATAAGTTAAGTTATCCCGGCGCTTTCACCATTATTCTTCTACAAATTGCATAAAAAAAATACCCCTTACAGTTCATAACTTATTTTCTTAAATTTGCACTTTCTGGTGACAAAAATATCATTAATAAATATTGCTACCTATCGTACAGCCTGTATCAATATAAATCAGTAGTGGATTGCTTTAAAGATTATTTTACAATTAAGCATAATGCTAAATAATTAATATACAGGGTGTCTCAGTAAAAAGTCGAAATACAAGGTGTATCAAGCATGAATTGGTGTAACAGTGGGAGCTGTTAGCTGACATAACGAATAACGTAGGTATACGAATTAAAGATTATAATCGTATTTTGTTAAAAATATATTACCTGAGATGTTATTTGTCTTAGAAATATTATGTATAATATTATCCAGACTAGCTAAATTTTTATGTATTAATACGCACTTGTCTATCCTACCAGGTCTAAGTGTGAGGCTTATGTTACTATGGAGTCTTTTCGAAGATAGGTACCAAAATAATAATAATAATAATAATAAAAATTTTATTTGTGCTTACAATACATACAGTATTTTGCACACGTCCGGGTGCTGCATTTAAGAAACATAGACTTTAATAATTAATATACCTAGTACATTTGAACTTAGATCTTAGCATATAAGATTACATGTAATAAGTTAAATGAAAAGTACAAACAAGAGTTCTATCTAGTTACATACATAATCCATATCATTAAAATTATTTTGAAGATATTCCTCAATCGAATAGAATGTTTTGAATATTAAATATTTTTTAATATTTTTCAAGAATATAGGAGAAGGTAAACTTTTGAGAGTAGTAGGAAGAACGTTGTATAGTTTAATGCAATAATAATTTGTGCCATGTCTCGTTTTCGTTAATATTAAATTTTTGAGACTTATTATGTCATTATTTCTGGTGTCATATCCATGAAATGAATTTAAAATTTGAAAATTATTGATGTTTTTAGAAATGTATTCTAGGCATTTTAAAATGTACAGACATGGTAA
>OX375799.1:25766827-25992890 GCA_947359425.1 Lagria hirta
ATAACAAGAAAAAAGAAGAAACTAGATAAAATAAAGAAAAAGAAAAGAGAAGAGAAAAGCAAAAAAATTAAGAAAAAAGCAGAATAAGAAGAAATAAGAAGAAGAAAAGTAGAGAAAAAAGAAGAAGAAAATGCAGAAAAAAAGAAGAAAAAAACAAAATAAAGAAGAAAGTAGAAAAAATAAAAAACATAAAGATAATAGAAGAAAAGTGGAGAAAAAAGAAGAAAACAAACAAAAAATCAGAAAGTAAAACAAATCTAGAGAAAAATGAAGATAATAGAAGAAAAATGAAGAAAAAAACATAATAAAAATAAAGAAAAAGAAAAGAAAATGCAGAAAACAAAAAAAGTAATAAAATTAAAAAAAAAGAAATAAAAAAGAAGAGAAGTGAAGATAATTGAAGAAAAATGAAGAAAAAAGATGAAAAATAACAAGAAATAGCAAAAAGAAAGTAGAAAAAATTAAAAAAAATGCAAATAGAAAAGAGGAAAGTAGAAAAAAGAAAGAAAAGAGAAGAAAAAAGCAAAAAATTGAAGAAAAAAACAGAATAAAGAAGAAAGTAGAAAAAATGAAAAAAATAAAGATAATAGAAGAAAAATGGAGATAAAAGAAGAAAAGAGAATAAAATGCAGAAAAAGAAAATAGGAAAAGAAAGAAAAAAGAAGAAAAAAACAAAATAAAGAAGAAAGTAGAAAAAATGAAGGAAAGAGAAGAAAAAAGAAGAAAGTAATAAAATAGAAAAAAAGAAAGAAAAGAGAAGAGAAAAGCATAAAAATGAAGAAAAAAGCATAAAAAAGTAGAAAAATAATAAGAAAAAAAGAAAAAAGTAGATAAAATAAAGAAAAACAAAAAAATGAGAAGAGAAAAGCATAAAAATGAAGAAAAAAGCATAAAAAAGTAGAAAGTAGAAAAATAATAAGAAAAAAAGAAGAAAGTAGATAAAATAAAGAAAGACAAAAAAATGAGAAGAGAAAAGCATAAAAATGAAGAAAAAAGCCTCAAAAAGTAGAAAAATAATAAGAAAAAAAGAAGAAAGTAGATAAAATAAAGAAAAAGAAAGAAATGAGAAGCAAAAATCAGAAAAAAAAGAAAACTAGAGAACAATAAAGATAATAGAAGAAAAATGAAGAAAAATATCAAGAAAAAGCAAAACTAAGATGAAAGTAGAAAAAATGAAAAAAATAAAGATAATAGAAGAAAAATGGAGAAAAAAGAAGAAAAGAGAGGAAAATGCAGCAAAAAAAGAAAAAAAATTGAAGATAATAGAAGAAAAATGAGGAAAAATGAAGAAAAAAGAAGAAAATCCAGAAAAAAAAGAAGAAAGTAATAACAATGAAGAAAAAGAAAGAATAGAGAAGAGAAAAGCATAAAAAAGTAGAAAGTAGAAAAAATGAAAAAAAATGCGAATAGAAAATAAGGAAGTAGAAAAAATAAAAAAAAGAGAAGAGAAGATCAAAAAATTGAAGAAAAAAGCAGATGAATGTAGAAAAAATGAAAAAAAGAGAGAAAAGCATAAAAATAAAAAAAGAAGCATAAAAAAAAAAGAAAGAACAAAAAATGAAAAGAAAATGCAGAAAAGAAAAGGAAACATAAAAGAAGAAAAGAAAGTAGAAAAAGAAAGAAAAAATCGGGAAAAATAAAAGAAAACTAGAGAAAAATGAAGATAATAGAAGAAAAATGAAGAGAAAAGAAGAACAGAGAAGAAAAATGAAGATAATAGAAGAAAAATAGAGAAAAATGAAGAAAAGAAAAGAGAAAAGCATAAAAATGAAAAAAAGAGAAAAAAAATAACAAAACAAAACAGAAGAAAGTAGAAAAGATAAAGAAAAAAAAAAGCAACAATAAAACAAAGAAAGTTGAAAAAATGGAGAAAAATAAAAGAGAAAAAAATAGAGAAAGTAGAAGAGAAAAAACATAAAAAAGAAGAAAATAAGGAAAAATAAGAAGAAAGAATTAAAAAAACCAGAAAAAAAGAGTAAGAATTCTGGCACTAGTATAGCGGCCGACGCCATTAAAAAAATAATATTGATAAACTTGACGTTAGCGGAGCATTTGCAAGTTTTCGCAAAAAGTATGGCGCTAATACCGGAACAAGAGCTCAGATGTCAACGTCAAAACAAAAAGTAATCAAATGTAGTAATTAGGGTTTTTTTTTTCTTTCTTAGGTTTATACACCCTATGTCCAGGCAGGCAACCCTATACTCAAGAGAGTAGGGTAAACACTCGGAGAGTGCGCTATTATCATTCACAATCCCAAAAGATTGTGAGTTATTATTGTTATTTGGTGAGTTTTTATTATTTAAATCTTGGTATGACTCATGCGTAGTAATTATAGTTGATTTATATTTTAGTAATTTTTTTTATCTTTTCTTAATATTTTGAGAACCGATATTATATATATATATATATACAGTCGACTCTCGTTAATTCCAACCTGCGATAATTCGAACCTCTCTATAATTCAAAGTTATCACGAGTTCCCTACAAAATCTCTTTATATTTCGAACGAAAAAATAATTGCTATATAATAAAATGACGCGTTAATTCGAACTCATCGGCGTCCAACACTCGACAATTCCAAGTTTTTGTTATGATTAGTGTAGTGTAATGTAAGTACATTTTGCGACAAGTTCAAACTTGTATCAACATACGCGAGCCTTTGTTTTTGTTATGATTAGTATAACCAGTATAACAGAGTTCTTTCGAAACATTAATTAATTCACATGATGAATAGTATACGAATGTAGGTACATACATGTACGTGTGTACACTCTAAACTTTTTTCATTGTTATAAAATAGCAGTTAATCAATAATTATTGATCAATACTTAGTAATTCAAAGTTTTATTTATTTTCTCTCACACATTTCGAACCATTTGATATTTCAAACAATCGATAATTCGTAATATTTTAAGAGTCCCTCAAGTTTCGAATTAACGAGAGTCGACTGTATATATATAATTTGCTTAGTAATAAAAATAGAAAAATGAATTGTTTATTTTCATTTATTAAATACCTAACATAATATATGTCATCTTGTCTAATATATTATTGTTCTCTTATGCAAGAAAAAAAAATAAATCTGTTTAATTGTCTTTATCAATTAGAGATAACTTCAAACATGTATTTTGTCGACAAAGCATTCCTCCTATAGTTTTGTTTATATCTCGATGTCGCGCCAGCCGGTAACTTGATATTACACCCAAGACGTCGTTCTTAATTTATTAGAGCATTCTCACTCATTTATTCTTAGAAATTAAAAGTAATTTAAAATCTTATTATTATTATCTTTTTTTTTTTTTTATAAGAAAACATAAGATGTATGATAATGATGAAGTTTAACTTATGAGATGTAACAAATAAAAATATATTTAAAAAATTGGGACTTTAAATGATCACATCGTGTATATTATATATATATATATATATATATATACGTATAGTACGGATGATTCCCGCCGTTGATATAGCTCAGGCAAAGGGCCCCCCAGCAGTGGAGCCGCGATCCAATCCATATATAATCTTAAACACGCAACTGATATCTCATCGCGTTACAGAAGCCCAATCATTTCGCACATTGTCTCAAGCCCATTGTGTGTTTAAAGTCGATAACTTACGCATGTTTTAAAGCCATTGCAAGGTTGCCGCTTGAAAGAGTGATAACTACATAGTTTCTAGATGTTTTGAGCTTGGTTGAAGAAAACACAGCAAAATTTCTCATGCGCTGCGTGGGATGAAGATCAAACAAAGCAAGAATGGCAGACATTGTGTCTACAGCTACAATATATTCAATTACAAGTGCAGATTTGATATCGAATAATGTTTCGCTACAAAATTAAATAACAGAATTCTGTTTTAATTTTGATCACACCTAAATATAGGTATATTATTCAATATCAAAATTATTTTATTGTTCATGTTCTTTATATTGCGGCATCTACCGTAAATCTTTCACATATTAGTAAATAATTGCCATTATTTTAGATAATGGCCCTTAGAGCCTGAAAGCAATCTTTTCTTTTTCAATTGAATTTGGGGCAATAAAATTAAATATACCTACATTAACTGAATACTATTCTGATAGAGACTTAATGAATACGTCTTTATTTGTTAATTACATGCTGTAACAAGATTCAAGCCATAATATTCATATCAGTAAGCTATAACATTTCTTTCTACACGTTTGCAATTACTGCATTCCACAACATAATCGTCTATAAAAAAATAGAACTCTCAAATAATAATTAGTTTTCCACCTATTTTTTTAAACATGTAGATTTTTTAAAAATATAAATTTATTAGAATGCAACAGTTTTTTATAGCTACATGTTTTAGAAAGCTACAATTTAGAAAAATTTTTTACTTAGGTATTTTTTGTGTGTCTATAATACTTTTTTATTAAATAAGCTTTTAACCAAACCTAAATAACAACACTATGTAATATTAATAACACCAATGCCAATAATTCGCCTGTTATTATGAAGTTTTGTTTTTCATATTTATTAAACAATTAACAATTGGGTTAAATACGAGTTTCAAAGGAGTTTCTTACAAATTATCTGCTTACTCAATAATGTCTTCAACTGCGCAGTTTTGTAGTTGCAAAAATAGTTAATCAGAAATATAAATAAATAGAATAAATTTTAATTTTTCTTGGCTACTATAAATGTTCACAATTATAAGAGCCTATAATTTAAAAATTTTCATGAAAGTACTGATTATAGTCAGTTCTTCCATCAGTCAGATACACGGAAACTATTATTTTATAATTTCAATTCTTTTAAAGTTTAAAAGAATTATAATTATAAAATATTTCGAATGTATATGATCCAATATGATCAATGTTATCACTTTTATTGTCAATAACTAGTAATATACAAAATACTTTCTAAAATGTTTTGTAAAAATATTATGTACCATGAAAGCCTGACTGGAGACTGTTTTGTTTTTAATGAGACATTTCAGGTCAGTCTATTGCAGAATATTACACTTTTAGATGCATCTTTACTATATATCAATATATAAAAGCGCATTTTCTAAAGTCTAGCATCATAGCGTAGCGAACAGCACGCTTGTTTAACATTTGGTAAAACATAGTTCGATTCCGACGGCACCTATATTTTTTTTTTAACAATTTAATTTTTAGCGCTAAGTTTTTTCAAATTCAACATTTAATGTACTTAAGTAATATTGTTAGGGGTATATTTTTAATAATACATATAATAATAAGTGATTATAACCATAAAATAAGTAAGATTTTCATTCGACCTCGCGCTGTTGCTACTACATGTCAGCTCCACCGTCTTGCTCGTCCGTGCATCTGTGTCCGTGCGCTTATCAACATTCCAAGCTTATATAAATAAACAAGACTAATGGATCTCTTCGATAACAATATGTACCTTAGTTTTGTGTTAATAATTAATTGACTTTGATTTATTTATTAACTCGATGCTGTTACAGCTATCCCCATACAGCATTTACAATAAACGTGGTTTGAGCTGTTTTACAATATAGCATCAGCTGTTTGCCGTAAATGTTTATTTTTAAATAATTGTTTTGTGCAAACACATAGATTTTTGATGATAATGATGATGTATTGATAATGTTATATAAGGTTTTTAATAATGTATTGGTTTTAGTAGCACAATAATATCGAATTCTTCAGCAAGAAGAAACTTTTAATTATTTTATAAAAACTTTTATTCATGTACTATTATATGTTGTTATGGATTAAAATAATAATATTTTTAATTTAAGACCCATTCACCATCTTTAGCGACAATTGCTTGCATCATTACGACAATTATGTTATCATCGCATTCCTTCGGTTACTCTCTAATCATGTAGATAATACCAAATTAATAACCAAACTTGAACTGAAAAAAGTAGTACTTTCTTTTTTCATTAAAAAATTATGTTCTCTGGAATTGATAGGCAAATAATTACGATACATTAGTTTTGGTTTATTAGAGTCCACACGATTAAAGGACTACTATTTAGTCTATTTACCACCATAGATAAATAAACCTCATACTATGTATTTCTTATCTTCAACGAAAAACACCGTTGAATGTTGAATGATTCTCGATTGTTTACGAATAATAATTACGCCAAACAAGCTTATCTATCGCTGTGAGGTCATCTAGCTAGAGACTATGCGTAAGGTATTTTGTTTTCGCGGGTAAATTTGTGGGTATAATGTTTCTGATGTTATTCTTTACCAGATGAAGTATGCAGAAACTAGAAACTTTTTGAAAACAAATTAAAAGGCGTTTACCAAACATAAAGGACTTTTCTTATAATTAAAAGCAAAGTTGTTTCTTTCGCTAGTAATTTATTCAAGAAAATGTTGCAATTATTGCGAAATAAAAAGGTATTAATGAACCATTTGAACTCAAAACTCAACTACCAGTATTGTAAAATTGATTTTATGCTAAAAATTGTGTTGGATTTCCTAACGTGAGCTTGTATGATTCCTTCATAATTAGTCCGGTCAATTTAGACAAAAAAATAAGAGTGAAGTTACATAAATTCTCAATAAGCTGAAAATCGGTGAAATCGTTCAAAATATGATTATAAACAAAATCAGAAAGTTCCCCATTCTTCCCCTTTTTGCAAAAAAATTTATTCAAGGTCAAAGGGCAAAAAAATGAGTTTCGCGATTTTCAGCAAAACGGTAAGTTTTATCATAAAAATACCTCAAACAAAAATTGTAGATCATAAAATTATCTACAAAAAATGTATAAATACTTTTTTTCCTACGAGCCACCGTTTCTGAGATATAACGATTCAAAAAGTTGTAAAAGTTGTAATCGTCATAATATGCATGAGTACGCCACGTATATACATCTCCCGAGTTGTAATATATGTTTAAATATTTTTCTATTGATCATTATAACTTACACTTAAAATATAAAATATACTACTCTGTAGTGAAAACACGTGTTTATCCTAACCTATATCGTGCTGTTTTGAGTTTTATAACAAAAATGTCAGAATATTGTTTTATTTGTGCTAAACTTTTAACTGAAAGTGAAGTTGTTACTGTTGAACGTGGTATGAAGACATTAATTAATGCAAGTATTGAAAGAGCAGATGACTTTTCGGAATATCTTAAAAACCAGAAATCTGTGATAATACATGAAAGTTGTCGTAAAAATTATACTCGAAAGTCTTCTATTGCTGCAGTTAATAAAAGACAACGCGAAGAACAAGAAGCTAGTACATCCACAGTAAGTCCTCCTCGTACTAGATCACGTTTTGGTGAATCAGATTTTTGTTTTAAAAAACTGTGCTTATTTTGTGGCCAGGAATTGAATGAAGCACATGAGAGAAAAAAACCCTTAGCTTATCGCCGTCGATTTAGCCAAGTAAATACATCTAAATTTACAACTTTTACAACTTTTTGAATCGTTATATCTCAGAAACGGTGGCTCGTAGGAAAAAAAGTATTAATACATTTTTTGTAGATAATTTTATGATCTACAATTTTTGTTTGAGGTATTTTTATGATAAAACTTACCGTTTTGCTGAAAATCGCGAAAAACTCATTTTTTCGCCCTTTGACCTTGAATAAAATTTTTTGCAAAAAGGGGAGGAATGGGGAACTTTCTGATTTTGTTTATAATCATATTTTGAACGATTTCACTGATTTTCAGCTTATTGAGGATTGATGTAACTTCGAATGTCTAAATTGACCGGACTAAATCTAAAACAAAAAAATATTCACTCATTTTTTATAGACACGAAAAAATGTGAGTATTCTGTAAATATTTCTTGAATAAACCATAAGCGGCAGAAACAAACAATTCTGAAAGTTTTGTAATATTCTTATGCTTTTGCTAACTATGTAATTTGAAATTGAAATAAAAATTCTAGTAATTGTTTAATTCTTAAACTAGTTATAAACATGAAAGATTAACAGAAAAGGAAAAATATTCAAATACCTTTCATCTTCTGTTACTACTAACAATTTAATATAAAATTACTAGCATATCTTTTTTTATATTATCCGCTTATTTTTTGGGTCGCTTTTAGAAGCAAAATACAAGATAGAGCGTGACCTAAAGGCGCACAGTGATCACGAGTAAAAGTTTTCATTTTATTAAGTATTCATTGGACAGAATCTTTTCTTATAAAACATAAGAACTTTATTTATTATTTAATAACATTTTAAATTTTTCACTTTGCTTATCATTACCGATTTTAATTTTTGTATTATTTTGAACGTTGTGGTGTTTTTGTTGCACTTTTAAAAATATTGTTGATTTTATGTATCCCAATAATAAAAAAACCCAAAAATTTGTTTTTGTGGATGTGTTATTTTTGTTTAGAATTTTTTGCTAAATTACCAATCACTTTGATGATACTTATGTGACATAATTTCACGTAGCTTTTTTTTTTGCAAAATATTAAATGTTTTTTCAAAATTTCATTCTTAAAATTTTTCAAGTAAGTCAAAATAAACCACACCGTATGATTTTTTATTCTTTACCACATCTTTTATGTGTTTACTCAGAAATCTGCTTACTTACAGTGTGCTTATGGCAAATTTTTAAATACAACGTATTAAATATGTTAATTAGTTACTTTTTTTTAGCGACACGCTGCCGCTGTGATAATTATTGTACTATTAAAAAGCATTTTAAATAAATTTTGTATCAATATTATGAGATAAATTAAAACTAAAAATTTGGAATATCACTGCAAACTGACAAAAAGAACCTATTAGGTTTGTATTTGCTCAATATTATAAAGCGTTTGCAGTCAAATGTAAAAATTTGATTTAATGAATTAAAACTGTCTACGAGTTACATAAAACGACCTTGCATCAAGTTGGAGGTGAATGACAAAGGAATTCCGTCATTAAGATAACAAAAACTAAATAAAACACTGTTGCAATATGGTGCACAAGACTGAGGAAATTATTCCAGAATAATCAATCTTGGAGCGTAAAATGCGTAATATATAGTTTATTATAAACGCCAGCGTCAACAGCGGCCACTACCGAAAAATGGTTGAACTACAACCGTTTATCTTGATATGTTTCAAGCCATTGAGAAGCCCTGCACCTATTTGGATTATTGTTGATAACAAACAAACCCTTTATGATAAAATGATGACGTAAAGCGTAATGAACGTCTTCAATACCCATCTAAGTATGAGATAAAATTTGGTTGAAAAATAAAAAACCGTTATTGAGAAATTTGATGTTATACATGGAATTTTTCTCAAGCCCGTTTCCGGGCTTGGAAACCGGCCGGTGGGCTAAGCGCCAGATGCAAAGTATGCTGTTTTTGGCTTCATAATGAACGTTTATACGTCTATATATATATATATATATATAGTCTATGGAATATTTAAAATCTCATTTGTCAATAAGATTTTGAATAGTTTGTAGTGAATTGAGCGTTTGCTTTTTAGTGGATCAATATTACTTTGACATAATTTAGGCTTTTAAAATTATCTCATTATTTCAATATATTCACAATTTATCTTGAGCTGTTATTAATTATTACCTAACATAAATATATCATCACAAAAAAAAAAACATAATTTAAACATTTATTTATTTTGTCGACAAAGTATTCCTTCAATCGTTTTGTTTATAATATCGATGTGGCGCCAGCCACTACGGCTGGCGACGTTAATTTGATATTTATTAGACAACTAAGACGTTGTTGCATACTTTATTTGCACTCTCACTCATTTATAATTAATGCAAAATCTTATTACTGTTTTCTTCTTGATAAGAAATCATTAGATTTATGATAATGATAAAGTTTAAGGTATGAGATGTTTTATCTTTTATATATGTTAGCGGTATTAAGAAATCAGGGGTTTTTAACATTCGCAGTTCGAGCAACCGCTTTGAAAAAGAATCTTCATCGTCGGGTAGCTCACTGGTGGATGAAATTGCAAGACTTTGATTTTTCCATTGAATATCGGCCGGGTCATAAAATGGCCCATGTTTTTTTTTTTTTCTGAAGGAATCAAAAAAAAAAAAAAAAAAAAAAAAAAAAAGGGTGCCCGAAGGCACGTATATTTGTACAAATCTGCACCAAATTACATACCGTACATAACAGTCACTTTCTAATTTAATTTGGCAGTATCATATTTACATGTTTAACTAATATATATGTTTATTTTCAGATGTAAAGAGGTTTCTATTTTCCATCTAATCTGTAATCTGTCAGTGGGATGTTGTGTCTGTTGGTAAGCAAGCACCATTTTCATTCTTTGGTTAAGGTCCTAAACGTCAAGGAGATGGCTGCTTGAATATAAGTTGAAGGTCGGTAAATGTTCTGTTTGTTTTTTGGCAGGTAAGCTTAACCCAAAATTTTTCACATGTTTCAGGGCGGTTTAGGCAGTTTGTGTGGTGGAGCTGCAGACAGATTTAATGGTAGGAGGCCAAGATGTTTAGAGTCCAAAATGGGGTACTGATATTATTTGGCTGACTGCCTCTTCATTCAGCAGATACGGAACATTTAGTAGTGAGAGAGGCCATTCGTAAAACTCTTCTCCGATGAGGCTCTGAGCTTCTTCGAATGCGGGGCATTCTAGAATTCTGTGGGGGGGGTCGTCTACAACCGAGCATGATAAGCAATCTGGGCTGTCTCTCTTGCCAATTCTGTACAGATGTATTCCAAAATGGCCGTGTCCCGTTAGCATCTGCGTTCTGTTAAAAGAAGTTTTGGGTTGGTTTTCTTTGTTTTCTGTGACATTTGGAATAAATCTGTACGTAACCCTTCCTTTAGCCGAGTTGTCCCATCTATTTTGCCATAAATCTTCCGCCATTAGATCCATGTACTGGACGGCGTGTCTTTCAGAATCGAAATCGGCCGGGTCTATAGCCTCTCCAAAAACTACTGTTGGGTTTCCTCTTTTTATGTGTTTTTTTGCTGTTCTTTTTTGAATTTCTAGATCTAGTGGCAGCAATCCAGCCAGTACTCCAGCAGCGTCTGATGAGACCGAGGAATATGCTTGGCATATTAGTCTTGACATACAGCCGTACAGCTGCAGGTATCGTCTTTGAATTTTCGAGCAGGAGAGTCTGTGTATCCATATTTGTGAGGCATAAGATGTAATAGGAACAATAGCTCCTCTGTAGATTTTTTGTAGTGACTCGACATGAGAGTGTTCTATTGCCGATCCCAGCTTTCTTTTAAGTGCCAACACAATCTTTTTGGCACGTGTTACTGTATCTTTAGCATTCAGTGCAAAGTTTAGCTTAGCATCTAAAGTTATTCCTAAATACTTAACACTATCTACAACTTCTATTTTACTGTTATTAATTTTAATATTTATGTCTCTATTATGAATTCTAGCCGGCGCTTTATTTACCATAATTTTTGTTTTATTAACAGATATTTTCAGTTTTATTTTGGTTGCCCAGTCCAGTATGAAATTTACAACGTTGGATGCAGTTTGTTTCATGACTTGGCGTGACTCCGCTTGTATGATTATTGCCAGGTCGTCTGCATATGCTATTTTTGTAACTTCCGCCGGCCAGTTCTTTTGCAATAACGAGTCTAGAATAAAGTTCCAAAGTGTTGGACCTAAGACTGAGCCCTGTGGACAGCCTTTTGTACACGTTTTTGAGACATTAAAATTACCATATTTATAAACTACTTCTCTATTTGTAAGGTAACTCTTAATCATAGCAATTGTGTCATGTGATATACCTATAGCCTGAAGATGTTTCATCAGGCTCGGCCACCATAGGTTGTCAAAGGCCCCCTGAATGTCAACAAAAATACTCATCACATACTTGGAGCTGGACTCCGAGATTGTTTTGGTGTATTTAGTTAAGGCGTCTATTGTAGATTTTCCTTTAACGAAGCCAAACTGGTGGCTCGAGTGTAAAGTGTCCAGACTCCAGGTAATCCTATTTCTTATAATTTTTTCTAGCGTTTTGCCAAAGACCGGCAAGAGCGTTATTGGCCTGTAATTTTTTACTGATGAGTGGCTGGCTTTGGGATCTTTTAACAGAATGACAAGATTTCCTTGTTTCCAAATTTTTGGAAAGTAGGCAGCAGTCAGACAAGCGTTGTAGATTTTAAGGAGGGGAAACTCAATGTGTCTGTACATTTTTTTAATTAGATTGCCTTCTAGACCATCTATTCCTGGCGCTTTCTTCTTCTTTATTTGCGCTACTAAATCTCTAAGCTCCTCCTCCGTTACTTCAATTGGGTCAGCATTGAGCTTTACGATAGCTTTGTAATCTTGCAGCATCTTGTTCTGGTCGTGAGTGTTATTTGAGTTGTCATCATCTGGCAGTAGGTGGTGTATAAGAAATCTCATTGATTTCTCGATACTGTCTGTAATTTGACCATTTTCCTGTGTGAAGGCATGAAGTGCTCCGCTGCTGTGAAACTTGTCTGCTGCCAAACGATACGCAATGCCCCAGGGGTTGGTGTCCAGATCACGGGTGACAATTTTTTTCCAAGACTTTTCTTTTGATTTTTTGACTTTTTCTTTGAAGCGCGTTCTGGCTGCATCAAATTCTTCGTACAGTTCTTGTGTTCTTTCTGGGATTCGGTTTTTATTTTGTACTCGCTATACGTCGGGCCTCGTCGGAGTCTCTCCCACTCCCAGCAACATTGTACATTGGCTTGGGTGAGCAACCGGTAATAACTGCAACTGTGCACACCACGTGCACACCGGAGGTGGGCTTCATAATGACGCCAAATTTAAAAAAACTTGGTTCCACTTTATGTTTTTAAAAGAGGTATAAAGAGTTTTCTATTTAATTATTTTATAGTTTAAACATACTTTAATTATTTTGAAAAATTGTAATACTGTTTTAAGAAATATTTGAAAACTGCAAGAAACCGTTTTATCAAAAAATAAAAAATAAATCGAGCCAACAGTTTTATTAAGAGAGCAAAAACATGTTAATTTACTAATAATTAAGTTTTTCTTTGTTTCTGACTTTATCGGATTAAACAGGCCCCACCACCAACCCCAACTGACCAACCGTTTCTGCCAGAATCATACTTGTAAATCAGCTAAAACGTTTAAAGTTAGAGATACATGTTCTATAAAATCAGGAAAAAAGCCATTCATTTTTTCTTAGGATAATACGTCTGTTTTTCAATTTTTCTTCTGTCTAACCTCTTCGTTCGTCTTTTATCCAAACTCTTTTCCAAACTATTTTTTAATCCCATAAATTTCTGAAATGACTCTCTGTCCAGACTTGTTGAAAAATTACATAATTCTTTTAATGCAATCTGTCAATATAATTTAAAAGTAATTAAGATTATTTTCAAGAAATACTATTTACCTGCCTGCTCCTTTCAAAACTAATCGACTCATTCTCTTCCTTCTGATCTTCACATGTCTCCTTCAAATACTGTTCTAATTCATCTTGATAACGCATTTTACTGGGTGTAGGTTCTTGCACATATAAATTTCCTTTTAACTTTGATTCTTGTTCTTCTGTATTTAAAAGACCTGGAACAGACTCGCCTCTCCTTTCATACATAACTACCGCATGTATATGTTTACATAAGGCAGTCTTCACAACATACTCCGGACACTCACAGATATATCTATGTATACAAACTTTACATTCATTGCAATACACCTTTTTACAATCCTCATCACACAATTCATTATAAGAACTAAAATATACAATTGTAATAAAGAAGTTTTTCGCCATTGGGACGATTTACATTCCTAGCACAAGCATAATCCACTTCTCTATTTTCCTCGGCTTCCAAGTTCTAAATTCTTCTATGTTCCTAAAATTCAAGTTAGATTGCTTAATACTCACACTGTGGACCTTGGTTAAATGATCTATAAGAGCGTCATAATTTGCAAAGAGTTCTTTAATTGCTTTGGGACATAATGGACACTTAATGTGTTGAAATTTTCTTTCTTCTACTTTTTGCTGATGCTTTGTTTTCAGATGATGATTCTTTGTTGAAATACTAGAAAATGTTTTCAAGCAAATGCCGCAAATTAATTTGGTTTCACTGAAATAGAAGATGTTGAGTTTAAAGTCTTGTTTCGAAAATTTAAGTTATTTACTTCTCCATCGCAAGCAGATTTGAATAACCACCTTCCTAAATTATTTAACCTCAAAAACAAAATTAGGACAAAAAATAAACAATAATAAAAACAAAACTGTAGTTTAAAGCAATTAGCGTGAGATTGCATATTAAATACAAAAATCTAGCAAAAATAGCTTAAAAATACAACGAAACACATAGACATCAAGCAAATAAAATGTCAAATGACAAGTGTCAACGAGTCAGTAACAAGGTGGTTTGGAAAAGAGAAACTTAATTATTAAATTAACATATTTTTGCTCTCTAAATAAAAATAGTTAGCTCAAATTTTTTTTTATTTTTTGATAAAACGGTTTGTTGCTGTTTTCAAATATTTTTTAAAACCGTATTACAATTTTTCAACATAATTAAAGTATGTTTAAACTATAAAATAGTTTAATAGAAAACTCTTTATACCTCTTTTAAAAACATAAAGTGAAACCAAGTTTTTTTAAAATTTGGCGCCGTTATGAAAGCCCACCTCCGGTGTGCACGTGGTGTGCACAGTTGCAGTTATTACCGGTTGCTGCTTGGGTGGGCTTGGAACCTTTCTTCTTTCTTTGGACCTCACCGTGAGCAGACCTATTTTTCGATTACTACGTTCCAAGCCAAACTACGTGAGCTTGCACATAATTATTGAATATAGTTTTTTGTTAGTATTAAATAATACAGTCCATTAATTTCAAACCCAAAACATTGGTCTTTCAAGCCGGATTACTAAAAACTAACAAAAAAGGTGAAAAAGAAGATATCATTTCAAGAAGCCACGTGCCATTCGATCAAGAAGAGCACATCAGGACAGCAGTACCACGTCTTCCAATAATTAAACCAAGTACCGAAGAATTTGCCGACGAAGTCGTGTACAAGCGAAAAATCGAAATAATCATTCAACGTGGAAGGAAAACGTTTCCACAGCAAAGCCAGGTGCCATTCGACCAAGAAGAGCACATCAGGATAGTGGAGACAAGAACTATACATAAGGTCAGTAATCTTTCAATCCATATTTCTAATTCCTTTCAATTATATTATTCGTGCCTGTTTAATTTGTGCAAGTTGAGTTGTTCAATTTATGTGAGTAGTACTATTGTCAATCTTACAATGGCGGAATTAGCTAACATGAAAATACAACGTGGTCATATTAAAGGAAAATTGACGCAAATCGAAAATTTTCTTGAAGAATTCAACGAGAACGACGATATCGGAGATGTGCGTGTGTGCGTGAGGAGCAAAGTTTGCCTGTGCTCTTCAAGTTTATTATTGCTAAACTTTCAAAATTTAAATTGTGAAATTGGCATCTACTAACGATAAGTATTTTTATAATCCATAGCTGTGAAAGCCAGCTTGACTGGTTTTATTTTTATTTTTTTTTTCTTCTTCTTGTTAGAAGAGCTATGGCTCTTCTGCGATAGTTAAAAAAAAAAAGAAACGTTTTTTTTCTGCACATGGCTATTAAATGTGCTAAATGTAATAAATTTATTGGCCGTGCTGACGATTATTTAACTTGTTCTGGAAATTGCAATTCTTCTTATCACTTAGGATGTACCGATATCGATAAAACGACCTTCATCAATTTATATTCGTCAGGCAAGGTTAAAGTTAATGATTGGAAATGTGGTTTTTGTGCTCCTGTAGATAAGAGTATTGGCCCGATTGTTCCGAAAGTGATAGATGAAAATGCTTTAAATGATCTTCCTCCTATAGTTAGAGCCTTATTTGCTTCTTTTTCAGCATCGGTCAGTAGTCACTTTGACTCTCTACAAACAACTATACAGAAACAGCTTACTATTCTTACGCAACGTATTACTGATTTGCAAAACAAGAATACTTTGCTGCGTGATGAAATTCAGTTGATAACATCGACATTAAGACCTGTCGATTCTCGAAATTTAAATACACCACCGAAAATTGCTTCCTATGCAGACAAACTAAATAAAACATGCACTACTGTCGTTGATAAACCTAAAACAACTACCCAGACGGTGTCTAAAACCAAAAGTGATATAATCAATAAAATTGATCCAGCTGAATGTAAGTTGAGCATTGCTGGTGTTCGATCTATCAAAAATGGTGGAAATCTTGTGAAATGCCCTAATCCTTCTGAATTTAAAAAGTTTGCTGATGATAATAAGTTGAATGAGTCATATGAAATAAGAAATCTGAAGCCCCGGTCTCCTAGACTGCGTATCTCTGGAATCTCAAGTGAATTGAGTAAGGATCATATTATTTCGTTTTTGGTCAAACAAAATAAATCTATATTTTCCGATTCTTCCCAGGTCAAACTCTTAAAACTGTTACCAACAAAGAAAAATGCTGACATATTTCAAATTATTCTGCAGGTAGATATTATCTCTTACAACAAAGCTTTAGAATTAGGCCACTGTTTAATCGGATTGATAACTGCTACATCTTTGACGCTGTTAACGTTACTCGCTGTTTTCAGTGCAATGGGTATAATCACAATAGAAAGTTCTGCCGAAAAGACTTAAGTTGTCCTCGTTGTGGCGAAGCACATGAAATTAAAGAATGTGAATCACTTACATTAAAATGTATTAATTGTACTTCTATCATGTCTAAAGCCAACCTGACTTTAAACGATGTTGCTCATGCTGTTTGGGACGTAGACAAATGCTCCTATTATAAAAACCTAATCGATAATATTAAAAAAAAACTGTTTGGCAATCTTCCTTCCTCTACATAGCAACTAAAAACTAATATAGGTGACTTCTTAAATAATCAGGTACCCCCTTCTAACAGCTCGAAATTTGTTGGTAACTCTAAGATAGAACCATTGACATTAAATTATCAAAATGTAAGAGGCATCAATACAAAACTCACTGAACTGCATAATTCCATTATTGAAACAAATTTTGACTTAATTTGTCTCACTGAGACGTGGTTAAATGCTTCAGTTTATAATGAAGAAGTTTGTCTTAGTAACTACTCTATCATAAGAAATTTCAATAGAATGAATGTTTTGAGAGGTGGTGGTGTTTTGTTAGCATTTAGATCGGAGCTTGCTATTACGCAGATTAATTTATCATAACTTGGATTTGATTCTCTTCTTTCCACTGAATTAATAGCTGTCAAATACTCTTTTAACTATTTTGTAATTATTATCTTGGATATCTATGTCCAGGCGGGATCCTCTAAAGAGGAGTATGAATTACTGTTCGATCTTCTTAGCAATGTAGATGAGTTATACAACCATCATGTAATTATTGTAGGCGATTTTAATCTTCCGGAGTACTCCTTTTTACCATCAGCTGTTTCCAGCAACAAACTAAAATTATTTTCCAATTTCTTGAGTCTCACTAATCTTAGTCAGCTTAACAATGTATCCAATGCTAACAATAAATTTTTAGACTTAGTTTTGAGTAATCTAAACTGTCGCATCTCTGAATCTATAGATAGTTTATTGAAAAAAGACATCCATCACCCCCCTCTTTCAATATCAATTCCTCTTCGAAACTCAAAATTTAAACTTATATCAGATTGTATGCGAGCAAAAAAGCAGTGGAACTTTCGCAAAGCGAACAATTCAAGTTAACTACAACACTTACTAGATACCAATTGGTCTTTTCTGGAAGCAACAGCAGACGTTAATGACATGTGCTCTGTTTTTTATGCTAAGATAAATAGCATTTTTGACT
The DNA here is from genome assembly GCA_947359425.1 of Lagria hirta. Taxonomy (NCBI): domain Eukaryota; kingdom Metazoa; phylum Arthropoda; class Insecta; order Coleoptera; family Tenebrionidae; genus Lagria; species Lagria hirta. Next base: position 25,784,532 of record OX375799.1, read on the forward strand.
TGTACGTTCCTAAAACTACTTATTGCCGTCGTAACCACTTTCCACCTTGGTATAATACTTCAATTACAAAACTTATTAAATCTAAATGACGTCTTTGGCGCAAATATATATAAGTGAGTTACAAAATAGCTTAAATTTAATTGAAGTAGTTGGGTGTAAATACATCCTAGGGAAAGAGTCAGTACTAATTTTTGTTGTATATTTTCCTCGTACGCCAAGCATAAATGAGCTCGAGATCTTTTGCAGCTTTTTTGAAAACAAGTATATTAACTGTGATAACATTTTAATCTTGGGCGATTTTAATCTGGCGTTATTTGCAGAAAACGTAAACAATAACATTGTAACTTTACTTAGTAACTTCAACAATCTATTAAACTTGACTCAATGTAATAATATCAGGAATGCATCAAACAAACTATTAGATCTTGTTCTGGCTAGCGTGGAATGCAATGTTTCGCGTAATCTTGATCCGTTTGTCAAAGAAGATAGTCACCATCCAGCCTTTTCTATTACAGTTAATATGACTAGCTCAAACTATAATTTCCCATCAAACAACAGCGCTAAAATATATAATTTTAAGAAAGGTAATTTTATCGGACTGTATCAGGATCTGTTACTCGCAGACTGGACCTTCCTTAAACAGTATGAAGGTGTGAATATGCGTCTGGACCAATTCTATCATTACTTGCAAGGACTTCTAGACTGTTATATTCCAACCTTTTCACAAAAAACTAAGACAGATCGTTTTCCATGCTGGTTTAATTCTACAATAATTCACAATATTAGATTAAAACAAAAGTTTCTCTTTAAATTCCGGAACTCGCATGATGTTTTTTACCGGAACAAATATAATGAATACCGTAAGCTCGTTAAAAGACAAATTTCTAAGGCACACCTTAACCATATAAGAAGCATACAAAACTCAATAGCTAATGATACTCAAAAGTTCTGGTCATACGTTAAAGCGAAGAAAGGTGAAACCCGAATTCCAGGACGAATGACCTATAAAGACACTATCTTAGAAACACCACAGCAAATAGTAAATGCTTTTGCAAAATTTTTTCAAACCGTGTTCGTCCCCCCCAATGACATTACATTCAATAAAGCGCATGAAATCTGTGGTATCCCCTTTACGATAAATAAGATAACAGAATCGGATGTATTGTCTGCTTGCATGTCTTTAAAAAGCTCAAACACCGCGGGTCCAGACCAAATACCAAGCTTTATGGTAAAAGAGTGCAGATACGTATTTGCTGAGCCACTCACACTAATATTTAATGCAGCCCTCGAACAAGGCACATTCCCACTTTGCTGGAAGACGTCCAGAGTTACGCCTATTTTTAAGTCTGGAGATCACTATAATATCATTAACTACAGACCAATTTCGCTCTTATCAAATTTCTCGAAGGTCTTTGAAATTGTGCTACACTCTTATATTTATCCGCATATAAAGAATTATATCACACCGCAACAACATGGTTTCATCGATAAACGTTCGTCTGTTTCAAACCTTGCCTGTTTTTCTCAATTTGTAGCTGAGTCACTAGATACCAATTCTCAGGTCGACACCATTTACACAGATTTAGCGAAGGCGTTTGACAAATTAAACCATAAAATGGCCATTGATAAATTAAGCACTTTTGGCTTTAGTGATAAAATAATTACTCTACTTCGTTCCTACCTCTCGGATAGGCAACATCTTGTCAGTTTCAACGGGTTCATATCTAACACCTACAACGCTGTGTCCGGTATTCCACAAGGATCAAATCTAGGTCCACTGTTATTCACGGCTTTTATAAATGATCTACCCTCTGCTCTAAACTGCAAAGTCTTACTTTACGCAGACGACGCAAAACTATATGATGTTGTCAATAATCTTCCTGATGCCTTAAATCTCCAGCAAAACCTAAATGAGTTATTAAAATGGTGTGAGTCTAACGGATTAGCACTTAACATATCTAAATGTAAAGTAGTATCCTTCTCCAGAAAAGTATCAACGTTTGCATTTGATTATAAACTAGGAGATCAGACCATTGAACGGCTTAAGATCGTTAAAGACTTAGGAGTTTTTTTTGACAGCAAATTTACTTTTGATCATCACATTCACGTTATTACAAATAAAGCTCTAAGCCTTTTGGGTTTTATTACAAGAAACTGTAAGGATTTTAGCAGCATTGAAATATTCAAACTTCTGTACATGACCTATGTCGTGTCGCTCATTCAATATGCCTGTCTTATTTGGAGCCCCGTGTATGATTGCTACATTAAAGAAATAGAATCGGTTCAAAGACGATTTCTGCTGTATCTGCATTTTAAGATTTACCACTTCTTTCCCCCACTTGGGACGCATAACTACACGCTCCGTGAACAGTTTGGTTTTATTTCGGCAGAACACAGGAGACATCAATCAATTCTAATGTTTTTATATAAGATCATAAATAATCGTGTTGACTGCGCGGAACTATTAAGCAAAATAGCTTTTTGTATCCCTCGAATCTGCAACAGAAATACCGTCACTATTTATCTAGAGAAGCCTCGTACCAATGTCCTACTCAAATCTCCTCTTCATATGATGTCAAAATTATACAATGCATCCTGCAAAAACATTGATGTGTTCCACGTTAGTTTGCGCAATTTCAAGCTGTACTACTCGACAATAGATGCCAGTTTACTATAGTTAAAACATATCTGTATATATTTATTTTCTGTACCTTTTAGCTAAACCTAGCTTGTTAACTTTGTTCTTCTTTTTTTTTTACTACTTTTGTGAGTTATACCTATGTTTGAGCTTTGCTCTGTTATTGGTTCTAATTTTGGAACTGTTGGGCAATAAAGATTATTATTATTATTATTATTATTATTAAATATAAATATACTTTAAATGTTTTTTTTCTTGAAGAGTTTAAAAAGTTACGATCGACTATAAAACAAAACGTTAAAACAGCTTATCACGCTTATATGAACAACATTGAACTTAACATACAGTCCAATCCAAAACAATTTTGGGCTTATGTAAATCGACTTAAAAAGTCTAATGGAATACCAAATGCAATGACAAATAATCAGAACACTTTTAATGACCCTCAAGATATAGTAGAACAGTTTGCTAAATACTTTGCTGTTAATTTGGATTCTGCAAACAATGTATTTAATAATGTTGACGATCAGAATGATATATATGAACCAAACCTTGTAATTGATATGCCCAGTATTAGCGAATTTGAAACTCTTGCTGCTTTAAAACGCATCAAATCTAATGCAACATCAGGCCACGATGGAATTCCTGGTTTTGTTCTTTCGTCTCTTCCTGATGGATTTAAATTTCCACTGACTTTAATATTTAACAATATTTTGAAATCTTCCACTTTTTTTCCTGTCTGGAAACTGTCGGTCATAACTCCCATTCATAAAAAAGGTAGTAAAAATCAAATTAAGAGCTACAGACCCGTATCACTAAATTGTAATTTTTCTAAAGTTTTTGAAATAATTTTACAAAAATTTTTAGAGTTTAAAACAGCACATCTAATATCACAACGTCAACACGGTTTTGTAAGTGGTCGCTCTACTGTAACAAATCTCTGTGTTATCACACAATTTATTTCAGATTGCTTTGATAGGAAAGCCCAAGTAGACGTAGCTTATACAGATTTTTCAAAAGCATTTGACAGAATTAATCATAAACAGCTGTTAAAAAAATTATCGTCATTTGGATTCTCTACCAACTTGGTAAATCTGTTCAACAGCTATTTTTCTAACAGATCTCAATGTGTAAGGTATTTTGATTACTTATCCAGCAGCAAACAGGTTTCTTCGGGTGTAGCTCAAGGATCTGTGTTAGGTCCTCTTTTGTTTAATATTTTTATTAACGATATAGTGGTTTCGCTCAATTCTAACGTTCTTATGTATGCTGATGACCTGAAAATCTACAGAGAAATTCATAATGACAGCGACTGTAATATTTTGCAGGCCGATCTCAGATTTTTTGGCGAATGGTCGCATAAGAATTGTTTACCTCTTATTCATGATAAATGCTTCATAATGACTTTCACTAACAAAACCACTAAAACTGAATATAACTACACCATTGACGGCAAAGTGTTAGAGAGGGTGGAGAAGTTTACAGATTTGGGAGTAATTTTTGATAACAAACTGGCTTTTTCACTTCATGTAGACAATATTGTGGCAACTGCTCTTAAATCGTTAGGTTTTATTATTAGGCAAAGTCGCTCCTTTTCCAATATTGATACATTGTTTATGTTGTATTACGCATTTACCAGATCAAGACTGGAATATGCATGTGTTATCTGGGCTCCTTTATTCCCAAGTTATATTGATACATTAGAAAAAGTTCAAAGGCGCTTTCTCAAATATTTATGTTTTAAGGCAGATGGTACATATCCAGTCAAAGGCATACCTCAGTTAGATTTACTCAGAAGGTTTAATGTTGCTACGTTGGATTCTCGTCGGGTTGATGCTGGTATAAAATTTGTAGATAAATTAATATCAAGTAAGATTGACTGTGCCGATCTGTTGGGACAACTTAATTTTGCAATTCCAAGTTTTGATGCTCGACAACATAACACATTTTATTTACCAACTTCTCGCATCAATATTTCCAAGAGATCACCTTTATATGCAATGTGTCGCGAGTCGTATAAGGCGACTAAGAACCGTTTCCTCCTTTTTACGGAGAACCCCATGAAAATGGAGACTAATAATTGCCTCGGAAAAGTGCCGCTGCCTGGGGATCGCCAGGGCATGCCTGGAGCTGGCGCTGGGCATGACAGCATGCGGGACGTCAGGAACTCATCAAACACATCTGGTAGAGATCACATACCTTCGACTGGACTACATAGCAGCTCTAAGGCATATAGAAATGTCTCCAGTCAACCTGAAACAACCAAGCGAATAAAATGAAGCAGAGACATGAACGAAAATGTAATTCGAATTTACCTGCTAACCAACGAATGTCGAGACGATCCTTTACCTGATTGGCGACATAAGATGTTTACGGAGTTTTGAAAACAATTTCCTGACTTGAAGATCACCGAACAAAATCTGGTTGATAGAAAAAATATCATCATAAAGAAAAATTATCTTACCAAAGCTAAAATCGACGATATACGACGCAGAGTGGGACATGATCTAAATAATGCCCAACTAACCAATGAACTACATGAAGTCACAAGTCCACCGACAGACTTAGTAGTAAACGAAGAGGGAGACACTATAGCAGATGACGAGTACACCAATAAACTCAATCATTACTTTAACTTGTTTAAAGAGTCAAATCCTCTGACAAGACCAACAATCCCAAAACTTATCTATAAAACATCCACTAATGCTCACGTTGAAAAAGTAAACGCAGCTCTATTGCAAGTTGAAGGAGAACTTTATAACATCGGCCAAACCCAGACAGCATTGTATGCTGCTGCGGCTACGGTAGTAGAATACAATGGTCAGAAAATCTACGAAAGGAAAAATAAGATCACAAAAAAACCTGAGCCAGCATGGAGAAAGCGTTTACAAGAAAAAATAATAAAATTTCGAACTGAAATAAACATAATCCAAGAGCATCTGAATAATAACAACAGTAGAAAAGTCAGAAGCAAGTTAAACCATATTGTACATAAACTGAGAATGGCGTGACCGGGAACGAATGTAGAACAAGCTCTTACTACCTACAGAGATGAACTTCGTCAAAAACTTAAGGTTAGTGGTGCAAGGTTAACACGATTCAACGAAATTTCAAAGCGAAAAGAGCAAAATAAGCATTTTGCAAGTAATCAAAAAGTATTTTTTCGCAATCTAGAGAAAACAGAGTATGAAAGCACTCATTCAATAGATAATCAAGCGTTTGTAAATTACTGGGAGTCAATATGATCTATTCCAGCTGACTTTAACACCCAAGCAGCATGGATTACGGATATCGAGCGCATGACTGATAAAATACCAACAATGAGTACAACAGAATGCACAACAGAACAACTTAGAGAATGTCTAAAAAATTTTAAGAACTGGAAAGCCCCAGGGCCTGACAGGCTTCATAACTTCTTGCTGAAGAAATTCAAAACTTTGCATCCAATACTAACTCTGCAATTCACTGAGATAATTAAACGGCCTGAAACTGATATCGGACAGGTATTGAATAATTAATTTCTTAATTATTTGTAAATTAATCGTTGATTAACCTGTTCAAATATCGTTTTCTTTTTGTTTTGTTTTGTTTGATTACTCACTTCACCAAATTCGTTCGCGTACTTGTTACTTCCCAGACTTAACGGCACTTGTTTATTTAAATAATTTTAATTATTATTAATTAATTAATAATAATGCAGGCTCAGATTACATCGGCTCCTTCTCTGTTAAATCGCAATAATAATTGCGGTAGCCAATGTAATGCTGATGGCTTAATATATACTCGAATTATTCAAATAAAATAAAACAAATAATAATTAAATTAAATAAATATTTCTGTTTCCAAATTGATTGTACACTTTCTTTACACAAACTTCTCTTTTAAAAGCTAAAAAGCTACTGCCCGTTTGTGGCAAGACTCGTGGCTTTTATTCACAAATTTTGGAAAACCCAGACGTCGAACAATAGATTTTGTCTAGACAGAATGTGTTTTCCTAATTTCTCAGTTTTAATTATTAATTAAATAATTGTATTTAGCATCATTAGATGCGAAAAAAAATAGCGCATCTTTTGATACAATTTACAAGTTGCTACGATCGATGTGACCTAGTTATAATTAATAATTAGGCTTATGGGGGCAGCGGCGTTATAAAAGCTCGGTGCGCCCAACTTCGCCAGCCATTCAGCGACCAGCTTTCAAAGGCTTCACATCGAACGTAGCAATATTAGTTTTCTTAGTTTCTAGCTTAATTATTACTGACAATTATTACTAACTTAATTATTACTAACAATAAACAATAATAAATTATATACACTTAATCTAAGGCCTTGCCGGATTCTCTAGATAATTACTTTCCCCTAATTAATCGGTATCTCTCTGCCTTATCCATAAAGGTGTTAATTTAGAGAGACCATCGCGATTTAATAACAATAATAAAATTATCGATTCGAATTTAATTAGGCTAATTTTTGCTTAATTAGCCATTCGATATCACACGCCCCCCTCCTAGAGAATCGCGGTTGGCTATCCTAAACTAACTTATCTAATATTTACAACTATTCACCGAACTCATTGTCGATGATCTCTTCCTCGACTGAATCTTCGGGTTCCGTCTCCTGGGTTTCCAAATTTTCGAAACGATCTGGGTGATGTATCTCTTGATTCCTTAATCTCCTCTGTTGCTCTTCCCGTCGAGCAATTTGGCGATTACGGATTCGATTGAGATCCCCATCTTCATAAGCCGGTAGATTCTCGTCTAGGTGTCCAACCACAACGTGGTTAGGCGCGTCTTCTACTGGCAGGTCTAGCTCTAGATTCCAAGATCGTCTTGGTGGTGGCGCAGGTACAGGTGCAGGTCGAAGACTATTAATGTGTTCTCTTGTAACTCTTCCAAAATTTTCCACAAAGTAACAGTTATCGCCTAGGACACCTGTAATTTTTCCAGGTCCAATCCACTTGGTTCGTAGACCTGCTCGGGGTCGACGTCTAGTTAGAACCTTGTCATCTAGTTCGAATGATACAGGCGTTGTGTGATGTGCTTGATCATAAATTTCTCTATATTGTTGCTGATGTTCGTCAGCTTGTCTTATTCTTTCTTCTACCTCTTGGATCGGTGCATCATTTTCTTGATGCTCCCAGTGTCCTGGAGGTAGTAATTCATAGCCAAGTACAAGCTGACTAGGAGATTGTCCGGTTGCAGCATTTCGTCGTTTTTGAAGATTAAACAAGGCTTTGGGCAGGTTCTTGTCCCAAGGTAGTCTCTCGTTCATTTCTCCTAAGATTCTGAGTAGTTTCTTGATCTCTTGGTTGCGCCGTTCAGCTGGATTAGCCTGTGGATGGTATATGGCCGTACGCCAGTGTCTCGCTTTCCATCGACCGAGAGCCGTTTAAAATGTATATCCCACAAACTGCGGACCATTGTCAGATATAATTGCTTGTGGGTATCCCCAACGGCTAAATAGTTGGTCTTCCAGTAAGCTGATGGTTGTGCGAGTACTGGCGTTACGGCAGGCAAAGGCTTCTGTCCATTTGCTAAATGTGTCGGTTACAACCAAGATAAATCTATTGCCATCTGGTGTCATCTCATATGGCCCCATAAAATCAATGGCAATAGTTTGCCATGGTTTGCGGAGCACATATGCTCGTACTGGAGCTCTAGGCTGACGAATCCCGCGTTTGGCTGTGGCACAAATGAGGCACTGTTTAATGTGCTTTCTTACGTCATTGGCCAATGTGGGCCAAGTAAACTGCCTTTTAATGCACCTTATAGTTTCGTCGGTGCCTGGGTGTCCGGCATTGGGATCGTCATGATATTCCTGTAACATCCTAGTACGCCCTTGCTCCGGTACCCACAATAATGGTGTCGCTCTTCTCTTGTAGAGGTACCCATCAATTAATCGATACCCTCGTTGTAAGGCGGCATCGCGTTCTTCCCTAGGTCCTTCGTTCTGGATTCGTGTCATTCGATTAACAATTCCTCGGAAGTCTGGATCTGCTTTTTGGGCGGTTTTAATTTCCTCTAGGAGAGTTTGAATATCCATTGCCATCAGCAGCTGTGTTTGTTCTTCTTGAGGTGGTGGTTGAGGAACAAACATTCTATCCAAAGATTCAATCTCTCCGTCGTCGGTTACTGGATCTGGGTCTCTAGAGAGTAGATCTGGTAATTCGTTCGTTTTTCCGGCGCAGTGTTCTACTCGGAAATTAAACTCTTGAAGGAGTAGTGACCATCTGGTGAGTTTAGCATTTGAATCTTTGGCAGAATTTAACCACAGTAATGACTTGTTGTCAGTTTTCAGCAAGAATGTTTGGTCTTCTAAGTAAGCTCTATAGTTTTTTATTCCCCATACTACAGCCAAACATTCTTGCTCATTGATGTGGTAGCGCTGCTGGGTTTTGTTGAATTTAGCACTGGCATACGATATTATCAACTTCTTGCTTTCCTTTTCTTGGTATAACACTGCCGCCATTCCGATTCCGCTAGCGTCTGTTTGCAGTGTAAAGGGGAGATTGCCATCAGGTTTGTGAAGTGCCAAGGGTTGGTTTAGCCGCTTCTTAATTTCTTCAAAGGCTTTGTCAGCATCTTCTGTCCATTTGAAGCCTTTTTTGGATACCAAAAGGTCGGTTATGGGGGCTGCAATAAAGGCGTAGTCTTTGACGTATTCCCTTACCCAGTTACTCAGTCCTAAAAACTGTTGGACCTGTCTTTTGGTGCGAGGAGGAACCGCTTTCTGAATTTGTTCTAAATGTTTTTTCTGTGGCTGATTGGTGGCACTATTAATTATATGTCCTAAATACGATAATTCGGTGGTCGCGAATTGGCACTTTTTTGGCGCGCACTTGAGTTTAAATTCATTTAGTCTCTCAAAAACTTTTCTTAAGTGGTCTAAGTGTTCTTGTTCATTTCCCGAAAACACAATAATGTCATCCAGATAAACTTGCACGAATTCGCCAAGATAACCGGCTAACACTCGCGTCATCATTTTCTGGAAGGTGGCTGGCGCGTTTTTTAATCCTAAAAGCATTACTCTAAATTGATAGGTGGCACCATCTGGAGTTGCAAATGCTGTTAGATGTTTGGAGGCTAGGTCCATAGGGATTTGCCAATACCCTGACTTCAAGTCTAAAGCGGTAAATATAGTGGCATTTCCAAAATCTTTCAACGTCTCGTGGATTCTAGGTAGAGGCGCAGCTTCATCCTTGACGGGAATCTTGGGCAACTGTCGCTGGTGTGGGCTTTCTAAGCCAAAGGCACGGACCCCGATGGAGACTGATCGGTAGTCCTGCGGAAGTTTTCCGACTTCCGAGTGATGTTGATTTTGTTTTCCAGTAGATTTTTTGCGATTTTAACAAATCTATCAATGGTTTGAATATCCGCTGCAATGAGTGAATCCCTCTTGTAAATCGGAAAGGCTTTAATTAATTCTTGGATTAATCGGTCTATTGTTGCCTCTGGATATAATCTCTTGTGGATTCGGACATACTTATCAATAAATATTTCTAAACGGCCTTCCTCCGTAGGTCCGTTGAAGAAGCTGCGCTCCAGCTTCTGCCTCAAGTTATTGAAGTTGGCTTGGGTGTCAAATGTAGATATAAGCCTATTATATAAGTCACTTACATCCTTATCTTTATTGGTGTAATAGCGATTGCATTGATGTGCTGCTCCTCTCATTTGTCTATGTAGTAGAATACATTTTTCACGGCCACTCACTTTCCATTTTTGTTCGGTAAAAATCTCTTCTACCTCCTGGATGAATTCTTCTGGGTCTTCTTCCATTTCTCCTGTAAATATTGGCAGGTATTCCTCCGGTCTGAATGTTGGTGCACTGACTGTATTTGCATGTTGTGTGTTCACATATATTACTTGTGGTTGATTCACTGTTTTTATTTCTTGATCAGCAGAATTATTATCTTCGTCGGCCATCTCTTTTCAGTTTATGGGTTCTTCTAAACAGCTATGTTTATAGCCCCACGTTGGGCGCCAATGTGATATCGGACAGGTATTGAATAATTAATTTCTTAATTATTTGTAAATTAATCGTTGATTAACCTGTCCAAATATCGTTTTCTTTTTGTTTTGTTTTGTTTGATTACTCACTTCACCAAATTCGTTCGCGTACTGGTTACTTCCCAGACTTAACGGCACTTGTTTATTTAAATAATTTTAATTATTATTAATTAATTAATAATAATGCAGGCTCAGATTACATCGGCTCCTTCTCTGTTAAATCGCAATAATAATTGCGGTAGCCAATGTAATGCTGATGGCTTAATATATACTCGAATTATTTAAATAAAATAAAACAAATAATTATTAAATTAAATAAATATTTCTATTTCCAAATTGATTGTACACTTTCTTTACACAAACTTCTCTTTTAAAAGCTAAAAAGCTACTGCCCGTTTGTGGCAAGACTCGTGGCTTTTATTCACAAATTTTAGAAAACCCAGACGTCGAACAATAGATTTTGTCTAGACAGAATGGGTTTTCCTAATTTCTCAGTTTTAATTATTAATTAAATAATTGTATTTAGCATCATTAGATGCGAAAAAAAATAGCGCATCTTTTGATACAATTTACAAGTTGCTACGATCGATGTGACCTAGTTATAATTAATAATTAGGCTTATGGGGGCAGCGGCGTTATAAAAGCTCAGTGCGCCCAACTTCGCCAGCCATTCAGCGACCAGCTTTCAAAGGCTTCACATCAAACGTAGCAATATTAGTTTTCTTAGTTTCTAGCTTAATTATTACTGACAATTATTACTAACTTAATTATTACTAACAATAAACAATAATAAATTATATACACTTAATCTAAGGCCTTGCCGGATTCTCTAGATAATTACTTTCCCTTAATTAATCGGTGTCTCTCTGCCTTATCCATAAAGGTGTTAATTTAGAGAGACCATCGCGATTTAATAACAATAATAAAATTATCGATTCGAATTTAATTAGGCTAATTTTTGCTTAATTAGCCATTCGATATCAAAACCTTTCCAAAATTTCTCGCGCAAGGTTGTACCTATTTACTACCAAAAAAAAGGGACCTAAAGAATCATAAGAACTATAGACCAATAACTTGCTTATCAAGCTTGTATAAGCTGCTAACATCTGTTTTACATTCCCAAATATATGATCATTGTGATAGACATAACATCATTAACGAGGCACAGAAAGGATGCATAAAATTATCACTTGGCTGTAAAGAGCAACTTACCATAGACACTATCATCACGAAGCAAGCTCAAACAAAACGTCGTAACTTAAGTAATAAGTAATAATAATAATAATATGTGAGAGTTTTTGATTTTATAATAATTTATAGTTATTTTTTTAAAGTAAAAATAAGCCAATAAGGCGCTAAATCGCTTGTATAATTGAATCATCTCGATGAGGGCCATATGGCATCTTAAGTAAAAGAGGGAGAACATCGGCTTAGCATCCCTGAAAAGGTGGTGGCAGAGGGCAGTCAGTCAGCTGAGAATGTTGATTAAAGAAAGGTGAGAGCGGTCGGACGGGCAGTATTATGAGTATTTAAACTGTTAATTGTTTATTGAAAGAGAAAGATAGTTAACGTGTTAATCTTTTGATCATATGTTGTTTTGTGGTATAAATGTGAATTCAGTGTTGTCTCCCTGAATTCGGTGGAATAATGTGAATTCAGTGCTGTCTCCCTGAATTCGGTGGATTAATGTAAATTCAGTGCTGTCTCCCTGAATTTGGAGGAATAATGTGAAGTCAGTGCTGTCTCCCTGAATTCGGTGGATTAATGTAAATTCAGTGCTGTCTCCCTGAATTTGGAGGAATAATGTGAATTCAGTGCTGTCTCCCTGAATTCGGTGGATTAATGTAAATTCAGTGCTGTCTCCCTGAATTTGGAGGAATAATGTGAATTCAGTGCTGTCTCCCTGAATTTAGAGGAATAATGTAAATTCAGTGCTGTCTCCCTGAATTCGGAGAAATAATGTGAATTCAGTGCTGCCTCCCTGAATTCGGAGGAATAATGAGGTACCGAAACAATGAAGACATTATTGAGAACACGATGTTAAAGAAAAGGGGTGAAGAATGAGTCAATCGAGTCCATAGAGTGGTTGTCCAATTCCAATGAGTCTTGTGATGTCTTCCACAATCAGTTCGAGAGGAAGAGAATCCTGCGAGAGGGAGAAAAGCTCCCGGTGAGTTACTTTACAGGTATTATTGACAGGTACATTATGTGTAAATATGTTTCATGTGTCGCAAAAACTCAGACTCATCACTGCGTCAATTACTTGACAAATTTACGTTAAATTTAGAATCCTTAAAGTTATTAAATATTAGGATAGATTCTTGGGATCTTCTTTTGGTCACCCTGTTACATTCTAAATTAGATTATAATTCAAAAAGAAAATGGGAAGCTACTCTCAACAATAATGTTATGCCAAGTTTCTTAGAATTCAAAGAATTTTTAAAAAAACGTTGCCAGTTTTTAGCGGGATTAAATAATATAAACAAATCAAGTGTTAAGATGCAGAAATTTAATCAATCAAGTGATAATGTTTACAATAGTAAGCCACGTGCTAATGTTTATCACACACGAGCATCTAAATTTAAGGGTAATAAATGTTGTTTTTGTAATAAAGGGCATTTTGTTCAACAGTGCCCTCAATTTGTCAATAGATCGGCGCAAAAAACTGATACAGACTAAGAAACTATGTTTTAATTGCTTATCAGGCGGCCTACCACCGACTCGTGTGAGATTTCTCACTGATGAGTTTTGTCACAAAAATGACGTCATTTTAGTGAGAAGTGCTAAAACCCTACCATTGACAATGTGACTTTTCTCATCGATGACAAAACTCGAACGAAAACGCGTGAGTTTTCTCGAGCGCTTTATTATGAGTGAGATTTGACATTTCACCCAAAATGTGACAGTTGACATCGTTTTTTTTAGGTTAAACTTGTGCTCTGGGCCTGGGCTTGTGGTGTGGTTGCAAGTGAACTGTGAATCACATTTTTTGTTAGTTTGCTAGTGGCAAAGTGGCATTGTTCTAGTGGTCTAACAAACAAACTTTTGAATAAAATGGACGATTTAATTGATGATTTGGAAGAAGAAGTAGATGTACCATTGAGGCGAGCTGCTGGAGATCATTTGCGGGAATTGCCAGAAAGGCAATTTGTCAAGCTTTTTCGGGTGTCCAAAGAATTATTTAATTTTATTGTTACTCTTGTGGAACCTTATATGCGTCCTAAAAGAAGACTCAGTGATTTATCTATCCATCAGTCACCGAACGAATTGATGAAGATGGAGGATTAGGGGGATGGTCATAACTAGGAGCATTCAAAAAAGTTACTTCGGGGGTGGGAATATCCAAGCCTTGTACAGCGACTGGTGTCAACACTGCAGCAATAAACTTTTCGGTTTTTGATAAGGACTGAAAATTGCCCACACCACCTCCTGTTTTATTAGATTCCCTTCTATTTGAAGCACTTTTTTGTTTAGTTCTGGCGCACAAGTCTTGCCATGTCTGTATAAATTTAAATAAAATGTTGAAATTAAGCTTTTGTTATTTTAATAGTTTTCGAAGCAATTGAATTGTCTTCAAGAGTTTTCGGGTGGGTGGCCGATTATGTGAAGCATGTCGCTTGCCGAGTGCTTCAAAATAGACCGGGCACATGAAAATTATGAAAAAAACATTGATCTTAAATTTTGGGGTTATGTTTAGTAGATGTAAAATTAGGTATACAAATTGTAAAATTGGTATATTTAGTTATATACCACTTTGCACGTTATGTATCTAAAATAACGAATATGACAAATAACCTTTCTCCACGCTTTCCAGTCTTTCTGTGGCCCGATTGCGCTATTCAACGTTTCCCCAATTTTTTTCCACAAAGCTTCACCATCTTTTTTGGTGAAGCTACTAGAAAATTTCCCAGAAATTAATTCTGGGCGAGTTTGCATAAACTCGACCAGAATTTCTTTTTGTTCTTCTGTTACTTTCATAATAATTTTAAAAATTATTTTGAATATCAACAATAATTGTCAAAAATGTTTATTATACAAATGTCAAATCCTATGTTGCTAAGCAACGAGTGCGAAAGTGCGGCGTTGCGATATCTAACATGTGACAAAACGCATCGGTGAGATTTCTCATCTCACTTAAAGTCAATAGTAGCGTATTTAAAAAATCAGTGACAAAATGCACGTGAGTTTTGTCACTGATGAGAAAACTCATCAAAGTCGGTGGTAGACCCCCAGGTAACCACACAATTTCTGGTTGCAAATCTAAATATAGCTGTAAAACCTGTAATGAGCGGCATCATACATTATTACATCAAACGCGCGATCAGATTGACGAGGAGAATGACCAAAATAATGCAGATATTGTATCAAACCACGTGTCTTTCTCAAATAAATCAATATTTCTTTCGACAGCGATGGTACTAATTAAAGATAAAGCCAATAAATTTAAAAAATGTCTAGTATTATTAGACTCAGGTTCTCAAACTAATTTTTTAACCAGACATATGGTTAACAAGTTAAAATTAAATATGCACAAAACGCGTTTAATAGTGGGTAGTATAAACCAGACAATTACACCTATCACTCATTATGTTACCGTTAATATGAAATCGTGCGTTGACAAATCCTCAGATGCGGTTTTTAATTGCTTTGTGATATCAAAAATAATTTACCCAACAGAAAAATTTAACCGGAAAATTTACCCAACAATCAAATAAATAGAGATTTAATAACAATTCCTTCTAATATACAGTTAGCAGATCCTTTATTTTATAAAAGACGCAAAATCGATATGCTTATAAGAGCAGAATTGTTTTGGTATCTATTAAAGGATGGTAAAATTGTAGAAAACAAGATGCAACCCCATTTTCACGAGACAAGACTTGGTTGGCTTGTTAGTGGGCTAATAAATTTAAAACCCTCTAGTTCAGCAGTTTGTCAAGTAAATTGTATCTCAAAGAATACTTTAGAAATTCAAGTTGCTAAATTCTGGGCACTAGAAAAAGTGACTAATAAAACCAATCTAACACCTAGTGAATTGCAATGCAAAATACACTTTCAAAAAACATTAAAACGCGACGAAAACAATAGATTTATTTTAAAACTACCGTTTAGAGATAATATGATACAATTAGGTTCATCGTTAGAACAGGCTAAAAAACGATTTTTGTCAATGGAAAAGAAACTCAACACAACTCTATCAGAATTCAAACAACTTTATCATGACTTCAGCGGTGATAAAAAAATCGTCTACAACGTGCAAATTAAGGATTGTTTTTGATGGATCATGTAAAACCTCTAATGGAACAAGCATCAATGATCATTTGTTACCGAGTCCGAATCTACAGCGAGATTTGTTTATAATCTTAGCACGGTTTATAATGCATCAATACGTTATCAATGCGGACATTCAACAAATGTTTAGACAAATCAAAGTCGACGATAGTGATACACATTTTCAGAGAATCATTTGGCGCGATAAGCCTAGCATGCCTCTCAAATTTTATGATTTAAAGACTGTTACTTAAGGAACAGCATCAGCTCCATTTTTAGCTATGCGTTGTTTACAACAATTAGCAATAGAAAATTATGACCAATTTCCAGTGGCTTGCCTTGCAATCCAGCAATCATTTTATATGGATAATCTTCTTTTCGGTCATGGTAACTTTGAAGAAATATTAGCGGTTCGAAAACAAGTTACAGAAATTTTAATACAGGGTCAATTTGTTTTGAGAAAGTGGGCTTCAAACGACGCGCAGCTGTTACCTGAAGCAGAGTCTAATTCACCAAGTTTACACTTATTAAATTTAGACCAAGATGGTAAAATTAAGACGCTAGGTTTACTATGAAACTTTAAAAGGGACATCTTTTACTATTCTATTGATAACATTTTCACAGGGTCTAGAATTACAAAACGTGTAATTTTGTCTATAGTTGCAAAAGTATTTGATCCATTGGGATTAATAACGCCATTTACAGTACGAGGAAAGTTATTATTGCAGAAAATCTGGTCTATAAATCTCAATTGGGATCAAACAGTCCCACTAACTATTGCTAATGAATGGAACATTTTCATAAGAGAACTTTCTAGTTTTTAAAACTTAAATATAACACGTAAGGTTATTCCAAAATCGCTGGTAGTTTTGACAGAGATTCATGGGTTTTGTGACGCCTCCATGCAAGCATACGGAGCTGCTATATACGTTAGGACTAAAGATAGTGAAGGAAATTTTACTACTAATTTGTTGTGTGCAAAAAGTCGCGTCGCACCTTTAAAAACTGTGACAATAACTAGGATACAGGCACCTTCAAATACATGGCAAGTGTTTGTCTCTAATAGAGTAGCTAAAATTCAAGAACTAACGTTAATAATTGGTATCATGTCAACACCAAGCTTAATCCAGCAGATGCACTTACTCGCGGTACAAGTGTGGAAAATCTTTTAAAACTAGATATGTGGTGACATGGTCCACACTTTCTATCTAAAGACCGTTGCAACTGGCCGGTATGCTGTATTACGCCTAAAGAAGAAACATTACAGGAAAGGCGAAAAATTGTTCTTTTTAATAGTAGAGTATCTGATTTCAATATATTTTCAAGATTTTTATTTCTTTTAAAAAGAAAATTACAGAGAGTAATCGCTTACTGTATGCGTTTTATTAATAATTGTAAAAAAGCGCACCTAAAAACAAAAGGTGTAACAATAAAGCGCTCCTAGGTGTCGCCACCGTAATAATAATAATAATAGCGTTTATTCCTCGTGATCAATATACAGATATGGGAAACTTCAATGGTAAATAGTACATTATACAACACATAATTAAATATGTAAAAACAGACTTAATAATAACAATATAACTCACAAAGAATTGTATAAAACACACATAATAATTCACATCATGACTGTTCTAAGATAAAGAATTGTCAGACAATAAATCATTAATTGTATAATACGCTTTAGTTAGTAAAAGATTTTTCAATTCTTTCTTATAATAGTTTAAATTTAAACTTCTAATGGAGCTGGGTAGCTTATTATAAAATAGAATTCCCAGGTACAACAGACTTTTTTCAAACATTGATGTCTTGTGCCTAGGTATTTCTAAAATATTATCATTTCTAGTAGCATAAGAATGATTCGTCCTTAAAAATTTGAATTTACCCAAATTAGATTTTACAAACAATAGGGTTTGATAAATAAATACAGACGGTAAAGTCATGATTCCCAATTCAACAAAAAAGGTTGCAGACCCTTTTTTGTTGAACTTTGTTGAATCGTCCGGTATTTGCAACCCACAATAGATCTTACCGCTCTTTTCTGCAATATAATTACTCGAGTACAGTCCGAAGATGCACCCCATGCAACTATACCATAAGCCAATACAGAGTGGCAATAGGCAAAATAATACATTCTCAAAACATCTGTCTCGACACATTTCTTCATGCGATTTAAAATGAAACAAGACGTTGCTAATTTTCCACAAATTACTTGAATATGTCTGGACCGTTTCAAATTACTATCTATCTCGACACCTAAAAAGAGAACTGAATCTACCTGCTCAACAGAATATTTCCCTGAACGCACTAGGTTGCTGATCTCTCGTATTTTACAAATTTTTTCAAAATTTATAAATTTATTTTTCTTACCATTCAGATGCAATTGAATATTATGGAAATACGTGCTTAATGCTTACAATTTTTCGTTAGTATCCAAAAAGACTTCCCTGCCTTTTTTGGAAGCAATTATGGAAGACGTGTCATCCGCAAACATTACAGAGTCAGAAAACTCAAAATCAGCAACATAAATTAGGTATAGCAACGGTCCTAACACTGAGCCTTGTGGAACTCCTCGATTAACTTTTAGTAGGTGCGAAGCTACCCCATTAATTTCCACATAAGGGTTACGATTTTGTAAATAACTTTTTAACCAATCATGTGCATTCCCTCTAATGCCCGAGTTCCACAGTTTACTTAAAAGAATATTATGGTTAACTAGATCAAAAGCTTTGCTGAGATCTAAAAACAGGCCGACAGTATCATTTCCACTATCCAAATATTCGTATAGTTTGTTTACGAACTCAACAATTGCTGATGACGTTGACTTTCCCCTGGTATACCCATGTTGGTGTACATTACATAATTTGTATTTTTCTAGAAAGCTTATCAGTTTGTTTACAACTATTTTCTTTATGATTTTAGAACATCCGTTCATATTTGAAATAGGTCGAAAATTTGACAGACAGGTTTTGTTCCCTTTTTTGTACAGGGGTGATATTTTTGCTGTTTTTAAGCAATCTGGAAATAGCCCTTGCTCTAGAGAATTATTAACTAAAAATGCCAAAGGGGTGCTTAGTTCAATTACACCAATTTTCAGAATAAGCGAATTAATATGATCAGGACCACATGAATAACTCTTCTTAAGACCACGAATAACACTACTTACATCAGCTTCACTTATAGGGTCCCATACAAAAGAATTGCAACTAGTAGTATTGCAAGTTACATAAAATTTATCATTTGATGATATGAATTTGTCAGTAATTGTGTTGAAATATGTATTAAAGTGAGTAGCGCAAACTAACTTATCATTAATTAAATTCCCTTGTATATTTAATTTAATTTCCTTTGTTTGATTGCTTTTTTTTACTCGTCCGAGAATTTGCCAAGCTGTCTTAGATTTATTGGTGCTAGATTTAAGCAATTTTGAGTTGTGCAATTTCTTTGCCGCTCTGACAACCTTACCATATACATTTTTATACATACTGTAATAAGTCTGCAATTGTGAATTATTTTTGAATAATCTAAACAAATCATTAAGTTTCTGTGATGAGACTTTAATACCTGTTGTGATTCATGAATTGTTACTTGATTTCATCTTTTTACTACATTTAACAAATGGAAAAGCTTTATCAAAGTAAAATCTAAAGATGTCATAAAAAACTCTCCACTGCTCGTCAATATTACTACAATCGTAAATCGCACTCCAACTTTCATTTGCCAGTAGAGCTCTAAAATATTTGATATTTTGTGAATCATCAGTTCGCCTACGCCACAGAGTACCTGGCACCTGGTTATCAATAGGTTTCTCACACTCTAAGTGCAACACAGTAGCCGCATGATCAGACCACCCTACATTTACAATTTTACTCTGAAATACTTCACAATCTTTATAGATAAAAATATTATCTAGACAATTTTTACCCCGTGTCGGTTCGAAGATTGTGGGTTTCAAATAGTAAGACGCTAACACATCTAAAAGGCTTCTCTTTTCTCGAGAATTCACTAAAAAATTAATATTAAAATCACCAGTTACAATAATATTATAAACATCTGAAAGCTTTGTCAAAAAACATAACATTTGCTCTATTTTGTCAACAACAATATTTCAGTCTCCTGTGCTACTACTGCGATATATACAAGCTACAATAATCTTACACGATCCACTCTTTATTTTGACCGCAACACATTCAAAATGAAGTTCGACTGACATATTTCTTACCTCTTCTATTGCCTCAACATACCAAGAGTAGTCTTTGATATAAATTGCAACTCCACCGTGTCCATAACTTTCTCTACAGAAGTAGTCTACTAGTTGAAGGTCAGCTAATTAAGTTGTTAATATTTTGCTGTTTTTAAACTAATGTTCAGATATACATAATACATCTGTCTCGTTTGATTCCAGAAAAACTTCTAAGAATTTACATTTATTAGTTAAGCATTGTGTGTTCAAGTGCGTTACTGTAAATTTTTTAGCAGCTAGGTGAGGCGGCTTTGTTCCCTTGATGGGTGAAAAAACCTGGTGATTAGAGCACCACTCGGCCAGATATCAGCATCACGTATCTTTTCCAGATTTTCAAGGTCAACACACACTTTAAACCTGGGATTGGATGTATCAAAGTCGTTGTTAAGTAACTCACAATTTACTTCAGGAAAGTCCTTCATAAGATACTTCTTCAGGGCATCTACCGTAGTGTTTTTGCTCAATCTCTTAACAAGAAGATACGCTTTTTTTGGAGCCGCCTTCAAATCGCAATCTTTTCGTCTGCCCACAATTAGTTTCTCTTTTCTTGAGGATTGTGTAATTGTTCCTTTTGCTCCTTTTTGTTTGCCGACTACAGTACTTACTTCCGGTTCATTAACTATCTTATTACCACTTTGTAAGCCAGTAGCTTTAACTTTTTCTTCTGGATTAGGTATATTCGCCGTTTGTTTTGATTGCAGAACGCGCATAAAGCACATCCGTCCATTGTCATAGCAAATAACAATAACAATATTTTGATATAAAAATTATTGCTAGTTTTTAAGCACTCGCAGTTATATCTTAAAAAAATATTGTAAATCAATCATATTTGAAAAAAAATTGTTTTATTTTACCAACCTTAATTCAATTTAAAAACAAAACTCTAAAAATCGTAGGTGTCGCGAGCGCATACTTTTGGTTGTAAGGCAGCGCCACCGCTGTAGGAGGATTCGGATTTACTTCGAAGACACACGCGCGCTAATGTTGGTTATTCCTAGACCCAATTATTGTAATTAAAGTAATAAATTGTTCTTTCTTTTGCAAACAACATGTCTTTTTATTGATAGACATTACAGTGGCAGCCCAACGTAGGACTCGAACAAAGGTGGGTCCTGAAAAAACCAAAAACAAAAAAAAATTTTTGTGCAGTTTGATGAAGTGTGCGGTAGCGTGAGTTTTGTGGCAGCTTTTGGTCCAGTTCGCACTGAATTTGTTCGGTCGTTTGGCATCATCATTTAGACCCAGAAAATTGAAGTGAAACCCATACATAATTACGGAAAACCGAACAACGAGAATAAAAGCAAAATTATCGATAATTTAGAATTTTTGCCAGTGCTTGTGTAAATTTGTGTCGCCATTTTGCTTTAATTTAAACGCGCGCCGGTGTTCGGCCCAGCTCGTAAGCGTTCGTATCCGCAATTGAAAAACTGGTGACTTTAGTGACTTTTGGTTTTGATAGGTGGTTGACTGACATTTTGGAATTTGACATTGATGACACTTGTGACAGCTGTCAAAAGGAAAAAGAACATAAACCGTTTTTTGTTATAATAATATATGAGTGACGCTCGTGATCCATACCACCTCCGATGCGCAAATAAAAACGCCCAGACGTAAGAAATCGGGCAAATTGTTGAATAATCGCTAAAACCTGAAATGGCTATAACAATGACGGACGAACAGTTTCAGATTTTGCTCAGAAACCTAAAAGAAGGAGTCACGACAGGAAACGACAATGGAAGATTTCCTGGTAGTTTTGCCGACTGCAAATAGCGCTTTTCTGGAAAAAAAGAAGATAGTGTTGATGCTTTCCTTGACGCTATATCCGTTTATAAGGATTGCCTGGGTGTATCAGAAGAGAATGCTTTGAAAGGTTTAGCTATGTTGCTTGATGGTCCAGCCTCGACATGGTGGCAAGGAGCCAAAGCGTCGTGCAGCACTTGGGAACTAGCAATACAGGCCTTACGTCATGCTTATGGCGAGAATAAACCAAATTATAAGATTTTCAAGGAGCTTTTTTGTAGAGAACAAGGCGAAACTGAGCCAACCGACATTTTTGTCAATAAATGTAGAGCGTTGCTTTCAAAGCTTACTGCTGTTGATGATCTACCAGAGGTTTTCAAGATAGACATGGTTTGTGGTCTACTGAGTCAACGCATTCGTGGAAGATTGAACAGAGAAGATGTCGTTGATTTTAAAATACTTATCGAAAAAGCTAGAAGTATCGAGCAGAGCTTTAGCGAAGAGAAAACGGTGTTCAGCCACCCTGAAGCTCAACAGAAAAGACAGCGATGTCACTTTTGCAAAAACTATGGTCACTTGCAAAAAGATTGTAGAAAATTGGTCAAAAGGCCTGTCTCAGTTGAAACAACGCCACAAGCGTCAACATCTCCGCAACTAATTTGTTACGGCTGTCGTCGAGGTATTGGTCATATACGATTCCAATGTCCAAGAACACGACGCACATTAGAAGAACAAACAACCCCTACCACTTCATCAGGATTCTCTGTCTTGGTAACTGACTTTAATGAGACAAACTCTTGTCGACCTATGGTTAATATTGTGGTTGCTGGAATACGTGGGATGGCATTTGTGGATTCTTGTGCACGCAGAAATATAGCTGGTCAGAAATTATACCAACATTTTATTTCAGAACGTATCGAGTTCAAGGAAGAAGAACAAATATTAACAATGGCTGATGGAGTCGCTCGAAAGGTAAACACTCGAGTATTTATTGTGGCAATGACGCTGGAGGAAACGTGTTTTGAAACATTTTTTACTGCTATTCCTGCACATCTAAATTCCAAGACATTTTTAGGCGTACCTTTTATTAGACAAGCTGGTGTAACCTTGAATATTCCTGAGATGAAGTGGCACTTCAATTGCAGCCCGAAACAAAGATACCAACTTTACGAAGAGCCAGTACCCTTAACGCAAGTAATGGCTAACACTGCTGGTGTTGATTTAGTTAGAGCAGATGAAGGTATAGACCTTTCACCAATGGAAAGACAGCAACTTTGTGAACTTTTGGAATCGAATTCTGAAGTATTTCAGAAAAACAGTGAGCCTACCTCGTTTGCAGAGCATCGTTTAGTACTCTCGGACGATACACCCATAGCGACGCCACCTTACCGCCTGCCACCACCTAAACGAGAAGCTCTCGAGAAAGAAATCGAAAATATGCTGACAGACAATATCATAGAGGAATGTGAATCTCCGTATGCAGCTCCAGTGGTGCTGGTTCGAAAGAAAGATAATAGTTACAGGGTATGTGTCGATTATCGTAAACTAAACTCTATTACTACCCCCGATCGCTACCCCTTCCCGCGAATAGACGACGTGTTACACGCGGCTAAGCAAACTAGATTTATGTCTACGCTGGATCTAAAAAGTGGATTTTGGCAAGTTCCGGTACGTGTGGAAGACAGGGACAAATCTGCATTTGTAACACCGTTTGGATTATTCCGGTTTATACAAATGCCGTTTAGACTTAGGAATTCTCCTGCTACCTTCCAACGATTAATAGACAGATTTCGATCAGGACTTGGTAACGTCGTGTTGTTAGTATATCTGGACAATTTGCTAGTATTGTCGCCGGGATTTGATGAACATTTACAGGACCTTTCGAAGGTTTTTAGGCGCCTAAAACATTTTAAGCTGAGTGCAAATCGAACAAAGTGCGTATTTGTGCGGCCTCAGGTGCGGTATTTGGGGCACATTATTACTCGCGACGGTATTGCCGCCGATCCCGGAAAAGTATCTGCGATTAGCGAAATGAAACCACCGCGAGACGTAAAACAATTGTTAACATTTTTGCAGACATGTAATTGGTTCCGCAGGTTTATCCCAGGCTATTCTCAGGTCGCTCGGGTTCTTACAGATCTCACGAAGAAAAACGCAACATGGATTTGGGCCAAGCCTCAAGACGAAGCGTTCAACAGGCTTAAGAAGTTACTGACGACTGCTACTATTCTGCGACAAGCTGATCCTGTTTTATCATATAAACTAAAAACCGATGCTAGTTCTTATGCTATAGAGGCTTGTTTACTTCAGGGAGAGGGACCAGACGAAAGACCCGTTGAATATACTAGTAGGCTTCTTACGGCTGCTGAAAGGAATTATTCAACTACAGAGCGCGAGGCTTTGTCTATCATTAATGCTGTTCAAAAATTTCGAGGTTACTTAGAGGGTACCAAAGTAAAAATTGTTTCAGATCACCAGCCGTTGAAATGGTTGATGACACTTCGGTCGCCAACTGGTCGATTAGCCCGTTGGGCACTTCAGCTTCAACCATTGGATTTGGCAATAGATTACATTAGGGGGAAAAGTAATGTAATTGCAGACACACTATCGAGGCCACCTGGTGCCGTGGAGGACATCCAGGGTTTTTCCACATCATCCGAAATTTGTTCTGTATCTATTAGCCTGCCTACAGTGAAAGACATGCGCAAATTGCAAATGCTCGACAATAATTTGTCTAAAATCATAGAAGCATTTGAGGACCCATTAGAAATCAACTTGATCAGATGGACAGATAGAGGTTATGTTATGACCGATGGGGTGCTATATCGCTATTTGGTGTCTGACAAAATTAAAGAGCTACAACTGGTGATCCTAAGCAGCAAGATTCAAGAAATATTGTTGGACTATCACAACTCGACAGTAGCTGGTCATCCTGGTATTGATAAAACTACCGAGGCAATTTCCAGGCACTTTTATTGAGCGACGATGCGCCGAGACATCCGTAATCACGTACTGCAATGTGCTGAATGTCAGCGCTATAAGCCAAATAATTTAAAACCGGCGGGACTTCTACGAACACCAGTGATGACGCAGAGGTTTGAATGTGTGGCGCTCGATCTGTTCGGCCCGCTTCCAAAAACACCTGGAGGGTATCGATGGGTACTTGCCGTAGAGGATACTTGTACAAGATGGATTGAGCTGTTTCCTCTAATTCAAGCAACTGCGGAGGCATGTGCTAAATGTCTTGTCAATGAGGTCGTATTACGTTACGGGACACCACGCAAGGTTATTAATGATAACGGTACTCAGTTTGTGAGCGAAGTGATGCAGCAAGTGTCTCATTGCTTAGGCTTTGAAGAGACATTAACAGCTGTCTACTATCCAGCCGCGAATCCGGAAGAACGGCGGAATCGCGATCTGAAGACTAAAATTGCATTTCTTGCGGAGAGCATCACAGTAGCTGGAGTGGAGTTTTTCCGGCTGTACGGTTTTCTATGAACTCAAGTGTGAACTGTGCTACTAAATTCTCACCCGCGTATCTGACATTTAGCCGCGAGCTGCGCACACCCAGTGACGTTCATCACGACTTACGCGCGGTGGTTGAAAACGAAAACTTTATACCAGAGGTTATGCCTTATTTAGAGAAGATTGCAAATGTCCTAAAATAAGCTCGCGAAAACAATGAGAAACAGCAAGACACCGTCAAGAAAAATGCCGATGTGCGACGAAGATCTGTGGTATTCAAAGTAGGAGATCTGGTGTTGGCTGACACTCACGTGACTAGTAAGGCATTACAATTAATTTGTTCTAAATTTGCTCCACGTCGTGACGGTCCTTATGTAATTTACGAAGTATACCCTTACTAGCTGTGTTATAGCTACGACGACGGATCCAAAGACTCCAATTGGAAAATACCATGTATCGGCTCTTTGTCCATTTGTGGAGGCCGAAAACGCCCAGTTTTTACACCCAGTCTTACCAATACGAAGAAGAGGGCGACATAGGAAGATTACTGCCTCTTCCGATCGTGACAACTCAGTTCCGGCTCCGGAAGCGCTTGAGCTTCCCGTTACGACGGACGATGACCCCTTGCCGCTACTAGTTGAGGGTGATGACGACGAAAATCTAAGCCTGGTTGGTGGTCCCATTCTGACTGAGAGACGACGAGTACGCGTTCCCAAAGGGCCTTGTACCGCCTCTTTTTCCAAAGAATAACTGAAATTGGCTCCCACTCGGGACGACTTGGGGAATCCAAAAGAGGATTAAAGACAATAAAGCGCTCCTAGGTGTTGCCACCGTAAGTGTCGCGAGCGCATACTTTTGTTTGTAAGGCAGCGCCACCGCTGTAGGAGGATTCGGATTCACTTCGAAGACACACGCGCGCTAATGTCGGTTATTCCTAGACCCAATTGTTGTAATTAAAGTAAATAAATGGTTCTTTCCTTTGCAAACAACATGTCTTTTTATCGATAGACATTACAAAGGGTCTTTATCTATAAATAAATTAAGAAACGCTCATAATACAATAATATAGAGCGTTCAAAAACAGGAATTTTTTGATAAAATTATAGCTCTGCACAATAATAAAGCAATATCAAAAAGCAATAGTATCATATCGTTAGATCCATTTTTTGACTTTGAAAATAATTTGATGCGAGTGCAAAATAGTGGTTTGCTTTATGACCAGAAACATCAAATTATATTACCAACAAAACATTTTGTTACTCAATTACTTATCAAGCAATACCCAACAATTGACGTTAGCAGCGCTTAGGCAAACATATTGGGTGGTAAAAGGTCAAAGTGTAATCAGAAAGTTTATTTTCAATTGCTTTAAAAAGTGTTTTAAATCACATCCACGACCGTATAGCCAAAAAATGGGTAATTTGCCTAAAGTACGTCTGGAACCCGGAAAGCCTTTTGCAAACACAGGAATTGACTATGCGGGTCCTATTCTAATCAAACAAGGCGGTAGGAAGAGCAAGCAAGTAAAATCATATATTGCACTATTTAACAACAAATTCATTTCTTGGAGCATTAAAACGCTTCATATCTAGAAGAGGTACCGTTTTAAATATATACTCAGACAACGCGACCAATTTTATAGGCGCAAATAAAAAGTTAAAGGAAATTTACCGTTTTACTAAACTTTCAGAGTTCGGTGTAGTACTGGATACTTTACAAATTTCTAATATTTTGTGGCATTTTATACCCCCCACTAGCCCACATATGGGAGGTATCTGGGAGTCAAGCATAAAATTAATAAAACAGCATTTAAGAAAGACAATAGGCACTATCGTTGTTACTTACAAAGAATTGAACACTCTCTTAGCTTGCATAGAAGCATGCATTAATTCCGGTCCAATTACTCCAATTTCTAATAACCCTAATAATTTAGAGGCATTAACTCGGGCCCATTTCCTTTTGGGAGATTTACTGACCGCTTCAATAGAAGCAAACATGAAGAACACTTCTATAAATCTGCTGTCGAGATGGCAACGAATTGAGAAATTGAAACAGCATTTTTGGAGTCGTTGGAAGAAAGAATATTTGAGCTCTTTACAAAAACGAGCTAAATGGAAGTTAGCTGCTGGTAATGTATCTATGGGAACCGTCGTCATGATATTGGAAGACAACTTACCACCGCTATTATGAAAATTGGGGCGAATTATTGAAACCTATCCTGGAAACGATGGTCTAGTGAGAGTAGCAACCGTAAAAACTGCTTATGGAACGCTTAAACGTCCAATGACTAAGTTGTGTCCACTGCCAAATCAAAAATTTGAAGAATAGTGTTCTTTTCTGATCTTTTTTTTGTATTTGTATACCATATTATTCTTAATTTATTGTATTTTAAGACTTAGAGGTCTTCAACGGGGCCGGCTTGTTGTTATTTTGTATTACGCGGTTTTTGTACTCGCTATACGTCGGGCCTCGTCGGAGTCTCTCCCACTCCCAGCAACATTGTACATTAGCTTGGAACCTTTTTTCCTTCTTTGGACTTCATCGTGAGCAGACCTATTTTTCAATTACTACGGTCCAAGCCCAACCACGTGCGCTTGCACATAAGTATTGAATATAGTTTTTTGTTAGTGTTAAATAATACAGTCCATTAATTTCAAATCCAAAACATTATGACGTTAAGACAAAACCAGTTTTACAAGTCTTTAAATCGCAAGATACTGTAATATTCCTTGGTCAAGAATCGTTGAAAAGTGTGTTTTTCCTAGCACAGCTAATTTTAACTAAACTACAGTTACTTGAAGAAAATAAGTTAAGAGAATTCTATGAATCAATTTTAAGAAGATCATGTACAAGGCAAAGTAATGTGCTGGAGAATATAAATGAGCTGCTGAAAGTTATAAAACCAGATGAAAACACTTGCGCACTTAAACAGTTGGTGTTTTTGAACCTGATGTGGTACAAAAAGATGTGAAAACATGTCGAATATTTTTCTAAAAAATAAAAAGTCTGTTAGGTTTAACTCTAGTGTAGAAATTCATGCTATGCATGTTTGGAGTTTTGCATATCAACAAGCACGCATTGGTCAATGGGAAATAATTGCAAGAGACTCTGCTAGATTTCATAGAAGAATTGAAGTGACTGGTTTAAAAATTTCAAAAGTGTTAGAGGGTAGGCATAGAGAGACTATATATAATAATAGATTTAAAAACAAATTTTAATAAAACAAATAATTTGCTAATTTGTCTTTTACTATAAAACATACTCTACAAGTTTGTAAGATTTTTAAATTCAATCCACGAGTTGCGTTTTTTGTTCATATTTAACCATTTAACATACACTTGATTTCCTTTCCGTCTTAAAATTTTCTCAACTAAATAAGCGTCGTTGTGTTTTACTTTTTGAAGTTCAAACTCTTAGAAACCGCGTTTAATTATTTCTCTAAGGTAATCTTGAATAATATAAGTGCGAGGATTGGTCATTTGTACTTTTACAATAGAAAATATTTCATTACTCCATGATGGTGTGTAACCTTTTTTGAATACACTGCGGTGCTTACTCACTCGTACCTTATCTCCAATTTTAAATTTTGGTTTTTTGACATCAATAATTTTTAGATGGGTATAGACTTTCTGTAATATCAATTTTTCATTCTGCTCATCAACATCACATGGTTTATATCCAGTTGTCCTATGTTTTGTGTTATTATAGTTAGAAATGATTTTAGGTAAAATGTTTAACCACTTATAATTTCCTTGCATACTAAATTCTTTGTACATCAATTTTTTTATTGTTCGATTGACTCGTTCAACGACACTAGCTTTCAGATTAGAATATGAACTATAATGATTTATTTTATGTTTTTTCATGAGTGCTTCAAACTCTTTGTTATAAAACTCTTTACCAAAATCTGTTTGCAAATTTTGGGGGGTATGCTTTATTTGACTTAAAAATTGTTTGAATGTGCGCATTACTTCCCCTGCACTTTTATTTTTAATTGGATAGCTCCACACGTATTTTGAAAATACATTTATTATCATTAAAATATATCTATATTCTTTGATGATTCTAGCATATGGAATCATTTCAACTGAATCACATTGATATAAATCATTGAGACTCTTGACAATTACACGACGTCTTGGATAATTAACTCTAGCAGGCTTATGTAATTCATTGACTATATCTTTTTTTAACGACTCTTTCATAATTAAAACTTAATAATTTTTGACCTTTTTAACTCGTTAATAATATAATTAATATCTATCGTTCTCATTGTTTGTATTTCCTGCTAATTTTGATGCAACCAACGTTTGAAGGCGCTTAATTAGTGTGTTTGGGTCTTTATACGAAACAAATTGCACTTTTTTGTTAGTTAAAATTAGCGTACGTAATGATTTTCCAATTTTTGAGATAGAGCTCAAATTTCCTCGTTTTACGCTAGGTAAACGGTGCAGGTTTTTCAAAGTTTTTTATAATATTTTAGGTGGTGTCCTAATAGCTGTGAAGAGAGAAATATCGGCGCAACAGTTAGAAATAGAAAATAATAATATAGAACACATTTTTATCAAAGTTAAATGCACAGAAGGCGACATAATTATCGGTTGTGTCTGTCTACCTCCACTGTCACCATTTGACATTTATGTAAATCACACCGATACTATTCAATTTCTAAAAAACAAATATCGTGACTGTAATTTGTTGATTTTAGGTGACTACAATCTACCTAGTAGTTACTCACAGGCACCATGTATAAATCAATTGTATAGCAACATGTTTCTAGTTAATTGTGAACAACTCCACTTGGTCGGTAATGACTACAATAAAATTTTGGACTTTTGCTTCAGCAATACGAACGTCAAAGTTACTAGAGGAGATCCTATTATCAATAAAGACAAACCTCACCCTAGCTTAAGCATAAAGGTAGACACGTTAGCTAACCTGAAAGCGAACAGTTCACCAAAATACATTTTCAAGAAAGGAAACTACTCACAATTAAATAGATTCTTTTTGTCATACAATTGGATCGAACTATACAAATTAGACTCATTAGACGATAAAGTCAACTTGCTATACAATGTAATAAATGAGGGAATTATCCAGCATGTACCTCTATACAACAAGAAAGCTAGTAACTATCCGGTTTGGTTTTCCAAAGAATTGATAATCAAAATTCGTGAAAAAAATACAGCTCACGCAAAATATAAGAAACACAAAACAAAGCAACTATACAATACATTTTAACAACTCAGAAATATCTGCAAAAAATTAAGCAATGAGTGTTACAATAATTATATAATTAAAACAGAATCAATGATTAAACAAGATGCTGCGATCTTCTGAACGTACATCAAGAATAAAAGAAGAAGTGACGCAGATATTCCGGCTACCATGACCTGGAAAGATACTACAGCTCGAAATGGAGAAGAAGTAAGCAATCTCTTTGCATCGTTCTTTAAAAGCATTTACAAAACTAATAATGATGACAATGATTCGTCTTTACATGATGATCACAACGAAGATCACAACATAGGAATAGAATTATCAGAGCTTCAGGTGTCGTATGACGTTCTTTATAAACAGCTGTGTAAATTGGACCCCAAGAAAGGTGCAGGACCTGATGGTATTCCAAACCCATTCCCATCAGTATGGAAATTTTCCTTCATCTGTCCCATTCATAAGGCAGGATCCAGAAGCGACATAGCTAATTATAGACCAGTGTGTATTCAGTCATCAATCGCTAAACTATTCGAGAAAATTATCCTGCCACAAATAATATCAACCTTCGGGAATATTATATCCACCAGACAACATGGATTCGTGGGAGGACGGTCCACAGTAACGAATCTATACATATATACGGGTTACGTTCTGGATGCTATGAACCAAGGATTAAGCACTCAGACAATCTACACGGATTTTTCAAAGGCATTTGATATGGTAAATCACGATATACTGGTCAATAAGTTAAAAAAATATAATGTTAAAGGTGGTGCACTGGAATGGCTGGAATCATACTTAGTTGACAGACAACTACAAGTACGAGTGAATGGCCACATATCAGAAGCATATGGAGTCACCTCAGGTGTCCCTCAAGGATCGCATCTGAGGCCAATACTCTTTAATATATTAATAAACGACATCGGCGACAAATTCGTCTCGGAATACCAACTATATGCTGATGACCTAAAGATCTTCAGGAAGATTAATAGCAACGATGACATAGATATTCTACAGTATGACATCAACACCCTCTATACGTGGTGTCAACAGAATAATCTAAATTTAAACAAAAGCAAATGTGTGGTACTGTGTCTCTCTAGACTAGCAAGTCCACCCGCAGCCAATTATCATCTCAACGAATATCAACTATCTGAGGTATCAACGGTCAAAGATTTGGGCATTATTATAGATAACAGGCTTGATTTCTCGTGTCATGTGGACAAGATAACATCACAAGCTTTCAAAACACTGGGCTTCTTATTTAGGACAAGTAAAGAGTTTAAAGACGTTTACACTCTCATACATTTATTTAAAACACTGGTACGTCCGACATTAGAATATGGATGTGTAATTTGGTCACATCACACGCAACAGATGATCGATAGGGTTGAAAACATACAACGAAAATTTTGCAAATTCTTATCATACTACATGTACACAAGAAGAACTCGTTTATCAACAGAAGAAGTATACAATCACGTTATGATCAAAAGCTTGTTTAAACGTCGCCAAGTTGCGGATCTAACTTTCTTCTACAAATCAATCCACGGTCATATACAATCTCCAGAGATTAGCAATCAATTCGAGTTCATCGAGCCATGACCAGGACTCCGTACGAGTAGACTGTTAAACACAATTAAAACAACCAAAAATTACATTTACCACGGGCCAAGGAACAGGATATCCAACTTGGTCAACGAATTCACACCAAACATCGACTTTTTCGCAAGATCGTTATCAAGTTTCAATTTTGATCTCACGAGATTTATATTAAATAGCTAGCATTCATGGACGCTCCGTGTTCAATACGTTCAATATGTTTAATAATCTCATTACACATATTATAATCCTTTCTCAGTTAATTTTCTCTATTTTTTTCTATTTTTCTCTATTTTTCTTTTGAAATTTGGTTAACTAAATACTATATCACCACCAAGTTATATATAGTGCAATATACCATATATATAAGTAATATAATTCTAATGTTGCAATCAAACAAAATTTTTTATAATATAATTTTTATGTACACTGCCGATTGGCGTTCTTTTCTAATAAATTCTAATTCTAATATTTTCATATTTGACGCCTACATTACCAACGATTTGAAAGTTGGGGTTATACTATTGTGTGAGATCTGATTGATTATATCCTTTAAGATCTTTTTTAAACAGTAACTCAAATAAACCTAATGTACCTTTGTAAAGTAATTTTTCTTGCTCCACCCGCCGAATGCACGCTCTTTCTGGCCGCATTTTACGCCAGAATAAGCGACTTTTCATGGCCTGCATTTTCTAGCCGCTACCATAGCAACACAACCACAAAAGTCATTATGACAGAACATTAAACTAAAAGAAATTCGGCGGGTGGAGCAAGAAAAATAGTATACGACCTACGGTCAGAAAGTTGGATGCTCTGGCGTATGTGATATGATGACCTCGGCTTCGCCTAGACCATCATATCACATACGCCAGGAAATTCAACTTTCTGACCTAAGAACGTAATATACTATTTTAATATACAAATCATTGCCTTTAAAATAAATTTCTGAATTTCCCATAAAAAGTTTGGCAGTTTTTACATCATGTCGCACACCATACTGAGTGTCATAAGACCCATTGACGTCCTTTATAAGTCCTTCAATATATTGATGAGGAAGGCCTGACCACTGATCCAAATAGTCTTGAAATCCCACTGTTTGACTTAGATTTTCATCATCTATTGGATTTGTTGTTATATTCCTAGTGTCATCATGTACAGATTCTGTTTCGACGTCTGGTGTGAATTCAAATGTTTCCATAGGTGGAAAAATTACAGAATTATGTTGTGGAGTCATAATGGGCTTTCTACTTAGTGCGGTCTTATGACCTTTAATATTTGGAGTTGATGAAATATGTTCAAGCACTTCATTTTTTATATACTGTGAGAGTTTTTGATTTTATAATAATTTATAGTTATTTTTTAAAGTAAAAATAAGCCAATAAGGCGCTAAATCGCTTGTATAATTAAATCCTCTCAATGAGGGCCATATGGCATCTTAAGTAAAAGAGGGGAAACATGGGCTTAGCATCCCTGGAAGGGTGGAGTCCAGTCAGTCAGCTAAGCGGGCGAGAGTAAGAATGTTGATTAAAACGGCAGAGAGCGGTCGGACGGGCAGTATTATGAATAGTTACAATTAATAATAATAATATTTATTTGTTTTTTAACAGGATACAATCCTCAATACAAAATTTTACATTAGAGTTAGGTTGAGGAGTAAAAACAATAATTAATTAGGATGAATAAATATCGATAGATATAATAAATAAAGGTAAAAATAGAAATATGGAATTACACAGCGCCGTTATATCTTGATCATCAGTCAGTACCTTCTAGGTGGTTTCTAATAAAATAGCAAGCCTTACAGAAGGCAAATAATTTTTTGGTCGAGTCGGTGCTCCATGATTCCAGAAATACCGGATCTATACCTCTTGGAATTTCGTGGTTGTACCATTGGCTCAGGAACTTTTCTCTTGGTATTTGGTAGGCTGGACAGTCAGAGATCAGATGTAGGATATTGTCTGGTTTCTCGAGGTAGCAGCAGGGACAGTTTTTTGTAGGTGACAGCTTTATGTGAAGTTTTCCCACCGAGATATGGCAGGCGAAGGTTGTGGAGAGTCGACATTGGCAGAGCAGTTTAGCTAGGTGATCAGGTAGTTGGCTAAGAATGAACTCTGCGGAGGTATGGGATAAACTTGCGTTGTTGAAGTAGAAGAGACATGATTTGGAAAGATAGTATCTTTCCATGTCACGTGAGTGTCGATAGTCTTTGTATTTCTCGAGAACCGCTAGCTTCCTGCTTCTCCAGTAGTCTGCTGTTAGGTTGGAGAGCAGATCCTCCTCTCCTATGTTTATTAGGATATTTGAGAGTTGCTGGCACCAATTAAGGCGGTCAGAGTTAAATGGAGTGTGCGTGAGCTGGACAAGTTTTTTGAGACATATTTTAGGCAAGCGGTTGCTGGGCATATCAAGTATCTTAATCACCCAATTCAGGGCGGCTTTTAGAACGTACAGTGAGAAGTGATTCAGCCCAAGCTCGAGGCGGATTGCGTAGTGTGGAGTGCTTAGAGGAAGATTCATCAGGCGTTTGAAGAAGTACAAGTTTGCCGATTCCAATCTTTCCAGGGTAGACTGGCTCAGACTCCAAATGTGAGCAAGATATGCTATACTGGAGCGGATAATACTGCTGTGTAGTTTAATTACGCCATTCCAGGCGCTGGTGTTGAGCTTATTAAGTATCCCAAGTACCGTACTGGTCGCCATTTTGCTCTTCTTGATGGCTGATTCTGTGGCGATAGTACCTTGTAGTGACGTGCAGAATGTGGTGCCTAGGTATTCGTAAGTTGAAACTATGTCTAAAGCTTCACCAAGGAAAGGAAAATTTGCAAGTTGTCTAGGAAGACGGCCAGTAGATCTGATAATGAGTATTTTGGTCTTCGTTGTATTGACTGTGAGGGCGTTTATTTTGCAGTATTCTTCTAAGATTTTTAGGATTCTGCGTAGTTTTACCTCCGTTGAAGCTACCAAGACAATGTCATCAGCATACATTAATAATGTGATTTCACAACTGTCGATGAAAAGACCCTCGGCGCCTTTTTGCTTCAAATATTTGACAATGTCACTTATGTATAGACTGAAGAGCAAAGGGCTAAGGATTTCTCCTTGTAGAACACCTTCTGTAATATTTATTAGAGATGAGAGGTTTCCAGAACATCTAACTCTCATATGCGTGTTACTGTAGAAATTAACAAGGAGATTTAGGATTTTGGAGCTGAGGCCCAGTTGGTTAAGTTTTTCCCATAGACGGTTGTGCGGGACAGAGTCAAAAGCCCTCTTAAAATCGACGAATAGTGCATAGGAGCTGACACCTTTAAACCTAGCCTGAATCTGTAGAACTGATTGTAGGACAAATACATTGTCTTCACATCCACGGCCATTGCGAAAGCCAGCTTGTTCTTCTGGAATTAAGTCTTCAGTCTCTGCCCATTTCTTGATACGATCATGAATAATTTGAGTAAATATCTTGGTAATGCAATTTACCAGTGCAATCCCTCTATAGTTACCCGGGTCAGTAGGATCACCTTTCTTATGCAACATACACATGGTGACTTCACTCCAGTTTTCCGGAACAAAGCCAGTTTCAAAAATTTTGTTGAACAAGGTGAGGATGTGGGTTAACCAGTTGTGAGGTAATACCTTAATGAATTCATTTGTTACTCCATCGGAACCGGCTGCTTTTTTGACTTTGGCTTTAGCGATACTTAGGAATAATTCATCCATTGTGATGTCTGCATCAAGATGATCATTAGAGTTGATTAGAAGCTGCCCATGAAACTTCATCTTCGGAGGGTAAATATTCTCAAAGAACTTTTCCCAGTCATCCATTGAGATTTGAGTCTGGTACGTAGATTGTTTGCGTGTCGATCTAATTACGCTCCAAAATTCAGATGAGTTGCGGGTGTTGGCGAATTTTTCTTGAAGCAAAGCGGCGTATTCAGATTTCTTTTTATCTAGAGTGGCATAATACAGTGATTTGGCTCTGTGGTATGATTCCCAGTGAGTGCGTTCTGAGGGGTAGGATTTACATATCTTTAGGAGGGCGCTGACTTCAGCCTTCAGTGTTCTACAGTCAGCGTCAAACCAGGGCTTCGTAGATTGCAACTTGCCGGATTTGTGAGTGTTTATCATATTACAATTAAAAGCTGCTGTTGTGATGCCTGATATCAGGAGATCGTTAAGCTGAACTGGAGACATACTTGTGTGATCGGTTACTGCAAAGGGAGAGTTGAGCATTTCTTGTACGTATATATCTTTGTTAATCGGAGACCATCGAGGTGCTTTGTTGTTGACTGTCCTGATAGACTGCTGTGACGGTTGTGGAGTTAGCGGAAATAGCTCCACGGTTATTGGGAGGTGATCCGATGTTGACCAGATGTTATCTACCCACATGTTTTTTATAAACTGGACTCCCAAGATACTAACCCATATTAAGTCAATGGTGCTTTGGCCGTTCTGGTTGGAGAAGGTGTATTGTCCTGGTGTATCACTTCGTGATCGCCCATTCAGCAAAATGAATCCCAAGGAGTCCATGCAATCTGCTAGCAGCTTTCCTCTGTGGTTGAAGACTTGGTCAGCTGATTGTCTATTTTCCTGTAGTGTTGTTCCTACCATTGAGTTTGGATCCAGGGTCCCATAGGAACCGAGACGAGCATTAAAGTCCCCGGCTATAATGCATATGTCATGATGGTAGGAGGCAAAAATTGACTGTAGAGTGTTTTGAAGGAGCTCAAGAGATTCATTAAAGGTGCAAGATGGAGGAAAGTACACTGAAACAATAATTAGAATAAGACCGTGTGAGGGAATTTTAGTAATTATCCAGAAGTCTGTACAGTGTAGAGTTTGTGGATTGTCTTCAAGTTTAGCAAGAGTCAGTAGCCCTCCACTTGGCCTACCGGGGCCCTGAGGCTTCAGAGCAGGTGACCAAAAGCTACACCAGGAATCAAGATTATGTATTGGGGCAGGTACTGGTTGCGCGATCCACGTCTCGCTGAATCCAATTAATGAGGAAGTGAAGAGGTTAGTAGGGGTGATAAGTTCTTTAGAGCCTTTGATGTTCCAGAAAGTGATCTTTAAGCTTGGAGATGAGTGCTGATGGGTGTGCTTGCTAGGTAGTTTTTTGGAATGCGTGGCGCTGGTAGTTTGGTTGTATGTTTGTTCATGAACTGAGATATGTTTTGGTGAATAAGTTGGTCAGTCTGGTCAGATTGCTCAGCAACATGGTTCAGGGTTGAGCGGGGAACCTCAGGTATTACTACTGTGAAAGTATTGGTGGCTTGATTAAATTTGTACCATTTACCATCAACTGATACTTTAGATTGACCAAACTTGACTTTTTTTCCATCCTCAACGGCTGCTTTGCCGAAATCTCTGGTCTTCTTAGCGGCTAGACTTTCTTCGGGAGTCAAATCATGATTGAAGTAGACCGGGACGGGAAGCTTCTTCTTCTGGGACATGATTTGGCTCTTAGTTGCTCCGTCTCTAAATGTCGCTTTGATTCTTTTGGCTTTGCCAAAAACAGTAGCACAGATGATTCCGTTTGGTATTTTGAAATGAGTATAAATAAATTCGTTGACAGTGTCACAAGCGTTTTTTTCCTTCACCTCAAGTCCTGAGATGATGGCATTGTTTTTTCTCAGGTGTTTTTCAACTGTGGAAATAACTTTGCTGGCTAACTTGTTTTCGTCCAACTGATTGAATGTAGTGTCATTTGGGGTTGTGTTGGAACGTTTTTCGAGTGTTTCAAGGCGAGCCGTGATTTTATTTATCTCCAGTTTTAGAGCTTTGTTTTCTGCGAGCAGTTCAGATTTGACTGTATTGATAAGCCTGGTGTTAGAGTCTTTAATGTCTTTAATTTGCTGGTCGAGGTGATTACGGTCTTCCTCACGCCAGGCTTGCATCTGTTTCAACAGAGCTGAGATGGTCGTGCAGTCAGTCTGCTCTGTCTCCATTCCTTTAGGTTGGGATATAACAATTTCTGGGTTCGTTATTTGATATCGCGCGTCCGGGGGAGAAGATGAGGCTCTTTGCTGTTTGGAAGGTGGGCTGACTGTGTCAACCTCTCTCTCCCTTTTATTCGAACTCTGGTTTTTACATAAGAAATCCAGTATCGACCCTGATGAATTATCTGGATTCCTAGGTCCTTTTTTACGTCTTGATTTTTCTTCCATTAACAGTAGAGCTTAATTTCTTGTAAAGAGTTGGCCCTATTCTGCGTTGCATGCCCTTGGCACGCCACTGTCTCTATGACAATAATTGCAAGAAAAAGGTTTCCAGGATCTTTTTTTCAAAATTTTTTCCACTTGCCACTTATTACCAATTAAAATATTTTATGTCTTCGTGGGATATAATTAGGTTATAATTACAGCGCATTTCTCCTAAAATTAATTAAAATATAGTTTGAGGTTAAGTACACGTGCACAGACCACAGAGTTCCAGCGTCGATCGCTTGTATAATTAAATCCTCTCAATGAGAGCCATATACCATCTTAAGTAAAAGAGGGGAAACATGGGCTTAGCATCCCTGGAAGGGTGGAGTCCAGTCAGTCAGCTAAGCGGGCGAGAGTAAGAATGTTGATTAAAACGGCAGAGAGCGGTCGGACGGGCAGTATTATGAATAGTTACAATTAACAATTGTTAATTGTTTATTGAAAGAGAAAGATAGTTAACGTGTTGATCTTGTCGATCATATGTGTTTTGTGGTATAATGTGAATTCAGTTGTGACTCCCTGCATTCGGTGGAATAATGTGGATTCAGTTGTGACTCCCTGAATTCGGTGGAATAATGTGGATTCAGTTGTGACTCCCTGAATTTGGTGGAATAATGTGGATTCAGTTGTGACTCCCTGAATTCGGTGGAATAATGTGAATTCAGTTGTGACTCCCTGAATTCGGTGGAATAATTTGGATTCAGTTGTGACTCCCTGAATTCGGTGGAATAATGTGAATTCAGTTGTGACTCCCTGAATTCGGTGGAATAATTTGGATTCAGTTGTGACTCCCTGAATTCGGTGGAATAATGTGAATTCAGTTGTGACTCCCTGAATTCGGTGAAATATTGTGAAATCAGTGCTGTGCATTCGGAGGAATAATGAGTTACCGAAACAATGAAGACATCATTGAGAACACAATGCTAAAGAAAAGGGGTGAATATTGAGTCAATCGAGTCCATGGAGTGGTTGTCAAAGTCCAATGAGCCTTGTGATGGAATAATGAGGTACCGAAACAATGAAGACATCATTGAGAACACGATGCTAAAGAAAAGGGGTGAAGATTGAGTCAATCGAGTCCATGGAGTGGTTGTCAAAGTCCAATGAGCCTAGTGATGTCTTCCACTATCAGTTCGAGAGGAAGAGAATCCTGCTAGGGGGAGAAAAGCCCCCGGTGAGTTACTTTACACGTATTATTGACAGGTACGTTATGTGTAAATATGTTTCATGTGTCGCCCAATCGATCCGTCTGACTGCTCAAGCGTTTCTCTAACAATGAATATAGAGGGGTGAGTTGAAGTAGATTGTTGATGATAATGTAGCTGGTTGTTGCTATTCTGTACACTGTTTTTGAGTTAATAATTAAGGTTAATAATCGTAGAACATAGACATCCTGACAAATTTATTATGGAGAAAGAGTTGTAACCGTGAAGTTACACAAGGGGAAAAGGAGAGAAGGGAATAAAGGGAATAGGAAAACTCGAGGACAAGCTAATCTCGGCTAGCTTTACCTTGTTCAAAATTACTCGGTAGTTCAGCCGTAGAGGCGTGAATCTAGGAACACAGGTGGTAGATATGGCGCCACTCAACCTAAGCGCAGACAATAGCCGAAATTAGCCTCCCTTTAGCCTTTTAGGGGTCAAGACCTGCAGGCTAAACAAAAGCTCTAATAAAATAATATTAATATATTGAATAGATAAAAGAAAATACAACAAATAAAAAAAACTAACTGATATCAATAGGTGATATTGGCATCAAAATGAAATAAAATAAAAAAAGGTAAATCCAGAAAGTTCAAATAATTAATTAGTTCTAAATAATTCGAATAAAATTTTATCACAATTTTAACACAACTTGACAGGACTCGATGCAGTCTGAGTTAGACAAGACAATTCCCTTGAAGTTAACTCAAGCACCCCTTACAGATTGTCCTGATTACCACAAACAATAAAGGCAATAATTTGATGAAACAAAATATAATAAAAGGAAGGTTTTCTTCACTTTAAAGGTGTCGTTCAAAGGCTTACTAACATTCACACATTCATTCTACCTTTCATAGACCTTGAACTAACCTTATCTGCTGTTTCCGTTGGAGATGGTTGTTTTGCAGTGGTATACTCCTCGGAAGCTCGATGGTAAATAGCAGGATAACAGGAGGAAGAAATCGAGTGCCGCAATTGAGTCGTCTCTCGACTTGACCCCAGACTTGTCCCCTTCTAACGTCACGTAATCGCGAAAATGGTAAAGTCGTTATCAAAACGTGGCTTCAAAGCCGTACCAATTTTCTTGTCAAAAAAAGTCGTGAACACACGTAATACCCACTACCGGGTTTATTTGACTCACTACTTTGGCGTAGAAGGGTACACTAACACTACGTACGGTGGCGGACTTAAAGTGAAACATGAACGCTATCACCACTCCTATATATAGAGTCGGTATCTTTCCCGCTTAAAATCTGGTAAATTCTGCTTTACTATCGGATTATTCTCTTCCTATCCGTTAAAAACTACCTGGGTTTTTTTTTCTGGCCAATAAAAAAAGTTAGCTTGCTTTACTTTATATACAGAGTGTTCAGAAGAGACAGTTACTCGAAAGACATAAATTGTCTAAAAGGCGTCGGGTCTTCGCAGTTCTA
The DNA here is from genome assembly GCA_947359425.1 of Lagria hirta. Taxonomy (NCBI): domain Eukaryota; kingdom Metazoa; phylum Arthropoda; class Insecta; order Coleoptera; family Tenebrionidae; genus Lagria; species Lagria hirta. The sequence continues at coordinate 25,825,551 of OX375799.1, forward strand.
GACTAAATCGATGACAGTAAATTCGATAGTGCACAAACTAGCGTTATGCAATGAGTAGTTTACCGCAAAATGGCAAGAAGGCGCTTATTTATCGTAATTTTTGGCGTGTGCCGCAATTCAACCGTTACAGAGTTAACTGTTATTTAATTCAATTTAATTGTTAAAATTTGGCAAAACGTAAGATTAGAATAAAAAGAGTCTTACAATACGGTTCTTGTTTAATTCTTTTATTTTGTTTTAATTCAGTTATCAGTTTGTAGATAGGTTCAGAGAAAGGTTGTAATTTTTGTTCAAATTGAAGCTGAGATGTTTCTAAATCAGTTTGCAAACCACGCAACTTGCTTCTCACATTTTTTCTGGCTTTCTCTAGTTGTAGAGATAAATCACGACATTTATCCATGTTTAATGATTAAAGCTGAATGCAATGTTTATCACTGCTTATGGCATAATAAAACTGTTAAAGTCTTTGCGATATTGACTATTAGTTATTTCAGAATCTTTATCACCACTAAAATAACCATAAGAATATTTTCAACAGTGTGCACATATGTTTTGAAACTTTTCAAATGACATATCCACATTTACGTAATCAGTAAAAATATGTTTGAGGTTTGTAACATCTTGTGGAAAAATTATAATAAAATTAGTATTATCACGAATAAGTTGCTTTGGTACGGCTGAATACGTTTGAGCTAAATAAAAGCAATCGAAATGAAAACGTCTTCAAAAACAAAAGCAATCACGTATTATGCTTTGATTATTACATATTACATCAAAATATATGATTGAAAGTGATTTAGCTTGTTGTGGTGTTAAAACATCTTTAGTATCTTTAAACTCTATGTAAGAGACTTCTTTTATAGGCTCCAAAACTGTTTTTAAAAATTTATATTTCGGTTGATCCAATGTTTTGGAATATAAATAAATATTCGAAAAGCGTAAGCCGTTTTCATAAAGTAATAAACTTAGTAAAGCATTAGTTTTTTCAGACCCGAAGCTTCCAATTACTAGTTCTTGCTTTACTGTAGAACCAAAAAGAGAATTGTGTTTTTTTAAGAAATTAGTAACACTACAAAGTCATGATTTATAACGTGTAATAAATCTTTTTGCTTTACAATCTTCATGCTTTGTACAAATTGTTAAGTATTAACTAAATATTCTACATAAAATCTGACATTATATATGTACATTGTAATAAACAATCAAATTCAACGTTTAAATATTTTTCAAAAGATCAAACAAAAGGTTGAAATTATTTTGACGTTTAATATCATAATGCCCCCATGCTTATGTTTTATTAGAACCTTGCACTACGTAGCGTTTATCATCAACTGCTGATAATGCAACTTTATGACGCAATTTGGTGTATATTCGTGCCAATAAGATTTAAATATTGACATACTACAATAAACTGATACGTTATTAATTATTACATTTTGATAGACTGCAATTTGCAGTGTAGTTTGTACAACGTGTTTACTTACACCTTCAGCTTTTTTATCAGTGTGGTCGTTCAAGTTCAAAGCTTTAATTGGAGCTCCTGCATAGTCGTCCTTCATTTTACCAACAACTGAAACATTTGGCTGTATTCCATAACTATTAAATATTGAATAATTTGAAAAATCAAATCTACCACTATGTTGTTTTATATCTTCGTAAATATTTTCAGTAAATACTTCTAATATTAGAGAATCAGTATCCATGTATAAAAGAGAAATACTATTACGATATTTAGGTTTAAGATAATCGTAAAAAAATTCATACATGACAGTTTTTGCCAAATCCAAAATGCAAAAGCCTACATAAGCGTTATACATGTCATACGTTACAAAAACTCATTTCAATTGCTATCAAGTTTTCGGTAAAAATACTAAAAATTTGATTTAGCAAGCCAGGTTTCTACACCAAATTTACGAGTTTCTTTTGACCAATGAGTTGCAATTTTAATGCTAATATATTTATCAACATTAGTTTTACCAAACACGCTGTTATTGTATAGTTTGCGCAGATCTTTTTCTGATTTGGTTTTAGCTTTCGCGCGGTATTTTAAATTTAGGTCGATATATTTTTCAAGCCAAGCAGATTGTTTAAAAGTTAGCATTCTATGAATTTTTTTAAAGATTAATCCATGTTTTAAGTATTGCTGTAGTGATGTAATGTATGATATAATTTGATTTATTATTTAAATTTGGTATTAATTTTGGCAATTTTATATTTGGAGGTACAATATTTTCGGTAATAATGTAATTCTTTTGGATAATCTAAATTTACTTCAAGTACATACCCGTCTTTTGACGTATGACATATTTAAAAAATTTTAAAAGTAATTATTTTTTTTTCATTTAACCACCTAAACTTACCAGTGGGTAAATATTCTTTCATTGCCCATCCGTATAAATTAGTAGCATCCAATTATAAAATGTGGGATAAAGGATCTTTTAAATTATTATTATCTTACAAGGGGTTGCTTGCTTTACAAATTCGCTTAACACACGTACTAACACCACCACCATACCTTACGCGTTTAAAGAAGCTTCTCGAAAGTTTTCAAAAACATCGCAAAGTAATAAAACATCGAATTTTAAATAAATATCTGAATAATCAACTAAAGTCTTACATTCAAAAGTTGGCCACACTAATTGAGCGCGCTTGTATTACTCATCTGAAATCTCTTCATTTTTAATTTTATCGAAAAAATCTTCTTTATTCGGTAATTGCTTTAAATCTAGTTTATCCCAATCGTTTACAAATGAATACGGAAACATACCTTTTTGTCTAATTAAGCAAAAATGTTCGTCAAGTGTAAAATATTTATTGACTTCATTACATTGATATGCTTCTACATTGATATAAGTATCAGCTCGAGTCTCTAAAGAAGATGACAAAAATCGATACGAATCTATAAAACGTAAATTGAACTTTTTTTTACAGTTTGCCCGTTTTTATTTTTGTATTCGTCAACAAAAAGGATTTTAGTTAGCTCAATATACATTTCTTTAGTTTTTCCAATAACTTCAATATTTTCGCGATGTAGAGCTAACTGCTTTACAAATAAGTGCATGTCGTAATTTGTTAAATTATGGAAAAAATATTAGAACTTTAAAATTTAAATTACATGTGTTATGACTTGGGCCTCGGAAAAGGCCAGTCGTGTACGAACGCTCTCAAACTTTAACATCTGTTTCGGTAAATTCTTTTTCACAAATGTGGCAAGATTGATCAAAATAAAATCTAGCTTCCTTTTCAAGTGAAAGAGATATCATTGTTTTATAGACTCTAAATATTTATTATTCAATTCTATTGCATCAGTTTCTAACAATGTTAAAAATTTTTGCACACAATTTTTACCTCTAAAAGTTTTAAGAAAAGACAAGTCATCGTTAAAAGCACATTTTATATAGTATGCGCATGAGTAAGGTTGATGCAAATGGGTTTTTACATAAAAACTTTCTGTATTTGATTTAGAATTTGGTTGACAAGTATAACATGAATTAATATTTTTTTTTTTACATAATCAATAATTGTTTATATTTCATCATTCTTAAAATAGAATATAAATACCTGGAGTTAAATGCTGTGTCACCAATCACTTACTACAATAATGAATCCAGAAGATCTTAGGATAGGTGAGATTTTACCATACACTTACAGGGATCCTAAAATGTTAAAACAACACCTGAATTTGCTATTTCAAACCATCCGTTAACTAACAATTAGTTTAATCAAGCGCTCTGTTAAAATATTTATAGACAAACATTTATGAGTTGACTATTATAGGCTAAGAGCTTACCTAATTCTATAGTACTATTGCTCCTTCAATTGAATTTACATATGCTGTAATGTATTTTGATTTCTTCAATTATTAAACTTCAAAATATGAACTATTTGATAAACTTCTTTTTTTTTATCAATTATAAATTACTGCCAAAACAAACTTTAATATGCCACAACAATAATAATAATAATATGGCATTTAAAATGTCATAAACATTTTAGTACTAATCAGACAATAATTAATAACTTTTACGTAACATTATGCATCATATTAAATTCTTCAATTATTCTTATTAAATTTCTAAATTCAAATTCCAATTTTAATTCAAATGATTTTTAATGAATGACTGATTAATTAATTAATTTCTGCAAGTACACTTTTTCATATGGTATAACAACAATAATAATATGGCAACTAAAATGTCATAAACATTCTAGTACTGATCAGACAATAATTAACAACTTTCACGTAACGTGTTTTATTAAACTCAGAGGATGTTTCGACACCATGTTCTAATAAACTCAGCGGTTACGCTACTTCAAATAAACACCTTCACGTAACGTGTTTCACTACAGAGGATGTTAAGACACCATGTATTAGTAAACTCAGAGGTTACGCTACTTTGAGCCAACAACTTCACGTAACGTGTTTTATTAAACTCAGAGGATGCCTAAGCACCATGTTTTAATAAACTCAGCGGTTACGCTACTTTAAACAAATACTTTCACGTAACGTGTTTTACTACAGAAATGGTAAACTCAGAGGTTACGCTACTTAATATAATTGCAGAACTGATTTTAATTGATTCACATTATTATGTGACAGCAAAAGACTATATTTTATTTTTATGTTTAAATTATTTTAGTTGAAGAATTTCAAACTATGCATAATTTATTTAAAACAAAGTATAACTGTTTAAACTTGCTAATCTCAAAACATTAAGTGAAACTTAATTTATTCGAACAAATACAAGTAAACTAAATTCTGTAAAAATGTCGATATTTGACCACTGTCAGATTATAAGAAAGTTGACGCAGTGCAGCGGTTACGAAAATAGAATTATTTACCAATTAATTTTCAATATATTATAAATGGCAATGTAACCAAACTACAGCAATAATTGTAACAACTTTAAATAAATCTTTATCAAACTTTTGAGTAGTAATTAATTGGATAACATATTAATTAAATTATTATTTTATTTTGAGCAGCTTGTATAGTAAGGAAAGAAAATGTGAAACTTTAAGATAATGCTTATTATAAATTCGGCTAATTAAATTCTTGAATTAATTATTAAATTATTATATTTTATTAACTAAAAATATTGCTTTTACTGTTTATAAAATAATAAACCATAGCATAATGCAAATATTAAGTTTGATGAAGTTATTGTACTTTAGATTTGTTTCTACTCTAATTAAATATTTTTATTGCAATTCAATTATTAACTAGTATAATTAATTATCCAAACAATTGCCAATTATAACATAGATTTAAACAAAACATAATTTGACAATAATAAAATTATTTAATGAATTGACTATAAATTGGCACTAGTTAATATATTTATATTTTTCGCAAAAACGGTTACTTCAGCAAAACTATCAATAATAATTAGTTATTTCATATTCAAAATACAAGCGCATTTTATATTCACAATATAAAACGACTGCTATAAATTAACAAATTGAGTGAATAACGACTCACAAGGATTCGTTCTTTTATATTTAAAATACAAGTTCATTCTATATTCAAAATATGAAACGACTGACAGAAATAAACAAATTCAGTGAATTAGGACTCACCCAAATCTAATTGTTGCACTTACGGCACCGCAATAATTATTCACAACACTGGCACGTCAAGTTATACAGAAAAATGATCTAATTTACTGTAGTCACAAGTTTTATAAATTGCGTAGCAGGGGTAATTGGGGGTGGTTTCTAACCGTCTTGTTTCTGCTTTTTGTCATCTTCGGCGTGCCTATTTTTTTCCCTCATTGGCGTATCTGCTTCGTCTCATCGTTAGGATCTTAGGCACTGTGCCAATCTTATCTTTCAAGTATTGGCCTTTTATGGTGCCTATAGATTTATTTGTCTGGTGTCGTGTGAACCTTTATCTTAAAGACATTTACTAAAATATTCAAATTTGGTTTTGCAAGTTTTTTTTCTTTATTTTATCTAATCCCTATAACAATTATAATATTTATTTCTATACTGAATATTTTAAATTAATGATTTAATTATACTAGTGTTACACAAGTAGCTAAAGGCATAAGTAAACACTCAAAATCAGCAGTAGATATAGTAGGTATGTTCTGGAGCAATGCTTCGCAAGTCTGCCACCGAGGGCGCCACTTGTCGGTTCTGATCCATGCTAAGTTGAATCGGTGTCGGTGAGGTAGGGAGCGCCACTATCGGTTCTGATCCATGCTAAGTTTAGTTTCCAGGTGGCGCCACTATCGCGGTTGGAGCCAGAGTAGGCAACTCCCAAAACACATTTTCAGAGAAAAATACTATTTAATTTAGCAGGTTGAGCGGATCTGTTTTTTTCATAGAAAAATACTATTTAATATCTAAAAAAAAATTTTTTAGCAAGTCGCGAATCTGTAATTAGCAGGCCCCCAGCATTAGGCCCCCCACCAGCAGGTATTAGCGGACAGCCCCCACCAGCAGGTCCCCAGCATCCCTCCCCACCAGCTTGCAGCAGGTCCAGCAGCATCCCTCAGATCTGTAGGGTCCCTAGGTTTCATTTAGCAGAGCCAGCAGCAACTTGCTTATGGAAATTAATATTTTAGTATAGACCTAGATTTAATTAGGAATGGAGCAGTATCAATGTTTTTCTTTTGAATTTTTTATCCTAAATTCGAAGGAATGTATATGTGAAAAGTGTTTGAAAAAAAATTATTGCAAAGTGCAGTATACTAAGAAAAAAGGTCATATAATTTTTAGAAAAATAAATAAGAAATGTATTCGCCATTCAAAATACTTTATCAGTTGTGGTCAATGTGGTGATGGATGTTTCAAAGAAAATGACATTTCCAATTGTTATCTGTGTAAATTATATTTATCCTTGAATGAAACCAGACATTTTCATAGAAAAATATTATTTATCATCTAGAAGGGGGAGGTTGTGAAAATGAATGGGTAAATATATAATCAGCTATCAATTTTTTAGATTTATGTTTTGGTTTTCAGGAGATATTTTCAACAACAAAAGAAACTCAAACGAAAAAAACTACTTATTATTAGAAAATTAATTATTGAAAAAAGATTGAAAATGTTGAGTGAAAATATAAGAGAATTGAAAAATCAAATCCAGATCTATAATCTAAGTAAAAAATTCAATAATCTATATTTATAAAAAATTTTTTACACAATAATAAAATTTAAATTGTTTGATAAAAATATTTTTTTACCTATAACTGACATAATAAAAACAGTGATAAGAAAAAAGGAAGCCAGACTACAAAGTTTTGTTCTATAAAAACTGAATTTATCTATATATTTTTGATCAATTACATCTTTATTTACATTTTTAATGTTGATCTATCAGGGTGAAGGTCTTTTGAATACATTAATTAATAAGTTACCATTTGAATTACATTTACCTGGTTATCAATTTTGTGGGCCTGGAACAAATTTAGAGAAAAGATTACAACGAGGAGATAGTGGGATTAACGGGTTAGATGCTGCTTGTAAAGTACATGATATAGCTTATTCACAAAATAAATCTTTGGAAGATCGTCATAAAGCCGATTTAATATTGGAAAACAAAGCGTGGGAAAGAGTTAAGGATCCAAACGCAAAATTTGGTGAAAAGGCAGCTGCGTGGTTTGTTACAACATCAATGAAAACTAAACGAAAGCTTGGTATGGGTATAAAGAAAAAGAAAACAAAAGTACTACGATGTGGTCGTGGTCTTATTCCATTTAAACGAGGTGTATTGGATTACATTAAAAAAAAGCAAATATTTAATAATATTGATCTGAATAATAGCAAAGAATTGAGGAAAGCTTCCAAGTCAGCACTTTTAGCGGCTCGTGTTGCTATCAAAAAAGCAGGTGGTCGAAAAAAAATAAAAGTACCACGAATTATTCCATTTGAAACTAAAGAAGGAGGATTTCTACCATTAATACCAATACTAGCAGCATTAGGATCTCTTGGATCTTTAGCTGGTGGTGCAAAAACTATAGCTAAAACAGTAATTAATGCAAAAAATGCAAAGAAAAAATTGGAAGAAGATAGTCGACATAATAAAAAAATGAAAGAGATAGGAAAACAAGGTTCAGGATTATACTTGAAAAAAAATAATAGAAATGGATATGGACTTTATTTGAAGAAACAAAATCAAAAAAACTATTAAGCAAGCTACCTAAAAGAGCTCTTTCTAATGTGGATCTCATTAAATTTGCCCGAAAATTGAAAATTATAAATTTCGTGGAGTTTTTATGCGTGATACTCTACCACATAAACCGAAACAAAATGAATGTGCAATAATAAATTTAGATGAATGGAAAAATCCAGGTACACATTGGGTAGCTTATATAAAAAGAAGAAATCAAGTGTTTTATTTTGATAGCTTTGGAGCGCTTAAACCTCCAAAAGAACTTGTAAGATATTTAGGAAAAAATGTGGAAATTTTTTATAATAATCAACAATATCAAAATTATAATCAAATAAACTGTGGTCATTTATGTTTAGAATTTCTTCTCAATAAAAATCAATAGTTTTTCAATATGAAATTTAGTATAATTTCTACTTTCACAACCTAAACAATGTCTCAAATTTTTACAATAAAAGGTAATAGTCATGTGTTGTCGGTTGACTTTATAAATCCAATACAACTCAATCCTAATGCAGATTATGCTTTAGCATTGATCAGTTTTCATTCATACAATAGTATTCCAAATATTGATTCAGGTGCAAATAAATTTTATTATATTGAAAAGAATAAACAAAAAAAAGAAATAACAATACCTACAGGAGCATATGAAATATCAGACATTGAAGCTTATTTACAAAAACAAATTATTCCAGAGACAGTAAAAAAAGAACAATACAATCAATATATCTCTTTAAAACCAAATAATAATACAATAAAGTGTAATATTTATAGTGACCTTTATCAGATAGATTTTGAATCAAATGATAGTATTGGGAAATTATTGGGATTTTCAAAACGCACTCTCGCACCAAAACAACTACACGAATCTGATATTTCTGTCAATATTGTAAAAGTTCGAACAATTCAAATAAATTGTAATATTACAACAGGTTCATTCTATAATCAATCTCCTTCTCATACAATTTATCAGTTTAGTGTGGGCGTTGACCCTGGGTTTGCTATTGACGAACAACCACACAATCTTATTTATCTACCAATTATAAATAAACGAGAAATTTCAAATATTTCACTTACTATTTTAAATCAAAATTTCGAACCGGTTAATTTTCGAGGTGAAGAAGTTATTATTGTATTGGAATTGAAACCAATATCATGGGCTTAATATTTAATAATCAAAAACATAAATATAGTATTGGAAGCGTTTATCCAACGTCTTTAAGAGACGTTTCGTCAAGCAAAAACTCTCGAAAACAAATTTACAATTTTTCAAATCTTTGGGCTACAATGTCGCTAAATCAAACTTTTAACATTTATCAAAAACCACAAACCGATGAAACAATTCGAAAAGTTGAAATTAGAACATATTATCCATATGTTAAATCGTTTAATAATAATGATATTATTACAATAACAATAAATCATTCTGATTCTTGGTTCTTAATGTCCGATGCTGCTATAGTTATTGAAGGAAAATTGAGAAAAACAGAAGGAACAGGTACTGTACAACTATCACGTAATGGAGGTGCATTTCTCTTTGATAGCATAGCATATGAATTAAATGGTCAGGAAGTTGAAAATGTACGAGAACCAGGAATTGTTAGCACTATAAAAGGTTATCTCTGCTATAATAAAATGGATACAAATCATTTGGATATTGCTGGATGGAATTACCCCGACTATCCTATAGTAACAAATGAAAATTTTGTTTTACGTATTCCTCTAAAACATTTATTTGGTATTTTTAATGATTATCAGCTAGCATATTTTGGAAGACAAACAATACGACTAATACGTGCTCGAAATGATATTGACGCTATACTAGTAGTACCAAATCTTAATGATGCAACTAAAGGAGAGCTAACAATCAATAATATTTCATTAAAAGTAGATACAGTTGTGCCAAACGATGTATTGAAATTACAACTTTTATCATCAATACAATCCGATAAGCCTATTCTGATTCCATCACGGAAATGGGATTATCATGAGCTTCCTCAATTGACAGTAGGTGCTACAAAAGAAATTTGGGCAGTAAAAACAAGTATTGCTCTCGAAAGTCCACGTTTCATTATTGTAGCTTTTCAAAGTGATAGAAGAAATAATGATAAAGGCGATGTATCAAGATTTGATCATTTGGATATTATTAATATACGAGCAATACTAAATGGTGAACATATACCAACGGAATGTATGAATTTAGATTTTTCCTCAGACAACTTTGTAGAAGCACATTTCAAATACACACAATTTTATAACAGCTTCAGAAATGATTTGAATCTATCGAAACAACCTTTACTGGATTATTCATCGTTTAAAAAACGTACACTATTTGTCATTGATTGTTCACAAAGAAACGAAACATTAAAAGCAAGTACTGTTGATGTGAAATTTGATATAGAAGCAAAGACAGGATTTCCAGCCAATACAAAAGCTTATTGTATCATTATTCATGACTCTATTATTGAATACCTTCCACTCAGTGAAATTGTTCGTAGTTTAACATAATTTTAAAAACAAAGATATTAGAGTTAATTATAGATTACAGCAAACTTTTATTTGTGGTTTTACTTCCTATCTTCCTATCCTCATCATTTTTTATCAGTGTGATTTTGGTTGTGATGGCACTAGCAGTGGTAGTGGTTGATATACAAGGTTTTAATTTAATAGATGAAGAAAAATGTTGGAGATTCTATCCGAAAGAGATAACAATATATGATGGAAGTAGAACAAATTATTATCTTCTAGAACCACCTATCGCATATCAGAAGTTATCATCAATTAATAAAAGACAAGTTAGATTTGATGAAAAACTACACGGTTTACGATATTCAAATGGAGATGTGGCATATAATAAAATTTCAAGAATTTTATCATCCATATTGCAAAGCTCTCAACAAATATATGTCAAAGGTTATCACAAATATCAATATCTTTTAAATTTGAATCTAAAAAATGTGGAAATAATTAATTTAGAAACATGGAAAGAATTGAATCTACCGAAACTCTCTAAATCGTCACCAAGTTGCTTCAATCATTTAAAATATGTTGGAAGATGTTATTGTAGTAACACAAATTGTTTATCAATATATAATTGGTTAAAAATCAATGTATTAAATAAATAAATATAAAAATGTATGCTTTTTCCTATCTATAAACTAACAATTATTTTACTAATAACCATAGTAAACCATCTGCTTTCATAATGAAAACTACTATTTTATTATTAGTGATTGTACACACTAAGTGTGATTAAATATTTAGAAGATTTTGGATATTTAAACATAACTAATAGTTCACTTGTTGACTTAGATGAAGCTCTAATAAATTTTAAAGAATTTTATAATTTAAATAATGATGATGATGATGATAATGCTATAACAAATGAAGTTGTGGAATTGATGAAGAAACCGAGGTGTTCGCTTCCAGATAACGTATATTATCATACTTCCTCTTTTAAGTGGAAAAAACCTATCATTACTTGGTCCTTTACACAAGCACGAGCTATAGACAAAAAAATTGCTACAAAAGCTTTTGAGACATGGTCAAATATAACATCTTTAAATTTTGAGTATACCATTCGTAAACCTGATATTTTAATTTCCTACAAAAGTTACAAACATGAAAACTCTATTCGTTGTATGCGAGGTAAATGTAATTTTCCTTTAGATGGTATGGGTAATGCTCTAGCACATGCATATTATCCAGAATCAAATAATAGTTGTATAGAAATACATTTAGATAGATATGAAAATTGGAGTTTTGATTTAGAAAATTCTAAAAGTGGTACTAGTCTTTTAAGTGTACTAATTCACGAAATTGGTCATAGTTTAGGATTGTATCATTCAAATGATAAAAACGCAATTATGTATCCCTATTTTCAAAATGTTATACAACTTTCAAATGATGATATACAAGGTGTTCAAAATCTATATGGAAAACCAGCAACAACGGTTAAAACAAGCACTACTACTGCTAGTACATTGTCTTCTAGTAGTACTTTATCATTCTCTAATACTTTACATTCTCAAGAACAAAATGTTAGAGATCATGATTTATGCAAGATTCCATATCCTGACCGAATGTTGATAACTTTAAATTCCCATTTTTATATATTTTATAACAATTTAACTTGGATCTTGAAACTAGATGAAACAAATAAAAATTTGCTCAAACCACATAATATAAATTTTTATCTGAATAATATGAAGATTTTACATCTCTATCAAAAACCTAATAGCGATGTCTTTATAATACATGATAAAAACTATTTTAGTTTAATACATTTTCCAAGTTTAACACCAAAAACTGGTTGGCAATATAGATCAATACAAAATTTAGGTATTAGACAAAACATTAAAAAAATTAATGCAATTTTCAATACATACACTGGTAAAACATTTATATTATGTGATGACAAATTGTATCTAGAACTGGATGAATGTACTTCAAAACCAATTAGTCAAGGTTTGACAGCAGAACGATTTCCTGGTGTGCCAACTGATATAGAGCATGTGTTTCGATATACAAATGGAAACTTATACTTTTTTAGAAAAGGTATATATTATGAGTTCAACGAGTTTTCCAACAGAGTTATAAGTGCAGAAACATTTAGTTGGTCAAAATTTGGAATACAGTGTCCCAGTGAAAGTATTTTAAATCAATTGAAACGTTTATTAAGTTCTTTATCAAACTATTTAAGCAATTAATTTAAAAGATGGATCATTTAGATTCCTGTCCTTGGTCAAATCCAGAAGCTACTTGTGGTCCCGATACATGTATTTGTACTCTTAGAAAAATTCGAGAAAGTTTAGAAGATAAAAGTGATGAAAGTGATAAGGAGAGTGATATAATTGAATGTTTTGAGTGGAGATCCAGTTAAAATTGTACAATTTTTTATTGAAATTTTCAATCTATTCAAATCGTTTAAAGAAAAATTTCTTTAATCATAAAAAATTTCAATATTTTAATATTAAGCATATGAGGTGGATGTAAAACAATAAATTCAAACAATATTATAGAATTGTTATAAAATTTGTAAAATCGATTCAGTTCCTGTGATTGAAATACATAATAATAGTACATATTAGCAATAGTTGTGTATTACAAAATAGATTGTATTCATTATTATTTTATATAAAATTAATTTTTTTAAATAAATATATAGATTGAATAAAGATGCAGTGTAAACAACAGCTACCTCTATTACCTATTTTAAATTTAGATGATTTTAATGATAAACCACGAAATACTAGTAAACATGGAAAATTATTACCAAATTCAATTAGAGCTTTATTTTGTGGACCTAGTGGTTGTGGAAAAACAAATGCTCTTCTAAGTTTGATTTTTAGTGAAAATGGAATCAAGTTTGAGAATGTCTATGTCTATTCAAAATCATTATATCAACCAAAATATGAATTGTTGAAAAAAGTTTTGAGTAAAGTAAAAGGTGTAAAATATTTTCCATATAAAGACAATGATGATGTAATACCTATTAGTGATGCTAAAAACAACTCTTTTTTTATATTCGATGATGTACTTTGTGATAAACAGGATAAAATAAGAGCATACTATTCAATGTGTAGACATAAAGATATTAATGCTGCATATCTGGGTCAAACTTATTCAAAAATACCAAAACAATTAATACGTGATAATTGCAATGTAATTGTATTATTTAAGCAAGATGAAATAAATTTGAAACATGTATTTAACGAACACATCTCTCCAGATATGACTTTTGAAGAGTTTAAAGATTTATGTGCTGATTGTTGGAAAGATAGATTTGAATGTTTTGTCATTGTTAAAGATTTTCAATGTGCAAACGGTCGATATCGCAAAGGGTTCGATAAGTATATAATTATATGATTTAATCTATTTCTAGCATTGTTAAAAATGTCTTCTAAAGATTTAAATATAGCCAAGAAAATGGATAAACTATCAAAAAATATTCGAAAGAAATATCTTTCGTTAAAGTTAGGAAGATCTGAAGAAGATAAAAGTTTAGAAAAACTTTATAAACCTATCATCACTTCTATAGAAAACTTTCAAAAAACAAATGTTCCATCGGTAAAATCTTCAATTCCAATCAAAAAACCTCCATCATCATTATATTTATCTCCACAAACTTTAACAATAAAGCAATCTCCTTCAACATCATTTATTAAAACACCTTTACAACAAAATAAAGCTGTTTCCCACAAAACTCTAAGCTATTCCAATTTATTGAAATCTGAAAAGAATGAAAAAGAAGAAGAAGATGTGTTTGAAACTAATAATGATAGTGAAGAAGAAGAAGAAGAAAAACAAGAAGATGAGCCATCAAAAATTTACACTCCAGAAGTTTATAAAGACTATTTGAATGATTATCCAAAAACTGCTCAATCTTATATAGATGGTTTCCTACATGATAAGAAAAAAGTTTTTGATAAAACTTATGATGTAACACATGATTCAAAAATAGAAAAATGGATGTTGGGTAAAAGTGTTGTTGATTTTGAATCACAAACTGGTAATATTATAATCAATAAAAAAAGCTATAAAGGTACAAAAGGTCTCTATGAATTGATCTTTAAAAAACAACCTAGTAATTATACCACTGAAGATAAAAAAAACTATCAAGAAATATTACTTTCAACAAATGTATATAAAAGAGATTTTGATCCAAAAGGACAAGTACGAGGAACCAATCAAATAAAATATTTAGAAATAATACGACCATTAATTCAAGAAAAATTGGAAACAAGAAAACGTTTTAATACTTTTAGTGGATATGGAGTGGAATTGTTAAAATATAATTCAAAACCAATTGAATATGTCTATTGGAATGATCTTAATGAGCTTGTTGATCGATTACGTTTACTGATCGCAGAAGAAACGGCTGGCAATACATCTCACACCAATGAAATTCAATCGATTTTAAATGAATTGAAAGAGGAAGGTGTTATAATTTGAGAGTTTTTGTAATCAATTAAGTCAGTATTAATAATGCCTTTGAATAAGTTTGGCCAATCAGCCATCGCCGCAAAAAATGCTTCTTTAATATCAAAATTTCAACCTTTAAATAACCAATTAAAATATACTACACATGGTGATCTAGATTTAGAAAATATAAAAATTTGTAATATTAAAGATCCTTCTTTGGATGGTGATGCTGTCAATAAAAAATATGTAGATGTGAAAGACAACATCTATTCCAATCTAATTGAGAAAATAGAAAAAAAAATTGATAACTTAGAGCAAAGTGTAACTACAAACTGGATAATATATACTAATAAAATTGATGAAAACACATCATTATATGAAGAAAAGTTGAAAAAATACAATCTAGATTTTGAAAAAATGCTGAATGATAAGTGTAGTGATCTTGAAAAAGGATTAACATTTCGAATTGTAAAAAATAAAACATTAAATGATGGAAAATATGAAAAAATAAATGATAGTGTTGTTGAAATTAGCAATACAGTCAATACAATTGAACAAAACATTAATTATAAAATGATGGAAAATCAACGATTGATTGATGATAAATGGGAAAAATTAATGAATGAAAAATTAGGTGAAAGAATAAAAGCTTTAGAAGAAGCATCATTAAAACGTAAGAAATCAAGTGTAATAAATTCATTAGAAAATAAACAAAAAAGATGATGTAAAAAAAGTTCGTTTAACACCGTGTCCAGAAGGAAAGCTTTTAGATTTAAAAAATCAAGAGTGTAGAGAAGTCTATAAATAGCTTCAAATTCTAATTTATTATTAAAGAAAAATAATGTATAGTGTTGAAAAACAAAAATTAGTTGAAGAGCTACATAAACCTGCTCGAAAAAATTTCAAAAGACGTCGTACAATTATTAAAGGTTTGGATGATTTGTGGCAGGCTGATTTAGCCCAATTGGATTACTATTCAAAATCAAATAATAAATTTAAATATATCCTAGTTGTGATTGATTGTTTTTCAAAATTTGTTTGGGCTAGACCATTAAAATCAAAGCATGGAGAAGAAGTTGTTAAACAATTTGAATTAATCCTTAAAGAAAAGCGTCATCCTAAAAATCTGCAAACCGATCAAGGCAAAGAGTTCTTCAATAGTAAATTCAAACATTTGATGGATAAATACAAAATCAATCATTATAGTACTTATAGCTACAAAAAAGCTGCAACAGTTGAACGTGTTATTCGAACATTAAAAGAGAAACTTTTTAAATATTTCAGTTTGAATGGAAGCTATTGTTGGGTTGATATACTATCTACAATCGTTGATAATTACAATAAAACAAAGCATTCAAAAATAAAAATTGAACCGATTAATGTCGATAAGAAAAATGAAAAAACTATTTTAAAGAAATCATATAGTTTTGTGAAAATTTTTCCTCAAAGTAGAAAATTATCAATTGGAGATGTTGTACGGATCAGTAAAGCAAAACATGTTTTTGAAAAAGGCTATACAGCCAATTGGTCTACGGAGCTTTTTAAAATCATTAAAATACAGGTTACAAAACCTTTAACATATTTACTAGAAGATTTGGAAGGTGCACCAATCAAAGGTGGTTTCTACTCGGAAGAATTACAAAAAACTAAAGTTCCCAATGTCTATCTTGTTGAGAAAGTTTTAAAAAAACGTAAAAACAAAGTTTTAGTGAAATGGCTTGGCTTTAACAACCAATCAAATTCTTGGATTGATAAATCAAATAAATTGTAACAATCTTTAATTCAGTATTCTATAAGATGTCAATCGATTTGGGAGTAGATGTGGAATATGATTCCGATTTATATAGACAATTGGAAAGATATGAAGATGCTACTAACGAAGAAAAACAATTAATTTCCAATAGTTGTTTCTATTTAGAAAACATTGTTTTAGAAGTGGGGTTAAGTTCGGTAAGAAATTTTGAACCAGCAATTCGAATGATTAATCATTCCAATGAATGGGTTTCTTTTGATGTAATCGAATGGTATAACCTTATCAATGCAATATTTCTTTTGATTGAAAAATATGAAGATAAAGAAGATTTTTCAAATACACATCAAATTATCAACATTGAAGAAAACTTTACTACATATCAAGTTTATAATGGAATAAATATTTGTAAAAAAAATAAAAATTTTTTCATATTTAAACATGATGCAATTGAGCTTTTACGCTTGGATATATTATTAAATAAAAAGTTTGAAATTTTATATAAACTTAATTTTATACATTTTTATAGAAATATTTTAGAAACAGCATTTTAAATATATTGTAATAATAATATACCTGTATTAGAAATTATTAAATATATATGTAATACTTATAACAATAATCAAAGCTATTGTATGAGAGAATATATGTATTATTTTCCTAATGAAATTATATGTGAATTTAATAAAAAACTATAAAAACGATAAAGTGTTTTAATTATCTGATAAATAACTTTTTTCACATTGTTTTATCTCTACTTGCTTCCTGAAACTACATCCTTTTTCCTAAAGATAAAAAATGATCTAACCAAGTCTTGTTACGTCATGTAGAAAATTGTGGTTTTTATAATTTAAATGAAACAAAAACTTTTATCTAAAACCGCAACATCCATTTTTTTTATTTAAACATTAGTGTTATAAACTTGTAGAGTAGTATAAAAACTTAAGTTGTACCATGGTATCCGATAACAGTTTCGTTTCAAAAATAAATGAAATTGGTCAATGTGAGTTTCCACCTAAATTGAGTGTTTCCGATCTTACGATAGGAAAACAATATAAAATTAAATTAATAAAAAAGGTTAAAACATGTTTTGGGGGGTGTGCTTTATGTGAAGTGGAGGATGGAGTGATTTTTCTCCCCAAACGTTTAACTTCAACTTTAACACCAGAGTGTATAGAAGAGTTATTGTGTGGCAACGGATCCTATCTAACATATGAGGGGGTGAAACCGTGTGGGCAGTTGAATCCGGCAAACAAATTTACATTTAAGAAACTTTAAATTATTAATAAGGTAAGATGTTTATAGTGTATTAAAAACTTTATTAAAAAACATTTTATTTTAGATTAAATTTATACTTTACATTTAAGAAACTTTAAATTATCAATATGGTAAGATATTTATAGTACATTAAAAATTTTATTAAAAAACATTTTATTTTAGATTTTATACAAAAAATATTTAATAATAAGGTTATAGTTAAGTAATAAAACAATGGATCCATCTTCTGTATCAAATGGATTGACCCCTTCAGGTACCAAAAAAATACGATTATCTTAAATTATTTATCTTTAATTTTTTAGTTATTTTTTGTGATTATTGTCACATTAATATACCACAAAATAGTTATGTTGGTCATGTAAGAAGTAAAGAACATAAATTACAATGTATGGTAGAGCCTACACATTTGGAAGGTGTAGTAAAAATGGGTAGTAGTTTCAAAACTCGTATATCTACTTATGAAATTTCTAATATGAAGAAGGATGAATTGAATTTGAAGATCACGCTGGAAGAGATGAAACCTAAATTTATTATCCTTATCAAAGATTATTTAGAGAAACATATATCACTTAAAATCAATTTAGAACAATATGCTCTCTATTATTTGGAAAAACAAAACTTGGTAGATGTAAAGTCGTTCAATACAAAGAACATCATAGTTACACATGGTAGTAACTTAGAAACTCTTTTCGATCAGTTTAGCGATATGATTACTAATCAAACTGATGAATTTGAAGAAAAGGACTCTGGTAATATAAATTTTTAATTAAATATGTTTTAATTTATAGAAAAATTTTTCAGGTTGGGCATTACTTGAAATTCTACAACTTACCATAAATATAAATAAATACAATCCTCTCAAAGCTTCATCTTACATCCCACTTCCAAAAGAAATTTCAAAAAAAAAAGGAGTTCTCAACATCAAAAATCTGGATAAAAAATGTTTTATGTGGTCGATTCTAGCCCATCTTCATCCTGTCAACGTGAATGCTGAACGAGTAACAAATTATTTACCATATTTAGATCAACTTAATTTTAGCGGTATTGACTTTCCAATAAATTATCAGACATTTCTAAATTTGAAAAATTAAATAATATATCGGTTAATGTTTTTGGTTTAGAACAATTCTAATAAATAAAAAATTAAACAGCAGTGACTGTAACGCTATTAAAAGAAACTACTTCAATAAAATAAGATTAAATCTAAAACTTGTTTTTAATTCTAAGAGTTTTGTTTTTAAAATTCACTAACAATAAAGTGAAGTAGAATGATGCATAATAGATAAACATGTTATTTAAAAAATATATATATATCTTCAACTAAATAAGATTTTATCTTAAAAAAAAATGTTTTTGAAAGAGTAATCTAATTATTTTATTTTTAAAATTGATCGACAATAAAAAAGTTTAAAGTATTTAGAAATTATGCTTAAATTAGTTATTGAAACGAACTTGCCTCCTCGCTTTACTGTAGAACCAAAAAGAGAATTGTGTTTTTTAAAGGAATTAGTAACGCTACAAAAGTCATGATTTATAACGTGTAATGAATCTTTTTGTTTTACAATCTTCATGCTTTGTACAAATTGAAAGTACTAACTAAATATTCTAGATAAAATCTAACATTATATACTATACTATAAAAATACTCATTTATTCACAATATTAGATATTTTTCAAAAGTTCAAACAACATGTCAAAATTTTTTTGACGTTCGATATCATAATGCCCCCATGCTAATGTTTTATTTGAACCTTGTATTATGTAGC
Source organism: Lagria hirta (assembly GCA_947359425.1). NCBI lineage: Eukaryota > Metazoa > Arthropoda > Insecta > Coleoptera > Tenebrionidae > Lagria > Lagria hirta. The sequence continues at coordinate 25,845,388 of OX375799.1, forward strand.
GTTTATCATCGACTGCCGACAATGCAACTTTATGACGCAATTCGGTGTATATGTTGTGTAAATAAGATTTAAAGATTGACATACTACAATAGACTGATACGTTATTAATTATAACATTTTGATAATCTGCAATTTGTAGTGTAGTTTGTACAACGTGTTTACTTACACCTTTAGCTTTTTTATCAGTGTGGTCGTTCAAGTCAATACAATATGCTTTGGCACCAGTACCGTAAAATGCTTTAAGTGGAGCACCTGCATATTCGTCCTTCATTTTACCAACAACTGAAACATTTGGCTGTATTCCATGACTATTAAATTTTGAATAATTGGAAAAATCAAATCTATCACTATGTTGTTTTATATCTTCATAAATATTTTCAGTAAAGACTTCTAATATTAGAGAATCAGTATCCATGTATAAAAGAGAAATATTATTCCGATATTTAGGTTTAAGAAAATCGTAAAAAAATTCATACATGACAGTTTTTGCTAACTCTAAAATGCAAAAACCTACATAAACCGGTTTATCATACGTTACAAACACTTTATTCATTTCAATTGCTATCAAGTTTTCCGAAAAAATTGCAAAATTTTTAAAATTTGGTTTGGCAAGCCAGGTTTCTGCACCAAATTTACGAGTTTCTTTTGACCAATGAGTTGCAATTTTAATGCTAATATATTTATCAACATTCTCCATAGTTTTAACGAAAATCATTTGCCAAACTTTGACTCTTTTTATTGTAAATTAAATAACAGAAACATTTCAGAAAATGATTATGAACGTGCTCATAAAGTTTGGAATTTATTCAATTGTCAAACTCTGGACTGCAATTTGGATGATGACCAGGAGGAAGAGTTGCTTCAGGATGATTTTGAAAAAGAAGCTAATAATTCCAAAAATAGTAAAAAGGCCAATGGTGAATATCGCGATATTTATCTTAAATCTGATGTTTTACTTCTAGCAGACGTTTTTGAAACTTTTAGAAATTTTTGCTTAAACACATATAAATTAGATCCAGCTCAATATTTTACTAGCCCTGGTTTTAGTTGGGATGCTCTACTTAAATACACTCAAATAGAATTGGAAATTTTAACAGATATAGATATGTTACATTTTATCAAAAAAGGAATTCGTGGGGGAATCTCTCAATGTAGTAAAAGAAAAGTTTTAGCTAATAATCGATTCTTACCAAATTATAATAAATCATTGCCGGAAAACTATTTAATGTATTTAGATGCAACAAACTTGTATGGTGCAGCTATGTCTGAATATTTACCTTATGGAGGTTTTGAATGGGTAGAAAATATTGCTGAGTTTAATATTGAAGATGTTTCAAACATATCAAATGTAGGATTTATTTTAGAGGTAGATTTAAGATATCCACAAGAATTACATAATTATCATAATGATCTACCATTTTGTGTAGAAAAACTTGTTCCACCAACATCTAAATTTAAAAACTCAAAACTAATTCCAAATCTGTTGGATAAAACGCGCTATATTATTCATTACCAAAATTTAAAACAAGCATTAAAACATGTGTTGCAATTGGAAAAAATTCATCGAATTCTAAAGTTTAAGCAAAGTCCATGGATGAAACCTTACATTGATTTAAACACTCAAATGAGAAATAATGCTAAAAATTCATTTAAAAAACAATTTTTTAAATTGATGAATAATTCAGTGTTTGGTAAAACCATGGAATCAGTAGATAAAAGGGTTGATGTCAAATTAGTTACTCATTGGAAAAATTGTGGTAGATTGTTAGGAGCTGAAACTTTAATTGCAAAGCCCCATTTTAAAAATATTAAAATTTTTTCAGAAGAGTTTTGTGCAATACAAATGAATAAAGTACTCGTCACTTATGATAAACCAATTTTTGTAGGTTTTTCAATATTAGAACTCTCTAAAGTTATAATGTATTCTTTTTTCTACGATTTCTTAAAACCAAAATACAATGACAATGTGACATTATGTTATATGGACACCGACAGTTTTATTCTTGATATCAAGACATCAAATTTTTATACAGATATGATTCAACATCTTGATAAATTTGATACTTCTAATTATTCTTCTGATAATGTTCATAAAATACCAATAACCCCCGCTTTATTGGGAAAAATGAAAGATGAATTTAAAGGAACAGTTTTACATACATTTTATGGTTCGGGTGCAAAAGCTTATTGTGTAGATGATGGTACAAAAGATAAAATAAAGAAAGCTAAAGGAATAAAATATAGTGTAGTAAAACATGATTTAAAATTGAAAGATTATGAGAATATTGTTTCACATTTAAATGATGTTGTCTTTTGCAAAATGAACTTGATTAGATCTCACTTACATCAATTGGAAACTAGAACAGTTAATAAAGTTGCTTTAAGTTATAGTGATGATAAACGTTATTTATGTGATAATTATGAAACATTGACTTGGGGTCACTATGCTATACCTAATTCAATTCCTAGTTCTTAAGTTATATTGTTATTTACTAGACTATAAGTTGTAAAACATTGTTGTATAATACTTTATAAAATAAAAATCAATAAACGATTTGAATGTTTAATTTAAAAAAAACTTCCCAGGTTGTTTTGTTAGAAGAAGATGAAATTAGAGAGGTTGTATCAAGGGTTGTATAATCCGCTAGTGGTGACCTACTGAATTTTTTCAATGTGAGTAGGACCCTGGTGGGGGCTGCTGGCTCTGCTCCAGCTGGTGACAGATCTGAGGGATGCTGCTGGACCTGCTGCAAGCTGGTGGGGAGGGATGCTGGGGACCTGCTGGTGGGGGCTGTCCGCTAATACCTGCTGGTGGGGGGGCCTAATGCTGGGGGCCTGCTAATTACAGATTCGCGACTTGCTAAAATTTTTTTTTTTAGATATTAAATAGTATTTTTCTATGAAAAAAACAGATCCGCTCAACCTGCTAAATTAAATAGTATTTTTCTCTGAAAATGTGTTTTGGCGGTTGCCTACCCTGGCTCCAACCGCCACACCCGCGATAGTGGCGCCACCTGGAAACTAAACTTAGCATGGATCAGAACCGATAGTGGCGCTCCCTACCTTACCGACACCGATATTAGCATGGATCAGAACCGACAAGTGGCGCCCTCGGTGGCAGACTTGCGAAGCATTGCTCCAGAACATACCTACTATATCTACTCACAATGTATGTCGCACTTGTGCTTATCTCTAACATCACAATACACACTACCAAATTGTCTTGCAAACGCATCCACAATTTTCTGGGACGTAGTAAAGACACTAACATTATCAGTCATTCTACCAGTAATATAAGTAGAACGTTTCTTTCCATTTACAAAACGCCAGAATTTTTTAGGATCGTGCTTAATAGAACATTCAGCATTTTTAATAAAGTTTGAGTATTCAACAGACATTTTACGTTTTAGTTCTCGCCTAAGCTGTTTCATTCTATCAAGATAATATTGTGATTTAGTTTTTCTGTAGCTGTTCCATGCTTTTCTTTTTTCTTTGATGAGCTGCATAATTTCACGTGTATACCAATGTGGAAAATTAGTTCTGCCTGATGTAGATTTAATCACAGGAACATACTTTTTAAATAACTCGTATAAAATGCTATAGAGTTTTTGACAAGATTCCTCCACATTATCATTTGTTTCAATTTCAGTCCAATCAACTCTCGAAATCGATTGATATAACTCTTGCTTTACTAAAATTAAATTTCTCATTGTAACCTTTTCCAAAAGTCTCATATACTTCTACATAAATGAATGATATTATATAACCCATTTATAAGGACCAAGGATTAGTTAAAACAAAATATTACTATTGTCGACGTTTCGCCATTTTATTGAGGCATTTTCAAGACTAAGAAAGAAGATACATTGGGATGATTAGTAATTTTTTCTTTATTGTATAACCTACCTAAGTAATAAGAATGAAATTAAATATTTAATAAGTCCGGGACCAAGCTAAACATTGGAACAACCATACATGACTGTTCTTTCCATGGACATATCAATTCTTATCTAAAAAGATGATATATAAAAATTTATACAAAAAAAGAAAAAATATCCAATCATTTCCAACACAACTACACCATTAACACTTGTTACATGATTAAAATTACAATTAAAATATTTAATTACAGTCAAATTAATTTTTAAATTTACACAAACCAAAGAAGCAACCTTAAAATATTTTTTTAAAAAACTTTCAAGAAACAAAACAAAAACAAAAACAAAAACAAAATACAGTTCTTTACATAAATCACTTTTAGACTACTGATTTCAATATTAAATGGGCCTAACTCAACAAATTATGGTACACTGTGCTTAAATTTTGTATGTCTGTTCTACTATTGCATGTGGTTTTATCTTTATATATAAACATCATCTCAGAAAATAATCTCTTTACCAAATATTGCTCGCAATCTAAAACCTCTGCTTTTATAAAATTAAATTTGTGACCGGTTTCCTTTACATGTGAAGACAAAGCTGTTCTTTTTTTATCCAAATTATGTAGCTGGCAATCGTTCTGGTGGTTCTTGATTCTTTGGTTTAACTTTTGAGATGTTTGGCCAATATAAGACGCTTCGCAATTATTGCATTTTATTTTATAAACAACATTAGATTTTTCCAAGGCTGGTATGGGATCTTTTAGTTTTGTATACAGGCTATTAATGGTTTTATGATGATAAAATGCTAATTTTAATTTGAATGGTTTGAAGGCTTGTCTAAGCTGATTATTCATACCGCTTATGTTGATCATTCTAAAATATGTATCATTTTTATTTTTTGTTGTTCTATCTAATCTAGTTGATTGGTTTTCATTGATTATTCTATTAATGATGTTTGTTGGATAATCATTCATACCTAATATTTCTTTAAACTTTGTCACATTTTTGTGATGAAACTATAGATAAGCATTCTAAATTTAAGTGTTTAACTACCGCTATTTTTTGCTGAAATGGATGTTCCGAGTTAAAGTTAATAATACGGTTGGAAGCTGTTTGTTTTGTAAAGAAGTCTATAAGTATTGCATTGTTACATGTTCTAATTAGCTTCAAATCAAGAAAGGATACCGACCTGTTCGATTCGTTTTCTAATGTGAATTGTATCTTAGGATGGTATGAATTGAAAATATCTAAAATAGTTTTACTTTGTCCTATTGGCACGGCTGTAATAATGTCGTCTACAAAACAATTTATAAAGGGCAATTTGAAAGGAAGTAATGGTATGCAGTGAGAAATTAGTTCATTCATAACCAGGTTAGCCTTCTACATAAAATGATAAAATGGCATATAAGCAAGGGTGATGCAAGTCTTCATTCACTAACGGTGGGTCTCCTCTTGTGATTTTAAGTTCAACATATTTATTTGACAGAACCAGATCCAGCAATCTTCCATTTGAGTTTACTATAGCGTTCTTTTGCGTCAAACCAGTCAGTGATAAAAAATGTGAATATTCTCTAAATAAGTGAGTGGATTCATTTCTAAACACACACTCATAAATCTCACGTATATTGAAATCTCCAACAATAACAGCAGGTTGTGAAAAATCAATCAGACTTTCAAAGTATTCAAAAAGAAGGATATAGCTATCTAGTGAAAGTGCAGGTGGAATGTAGACAGCGATTATTGTTAGCTTCATGTTGTTAATAAGAATCTTTACTGCAATCAAATTAATTTGTGCAACGGGAGATATAAAATTTAAATTTTCGACAATATATTTGCAGTTTACAGCCACCAATGCACCCCCTCCACGTCCTGTTTTACGATCATCCCTGATAACATTGAAATGATTAGGAAACAACTCTTGCGACAATACACAGTTATTAAGCCATGTTTCTGTGAACAAGATTATATCAACATCAGAAGCACAGACACTAGTGTAAAAGTCATCAATTTTTGAGTTAAGCCCTCTTGCATTTTGATATATAAACCGTAAGTTTTGTTGTAGGGTATTTGATGTAGGTATGGCCTGTTGAGTAGTTATTGGTTTTTTGAAATCATTTTAGGAATACCATTTTTATAAATCAATTTAATAGTTTTATCGCTTTTCGCTTGCTCTTTAAATTCTTTTCTTATTTTGTAAGCATACTTTTGCTGCGTTGATGTAAGATCTTTATTTATATACACACCATTTGCATGTTTATAATTTGTTACTACATATTTTGCTTCTTCTCTTGACGACAATATTACCTTAATTGGTCTTGTTTTATTATTTACATATTTCTCAATTCGATAATACTTAACAACCGATACGCTTCTGTTTCCTATTTTTTGAAATAGATTATGTATTTTGTGGCCGTCATCAGCATTACGATCATCTTGTTCGTTTTGATTCGATTCCATTTAGTTGCTAATAACAACATTACTCGCTCGATTCATCCGTTCTTCAATTTCTTCAATCGGGTGCTCGTCCGGGGTGATAACACCGGACGAGCTACAACCTTGTCCTTCCGATAAGGTATCATTTTGAGCCGAGGTTTTTCTTAAATCCATAATTTCATTTTGCAATATTTTTATTTGAGTTTCGAGATCTTTTACAGTATCAACAATATTGCATTTTTTGCAGAAAAATTAAATTTTTTGATTAACACTCTTCAAGCAGGTAACTTCCTGCCTGCTGAGGCCCGCACATACTCCATGTAATATTGAGTTACAGATGTTACAGTTAATACGGTCATTTCCATCTTTGACTAAATTATTACATTCACCACATTTAACTGGCATAATTTTAAATATATAAATTTAATTTATTAATCATAAATTTTATAATTTAAGCCACACAATTCTCTTAATTTTGAGAGCAAAGTAAATACACATGCACACACCTCGAGAACTCGAATAAGAGTCTCTCATCTTTCTGCCGCGCAGATACGATTCAAAAAACCGCCTTAAATCATCACCGAAACCAAAAGCAGATAGTATAGACAAAATAATTGAATGGTCAATTTTATCAAAGGCTTTAGACATGTCAAGATAAATCACGTCAAGCTGTTTCTGTTGCTCAAGATTTTCGGCAATAATTTGAGAGATACATACTAGGTTTGAAACAGTTGATCTTCCAGCAACAAATCCGTGCTGAGCCGGCGAGATGATGTTTTTTTTAATAGGAGTTTGATTTTTTCGGAGTTTTAATAGGAGTTTGAGTTTTAAATAGTACGACCGTTTCAAATATTTTAGAAAACAATAGATAAGTATTGACTATATTCATCAGAAATCATAGATTTGGCTTCCTTGCGGAGCTCTGCATAAATGGTGTGGACTTGAGTATCCATGTGCTTTTTAAATAATTTGAAGTATTGTTCTTTGCGCTTAATCAGGTTACGTAAGTTATGGGAATACCAAGACGGAAAACGACTCTTTTTCCTGTTATGCAAAGGCACATGTTCATCAAAAATTGAGTATATTTTTTCATAAAACGCTTCACTTGCATTATTAACATCAGTAAAGGTGTAGAGAAAATCCCAATTTTTGTGAAGTACAGCGTGATACAGAGCGGGAAAATCAGCTCGACGAAAGTTATACGATTTCAATGAATTATCGGCTGGAAATTTAGGTACGTTGCGCAAACCTGCCTGGAACTCTATGTTGAGAGCTGGGTGATAACCGTCCTCCGTAATGAGAGAATCTATGTTTCTAGTTACAAAACATTTTGAAATATTTGTAAGTACTAAATCTAATGTGTTTGTAGAGTTTTTAACAAGGTTTACCTGTGTGAAGTGACAAAAGTAGACGAAATTATTGTATAATGTGTTTTTCGGACTAGAATTATCAGTAATAAGATTATAATTGAAATCACATATAAGCAACACGCGTGGTTTTACTACACAGAATTCTGACAAAACATTAAAGAAAGTCTCATACTCTAGAACAGTGGTTTTCGGAGGAATATAAACGCAAATAATGTATATGTTAGTGTGTGGGGAAACTAGTTTACAAGAGACTACATCGATGTATTCAGAAGCTTCCATCAAGCAACTAACATCTATATGTTGACAAAGAATTTCCGCTGTAACTGCCAGAAGAACGCTTCCTCCTCGCTTAGTTCCAGTTTCTTCATAATTGCGGTCACCACGAAATACGTTGTAAAGTTCGGGTTGAAAGTACTCAGATGTAGCAATAGACAAGGCCCAGCCACGTTTCAGAGAGCACTATAATTTTGTACTCATTTTGGCTGAGAGATGAGACAAAATGATCTAGTGTGGTGTGCAAGCCACGGACGTTTTGATAGTAGATGTTCTGCGAGGATACATAGTTGGGCCTTATTAGTTTAAAGAAGAGGAGGAAACGGGTCTTTGTGATTTATTGACTCTATTAATTGACTTTTTATTATTATTAACTAGGTTGGCTATGTAGGAAGTATTATTTTTGCATTTTAAAGTTAAACCGTGATTTCGGTCTGATGTCTTAGCTTTAAATTCTTTAAGAATTGCTCTATTATAGTCACGTTGTATAGTTGTAAGATCTGGTTTAAAGTGATGATTACGATTTTTGTTTTCCTTATTAGTTCTTAGTACCTTTTTAGCATCATCCTCACATTTGTAAATGATTTAAATTGGACGAACATAATTTGGTCTAGCACCACCGATTCGAATAACTTTTTTAGGTTGTTCGAATGTACCAAAAGAAGATAAAATTTCCATAACATGATTCAGGTCATCATTAACTTTCTGCGATATATTTAGTAGCTGTAAATTCAGATATATTATCCAGTACGACGTTGAAAGAACGTTTTTTGCGTTCTTCAATTTCTGTTATTACATCATTATAATTATATTTGGTTGGATTTCGTGAGAAATAGGACTTTGTTTGTAATCGAAACACTTTTTTTGTCACTCTATGTTTTGCAGCTGGTTTGGCTGCTTCATCAGGAGCTATTCAAGACATTTTATTATTGTTATTTGTGTTACATCAAATTAGCCTACACTTACCTACAAAATTTTTTTTGCAAATACGAAACTGATAATAGGAAATTGAAATTAGAACTTATTAAGTGCATTTTCTTTACATGAACAAATGGAAATAAGAGAGAAAACAACAATTAAAAATTAAAACTGTTACAAATGGCGTCGTAGTATTTCGTTTCGTGCTGTGTCATCACCGTCATCTGTCATCGGTCTAGAGAATTTTGCTCCCCATACGTTGTCAGCCTCACACTGCACCGTTGTTATTCCATGTGATCTTTTTGTTTTCCGTCGATTTCGATATTAAGTGCATGTATACGTTCGAAAGGTCTTGTGTGTCCGTCCTAAAATTTCAACTGTTTTCAGCTAGAATAAACACCATTTCGCTTATGTTCCGACGGTTTTTGTTAGCCTCGAAGTCTAAAATAGTAGCATTATCAACGTCGAACGTATGTCCGGTGGAAAACCTGTGAAATGTCAGCGCAGTCTTTTTGTCATTTGCCGCCTGCCACGGCCTACAATCACTAGTGTGCTGTTGCAGCCTCTGCTTCAATCTTTGGCCTGTTTGGCCGACATAGCATTTGGGACATTGCTTGCATTGGATTTTATAGACGATGTTGCAGTGATCTAATTTTTCTATTTTATCTTTGGTATTGGAGAACAACGGCCCGCCCATTGGTTATCAAGTTGTAGGGTGCTATACTCATAGAATAATTGCTCAGCAGTCGGCATATTTGCGGTGTCAATTGTTGTACAAATGGAAATCTGTAATATCTTGTGGGACTGACCTCTAATCTCGCAGTACCATTGGAGCGTGTATTATTGCCTTTTCCTTCAGCCATGTTTATAAGTCTTCCTATCAAAGATCTTGGATATCCGTTTTGCAATAGCCTCTTGGAAACTTCCGTTTTAATCGATTTCATAAAAATCGGGTCCGTTAAATTAATGGCTTTTTTGATTAGATTGTTGATAACATTTAATTTTTGTGTTTTAGAGTGTGCTGAGTTGAAATTAATAATCCTACCCGAAGCGGTTGGTTTGCTGTACCATTTTGTTTTTATGGTTCCGTCTTCGCACCTGTTGATCATTAAGTATACATGTACTTAATATCGAAATCGACGGAAAACAAAAAGATCACACGGAAGAACAGCGGTGCAGTGTGAGGCTGACAACGTATGGGGAGCAAAATTCCCTAGACCGATGACAGATGACGGTGATGACACAGCACGAAACGAAATACTACAACGCCATTTGTAACAGTTTTAATTTTTAATTGTTGTTTTCTCTCTTATTTCCATTTGTTCATGTAAAGAAAATGCACTTAATAAGTTCTAATTTCAATTTCCTATTATCAGTTTCGTATTTGTAAAAAAATTTTGTAGGTAAGTGTAGGCTAATTTGATGTAACACAAATAACAATAATAAAATGTGGTCCAGGACGGCAAGGAAAAGATCATATCTAATAATTATAATTATAATTTATTGGCGTAATCTTAACCTGAGAAGTAGATTTTTTGAACTCTTCCCACTCGGATTGAATGTTTGCGACATGATTTTCAAGAGCAGAAATTCGGTTATTGAGACTAGTAAAGTGGTCATCTATAGTTTTTTTCAAATCTTTAGAAAATGCCTCTACTTGTTTGATAATAATTTGTTTTATAAGATTAATAGTAATAATATTTTCATCGTTCTTTGAGATATTCTTGCATTTTTCACAATGCCATTGTGATTTATGACTCAATATAATTGTTAATTCATGTTGAGGTCAATTAATGCATTTAGTATGTACATGTTTTCTGCACTGACCATTGCATTTGATAAATGCAATGGGGTAATGGCAGACTCACATAGTAAACAATTGTTAGGCATCTTGAGCATTAAATAATTATTAACAGTTCAATCTATCAGAGGAACTGCGACTACTGATTTTTCCAGCTAAAAAAAAACATATATATATAAAAAAAAATAATAATAGGAAAATAGGAAAATAAAACAGGGACACAAAATTTTCACACTCACGGGTTGTTCAGAGTGACTAACTAATTGACATAAACTGGATGACCTCGGGCGAAACACACAAAGAAACATAGGTGATAATGCTGTGATATGAAAATAATCCAACCTTCAATTGCAATTTATTTACTTTCTAGTGGATTAACAGGACATTGTCAAATAGAATTACCTGGATCTTTTACCAAAATGCTGATCCTGATACGCTCCACAATTTGATGTGTTAAACTATAATTAATTCAAGCTAAATCACCACTAAATCACTATTTATTCAAGACGTTATCAAAACCATTACTAATCATGGCGTATAGTTTAATTGATGTACACTGTGCGTGATAAACTTTATTTAATGAAGATTCTATCGATAGTTCGAGATTTTCGAAGAACCGGTTTGCTCCGACGATATTCTAAAATATTTATACATTTTTTTAATGTTTCTAATGTAAATTTAATTGTTTTCTGTAAAGTTGTTTCACCACAAAATACGCATTTTGAACCAATATCACTCATATTAAATGCTTATAAACTTTAAGTCACATTACTAATATTAAATTAACAAAATAAATCGAAACGTTGGAAACACGTTGATAAATATCACGCTACGAACGAGTCTCTGTGATCGGCTGTGATGGCGTTGTGGCGTTGTGGCAATAAAATTCAGAGTAGGGACGGAGTGAGAGAGTAAGAAATAGAGAAAAAGTGAGAGAGAAGTAGAAACGCGGAGAGGGAAATATAGGTACATATCACCCAGCTGCACGCATTAAACTTTATAGACGATTTTTTATTATTTCGGCTTGCGGAAATCGTCAGATTATATATTTTTCGTTATCCTTGAATTGAAGGGCTTATTGCTAGATAGTGACAAGCCACAAATACTAAACTAAGAAACTTGAATTTTAATTTGAAATAGAAGTCTTAATTCGTAGAAGTCTTAGATCCGAATCTATTTATACAAGTTTGTTGCATTATCTAAGTATGTAAAGAAGTAAATAAAAAAATTATTAATTTCAAGTGTATATTAAATAATAATAAAAAAATAGATAAAAAATAGTGGCATGTCATCATATTGTTACAAGATTTCTGTAACAATCTCTGTATCAATTTCTGTATCTTCCTCTGGTGCATGATCACTGGAAACTAAGAAATTATAATATGCGTGGTGTACTGATGGTATAAACGGTAGCAGAGTTTTTATATTGTCAAGTTTTTTCTTCGCAATTACCAAAGGTTCTTTGTACTTAAGGGGTAACGAACTCAAAGTCATTATTGCCGGTCTTCCTTTTTTGGCAATATTTACTTTTTCGTATGACCCGTTAACACTATATTTTAAGAAAAATCTATTGGTAGTATGTGCACCAAACATAAAAGAAGACACTCCTGCAAAATCTAATTTTCTTCCTTCTTCTGTTTTACTTGCTCTGCTAAAACTTTGTTATAACTTGCTAATTTCAAAAAAGTCTTCTTGTTTCATTTGTGTCACTTTAAAAGGGTTTTTTTTATTAGATTTTTTAATGTCATACCATTCTGTTGGGGTATATATTAATGGATTGTATTTTCTATAACGTTTTTCTATCAATGCAAAGTCGCGATCGGACGGTAGATGAGTGTGCCCACTTACAAGAAAATGATGTGTAATTTTTTTAAAAAATGGTTTTCATTTTACCATTTGCAGCCACAATGCCATCAATAACCAGTTTTTGTTCTGTCCAGGAGAGTTGTCTGTAAACACAACAAGTTCATTCAACGTCGCTTGATTTTTCAAAAACTTTAATAGTACGCTTCCAATTTCGTCGCTTCCTCTTTTGGCCGTGTCTTCGGTCCATAGTATAAGTGAAATGAAAAAAAATATTGTGAAAGAGAGAAAGAGAGAGAGAGAGAGAGAGAAACGAAAAGAGAGAGGGGAAATATGTTTATCCCAAAATTATTTTTTCCTTGTAAATAAAGTGATTTTAAATCTTACCGTCTCTGCTAGAGGAACTAATAGAAATGTCTGGATGGCCAACCGCACTTTCAAACGCTAATCCTAAAACGTAAAAATGGCGTTTGAGTTTTCAATCACACATAAATCAATAGGAGTAGGCAGTTTGCGTACTAACACATAATGATAATTAGCGGTACTTATCTTGTTATGATACAGGAATAATATCTAGATAGTTATATTAGTCTTTTATATTATAATTTATATTAGACTTTAATATTAGATTTTTATATTAGACTTTTATATTAGATTTTTATATCAGATTTTTATATTAGACTGCAGTCATTATATTATAATTTACTATTTGAGCACTGTCTTTAAGGTAATGGATCGGACGGCGGCAATCAGAAACAATTAATCCTAAGACTAATTGGCCATTATAGTACCGCAAGGGTAGCTATGAACTTCTGTCCGTTGGAAAAGCTAGCTATCGAAATGTGCATAAACACCACCGCCAATGTAGATGTAATCTAATAATGAGGCTACGATTACATCCACTAACGAAACGAAAACGTGTTCTCAGGCGTGCAATGCTTTACAAAAATATCCTTGGGTATCTATCTATCTGACCGTTAAGGTCAACTCAAAATGCAATGATATATTTGTAAAGACTCCGCAGCAACACAAGCCTCTGACATAGACCAGGTAGGATAGACAAGTGCGTATTATTACATTAAATTTAACTAATCTGAAGATTGCTAACTAGTCCACTCAGTGAATATTAACTACAAAGATACACATAAGATTTCTAAGATAATATGATATCTCAGGTAATATATTTAATAACGAAATGCGAATATAATCTTTGATTAGTGTACCTAATTTCTTATGTCAGCTAACAGCTATCACCGTTACACCAAGTCACGTCTGATACACCTTGTATATCGACTTTCTACTGAGACACCCTGTATACAAATTATACAGATTATATCATACTGTAATATAATCTTCGCCAATCAACGTAATCGACTACTGATTTAGATTGACAATAATGGTTCTACTTTAGGTACCAATAATTAGTAATTATATTTTTGTCACAAGAAAGTGCAATATTAATAAAATATATTGTGACGATAAACCATAATTAGATCTACGTTACTGTAAGGTTAATTCTTAAAAGTTGATTTATCAAGATAATCAGAAGATTCTGTTTATGAGATTAATTCAATTCTTTTATTATTTTTCTTTAGTCAAACAATAAATCAACCCTTTTAACTCATGCGATAATTGAGATACTCAGTAAGACAATCTTACCTTTAGATGTTGACTTGTCGAATGTGTTTAAGCGGGTAGATGATTGTGGGCAATTGGCGATATAAAGCACTAAGAATTAAATAATAATTATAACACCACTAAACTCAATCACTGCTAAATTTGAAATGCCTTTTGGCTTGTAGGGTCAAGTGTATTAAGTTGGCACATCTGGAAGTGTATCTATTCTTTAAGAAAGTTTTGAGGGTCGAAACACACAAAAGATGATCTAAAAATAGATTTTTCTCATAGTTTGCTTGGGTCAAAGTGACCTAAATAAGCAAGCTTTTACAACTCGGCCAACCTGATAGTCACCGCGACTCGAGGTCATTCAAAAGTTTATACAAGAATGAAGTACACTTTGAAGATTGTGTAAAAATATAATAATATGAAAAAAAATTCTTTCAATAACAAAATGACAAAACGATATACCATTTGTAGTTCGAGCTAAGTATTTATAAACTCGCACACAATAGCAACAAACAACAAAAAAAATGAAACTACTCAGAAAAAACTTACAAGAATAAACACTAATAATAAAACAAGATTAAACAATACAAACAGTTGTTAACAGATTCACGATTCTGAATCTGACGTATCCGAAATACCACCAACAGGTTGCCATTTCTTCATTTTGTCAACAGCTGCGACTCGATTGTACGTGGCACGTTTATTTCGATGAGAACCTTTTAAGTCCTGCACTACGTACCGGTCATTAGGTAACACCTTTGTAACTACTAACGGCCCAGCAAAATGAGGCTGTAATTTCTTACTGGTACCTGTCGCAATTGGATTACGCTCAATTAACACCAAATGGCCTTCTTTGTAATTACTTCCTTTTTGGTGACGCAAATCATAACGATGTTTTTGCTGTGTCTGAGCGCGTTGAACGTTAAGCGCAGCTTCCCCGCGTGCTGCTACTACATCTACTAATATTTGCGGAATGGTTTTAATTTCATCTAGGATAAGATCAGCCGCATTTCCCTGTCTAGGCTTATATCCTAACAGTAAGGCACTAGTTGTCTTACCTGTAGATGCGCTTATAGTATTATTAATTGCAAACTGCACGGCTCGAACATGCTCATCCCATCGCGACTCGTCAGTACACGTTGTTGTTAGAGCCGATAAGACAGAGCGATTTAATCGTTTGACTTGTCCGTTTGCGCGTGGTGTAGCTACTGCATTGAGTACTTGACGTATATTGTTCTGATTGCAGAAATTTTTAAAATGCCTAGAAGTAAACGCTGTTCCTTGATCTGATATGATTCTTCGCGGTGTACCAAAAGTGGCAAAAACGTCGCGACAATATTCAACTACATATTTTGTGTTTGCCGATCTTACGGCACGAAGAAATGCAAACTTTGTGAATGCATCTATTCCTACAATTAAATATATATTACCGCGTTTACTTTTAGGGAACGGTCCCAAATAATCTATGTGAAAAGTGTCTATCGGCACGCTAAGTTTTGGGATAGGATGTAAAAATCCTTCTTTTTTTGCCTGTCTTTCGCTTGTTATATAAACAAGGTATACAGCAAGCAATATATTTTTGTTAAGTTAGTTAGAGGACGCGTAAAAGTCGCATTGTTTTTAACAAAATGTCGAAAATACCCTGTCAACCCTAAAAATTGTCGCACTTGATGGACAGTGCTTGGCGCTTTGAACTGTTCTATTGCAGCTGTTTTTATCTCACCTGGTTGTACTTTACTTTTTTGTATTTGAAAACCGAGAAAATTAATAGATTTTTTTAAAAAAGAACATTTTTCTAAATTTAAAGTCAGCCTTTCTTGCCTAAAAATGTTTAAAACTATTTCTAAATTTTGTAAACCCGCTTCTATTGTTTCAGAATGCAAGACTACGTCATCTAAATAAACCGCTGCAAAATCTGAACATGGTTGCAAAATCTTTGTCATTAATCGCTGGAAGACTCTAGGTGCGTTGGTTAACCCAAATGGTACTCGGTTGAATTCGTATTGTCCTTGCGGCGTGATAAAGGATGTATATTTCCGAGATTTGTCTTCAATTACTACCTGATAGTAACCAGATTTCAAATCAAGACTGGTAAGGTAACTCCCTTTTTGAAGTCGGTCGATCTGATCATCAATTCGCGGTAATGGATGATTGTCTTTGACAGTCATCAAATTGAGCTTTCGATAGTCAATACAAAGTCGAGGCTCTCCATTTTTCTTATTGACTAATAAAACAGGCGAACACAAGTCTGAACAAGATTCGCGTATGATGTTATTGCATAATAAGTCATCAACAATGCTTTTCACTTTGTCTTGTTCTGATTTTGCCATCTTATATGGCTTACACGCAAATGGTTTTTTATCAACAAGATAAATTTTCATCATAACAGTTTTAGAACAACCTAAATCGCTTGTTGAAAATGCAAAACAGTTAGAATATTGATGAAGTAAGTCTGACAGTTTTTGGTTTTCTACATTACTTAAACTACCTACGTTTAACGCTACATTACTAATATTTAAAATTTTTTTACTAGATATTGATAACTGAATCTCAGGAGTCTTAAGCAAAAAGTTAAGTTTTGTTTCATCTTTTATCACGATCATTCCCGGCAACTCACTAAAAGTTCTACCCAATAAAACAGGAAAGTCTTGCACATGAGAAGGTACCACTACCACTTGAATTTCTGCGTCAACCTCATCGACTTTAATTCGTACTCTAGCTGATCCTAAAGTAGCGACAATTCCTTTACCATATCCTTGAAGAAGTGTCCGGTCTGTTTTATTAATGCTAATATTCAGCCGCTCCAGTTCGTCAATTTTAACGGTAGTACAACTACTGCCCAAATCTACGTAGGCGGTCGAAACTTGATTATTGAGAAGAATACTTTTAAAATACTTATTATTAGGGTCATTCTCATATGAACTATGATCTAGTCATGCGACAGATTCCCGTTTCTTTTTTAAACAAAAGTTTTCTGTGTGCCCGGGCTTATGACAAAAATTACATTTTGCAGTGCAATAGCGCGCCAAATGACCTGGTAAATTGCACTTGAAACACTTAAGATTGGATGTCTGCGCAGTAGACGTTTGTGAGGTCGCTTGTTGTTTTTGATTATATGGACTAATGTGTGTTTTAGACTGCTTCCGTGATTTAAACTTTTGAGCAGTGGTCTTTGGAAGACCACAGCTAATGCTTGACAAACTTGATAAATATTGGAAAAGCGATTCTGGGCTTTGATGATTGTCTGCTTTTGCACCAGTTTTAACAACAATATCTGTAATTCCGCCAATTAGACAAGAAACCGCATTGTTACCGTTGAGTTTACATCGATTAAGCAGTGCTTGCTTTTCATAATAATATCTTGAATAACTCTCGTTTACTCGTTTTTGCCGTTGCATCATTTGCCGTAGTAGATCGTAAAACTCAAATTGAGGCGGGAAAGCCGTAACTATTTGTGATTTCCATTCTTCCCAAGAAAAACGTACAGACGTCAAGCCTCTATACCATGTTGACGCCAAACCTTTTAATTTAGCCACAGCTAAGCAAATGGTTGTCTCTTCAGTCCAATTAAAGACTGTTTGCAGTTCGTCTACTTTATCACACCAAGCTTGAGCGTTAAGTAGACTGTGTTCTGGGTCAAAAATAGGTATCATATTGCCTTTTGTTTCAACAACCGAAGCGCTTTGTGAAGGCGGTAATGCCGTTCTTTCAATGAAATTAGCCATTAACTTCGTTAGTCTATCAATCGAATTGCTTGTACTAGGAGTGTCAGTACGATCCATTGAAGGATTGGAACCCCGTTGTCTCTTGTTCCCAGCCATTAGTAATAAGTATGACTACGTCTTTGGGACAAACAAAAGAACATGTTAGAATTAAACAACATGAAAATCAGAGACAGAGTAGAGAAACGAAAACATTGAATAGGCTTGATGAACAATAAGAGGTTTTATCCCACTTTTGACATTATAAGTGAAATGAAAAAAAAATATTGTGAAAGAAAGAAAGAGAGAGAGAGAGAGAGAGAGAAACGAAGAGAGAGAGGGGAAATATGTTTATCCAAAAATTATTTTTTCCTTGTAAATAAAGTTATTATAAATCTTACCGTCTCTGCTAGAGAAACTAATAGAAATGTCTGGATGGCCAACCGCACTTTCAAACGCTAATCCTAAAACGTAAAAATGGCGTTTGAGTTTTTAATCACACATAAATCAATAGGAGTAGGCAGTTTGCGTACTAACACATAATGATAACTAGCGGTACTTATCTTGTTATGATACAGGAATAATATCTAGATAGTTATATTAGTCTTTTATATTATAATTTATGTTAGACTTTAATATTAGACTTTAATATTAGATTTTTATATTAGACTTTTATATTAGATTTTTATATCAGATTTTTATATTAGACTGCAGTCATTATATTATAATTTACTATTTGAGCACTGTCTTTAAGGTAATGGATCGGACGGCGGCCATCAGAAACAATTAATCCTTAGACGCATTGGCCATTATAGTACCGCAAGGGTAGCTATGGACTTCTGTCCGTTGGAAAAGCGAGCTATCGAAATGGTAATTTGGGAACTGGCATTGCCTGTTGCAAGTCAAAAGACAATACTAATTTTTGATGATTATTTTTTGCATCTTAAGTTTCTTTTTTTAGCAGATCTTGCATAGCTTTTGCTTTAATTTTATGGAGCTCTAAAGTTGTTAGTGAGAGTTGCTACTAACTCATCATTACCTTCTAATTTAGCAGCTTCTATTTTCACTCAAGTGTGTCTGACTTTGGCAACTCAAATCCTATGTTCAAGTCTGAACAGAACACTTTTCTGTATGTAGCTTGGGAAACAGGCGCAATATTTTTGGTTGCACACCAGGATGTGTAATACTCTTCATATAAACGAGCAATAGACATATCGCTGTTCAGATACGTTTTTCCCAAATTATCAGCTTGGCTATAATGACTCTGATACTTAGGGATTAGGTTGATGTGCTCTTTTGCGTATTGGATGGATTCGTCGTTTATTCGGTTGGGCTTATTATGAGATGCTTTCCTCTATGGTCTAATTTTGGTACGGACATACCTGCTGCTAATTGGCTTACAATCTTGTTAACTCTGCCCCTAGAGTTTTGTAGACCATGAACGTTCATAAACTCTGTCTTACACACCTTTACAGCTTTTGTGTTGACTCTGACGTAATACTCAGTACTAAATTTTCTACTAGAGTTTTCCTTGATTGTTTTTTTAGGGTAATGTCGCTTTTTTGGAAGAATTGTAATACAACCAAACAAATGAGCATTTTGGACATTAAAAGACTCAAGCTGCCAAAAATTTTTAAATATTTGTAAGACTCTATTATTCTATTCTTACGTTTTGCCAAATTTTAACAATTAAGTTGAATTAAATAACAGTTAACTCTTTCTCCATAATAAATTTGTCAGGATAGTAGATATAGAATGAGGGTACAAATGCCCCCCCCACCACTTTTACGTCATATGACCTTGGACTTTGGAATGTCCTTGACCTTGAACCTTGGAACGACCATGGAACACCTGTTTTGTACATTTGCTCTCTCACTACTTTGTTCTCCCCCCACCACATTCCTTTCCCCCCACCACTTTTTTCGAAAATTGTGAAAGCCACTTTGGAACATTCACTCATAAAGCGCGAGCAAAGCTCGACGTGTTTAAATAAAAAAATGTAAATTTTGTAATACCAAGAATCGACCAATGAGCGGCCAATAATCAATAATCAATAATCGATAATCAATAATCAATAATCGATAATCGATAATCAATCAATAATCAATAATCAATAATCGATAATCGATAATCAATCAATAATCGATAATCGATAATCACTCAATAATCAATCGATAATTAATCAATAAGTAATCAACTTTAATTCTTTGAATTGGAAATACAATAATAAGATGGCGGATCCACTTTTGGAACACCTGCCACATGACCATGAGCCTTAACACCTGTTGTCTTGATCTTGGAATATTTGCATTGACCGTTTGCGCATGCGCTTCTCACTTGCCTTAGTTAATCGCACAGCTCCACTTGGATATTTGTCTCCAAATGATGATTAACCATCGTCACCTTGATATGATGTGTTTGTAAAATTTATTGCGCAAGCGTCACATATAATGGCTACCATAAATCAATCATTAAGCGAGAGCTATCAGTTAAAGAAAATGTAAATTGTGCGATACCAATAATCAAACACTAATCAATCAATAAGTAATCAATAACCAATCAACGACCGTGAGCGTTAACACCTGTTGTCTTGATCTTGGAATATTTGCCATGACCGTTTGCGCATGCGCTTTCCACAAGCCTTAGTTAATTGCGCAGCTTCACTTGAAATTTTTCCTCCGTCGATGATTAACCATGAATTTTTTCTTTGAGATATGTGTTCTTGAAATTGATTGCGCAAGCGTCACATATAATTGCGGCTATAAAACAATAGCGAGAGCTAAACTTTTTCAGGTAAAAATGTAAATTGTGTGATACCTACCAATAATCAATCAACATGACTACTTTAATAAAATTCTTAGAATTTAATATGACTACTGTAAATTTAGACATTAGAAAAATAGAGATGTTTGTATAATATATTAAGCTGGGCTCTCAATAGAAAAATATGATAATGACGCCACTATCAAAGTTGACTCATAAAATAAAAATGATAATATTGTATCAAGAAACAACGATAGAAAAATTATTAAACCCATGATATGCTAACCTATGCTATAATGCCCTGTTGCTCTTATACCATGGTCGATATGCATGTATTGCACTTATTCGAATAAAAAAAACTTATTATTAAAGCTGACTGAAAGAATCATAACTAATTAGGACTTAAATGCTCTTTAAGGCCTTACAATTATACAGTATCTATTATGAACTCCTATTCAAACATAAAAACTGTTTATAAATAAGTGTTGTATTATTTGCAATATGTAGAAAAAGAAGAATATTTACTCTAAAGGATACCTGTCAAAATTGATAGTATATGTAGAAGTTTATAATACGCACTATACATAGAAATACAAAAATCTGATTAGTTAGTACTGGCTATCGGGATCAACTCTGAGAAAACTTATAGTACTGGATTAGATCTCAGGGTTAACTTTAAAACATCTTAAATGTTTAAAATCTCGATTTGCTAACTTTAGATCTTACTATCTTTCCTTTTTTTTACTAATTCACAATATAGAAAATAAAAGCTGTATTCATATTGATTTAGAAAAGTAAACTTTATTATGCATTATTCCTTTGGCTATTAAGTCAAAGTCAGGAAACCCATACAGCTTCTTATAAGCATACACTATTAACAGTGAGTACAAAGCCCAAAACTTTGATTTTTGAAATTTGATTCTCTCTACTTTTTGTTTTTTACGGCTTTTAAAAAAAAATTCATATGTACCTATTTGTTAATTCAAAAAAAGGGTTTTAAGTCCAGCTAGAGTTTTGTACAAAAATAAATCATTTTTGTTATTTGTAAGTGATTATAAATTTGTTTATACCATATTTACAAAATATTGTATCGATTTCAATTATCTGATGGTGAACTTTATAAGCAGATATGCTCCAACATGCTAATAAAAAAGTAGAGTACACAGACATTGATCCAAAACATATACGGCTGGCGCATTTTACGTCTTTACAGCAGCCCAGCTTGTTTATCTTACAGCGACCACATTACTTATAACCATATGTTTACTGCTCAACACGTTTACGTATCGGCTTTAGATACGTGATTAGTCGAACAGGGCAAAACTGCGTAGTTGAATACTGTTTACGTATATCTAACAGTCTATTGCTTGTTTGGACAGCTCTTCAAGCGGAAAAAACAATCGCCTTAGGGTGGTCTTGTACCGATTGAATAGTATACCGATGTATAAAGATTAAACCTTTTCTAAAAAGCAACTCAAATAATAGTCGCAGCAACAAAAAGTAAATTAAGAGAGGCAGAACAACAAAGATAAGCGTCATAAGTTTTGAAAATAAACTAGATTTGTTATGTTTTATGCTTAATTCATTTTGTAATCAATGTTTGAACAGTTTTGTTGATGTTGAACACTTGTTGATCCTCGTAATACTTAGTGGTATCAGATACCTATGACATATATTTATTTAATATATTTTAATTTTTTTTGCTTAAAAAAATAGAGTTTAATAATAAATAATGTATAATTGTAAGGCCTTAAAGAGCATTTAAGTCCTAATTAGTTATGATTCTTTCAGTCAGCTTTAATAATAAGTTTTTTTATTCGAATAGGTGCAATACATGCATATCGACCATGGTATAAGAGCAACAGGGCATTATAGCATAGGTTAGCATATCATGGGTTTAATAATTTTTCTATCGTTGTTTCTTGATACAATATTATCATTTTTATTTTATGAGTCAACTTTGATAGTGGCGTCATTATCATATTTTTCTATTGAGAGCCCAGCTTAATATATTATACAAACATCTCTATTTTTCAAATTTCTAAATTTACAGTACTCATATTAATTTCCAAGAATTTTATTAAAGTAGTCATGTTGATTGATTATTGTTTGATTATTGGTAGGTATCGCACAATTTACATTTTTACCTGATAAAGTCTAGCTTAGCTCTCTGGTCGCTCGCCATTATATGTGACGCTTGCGCAATCAATTTCAAGAACACATATCTCAAAGAAAAAATTCATGGTTAATCATCGACGGAGAAAAAAATTCCAATTGGAGCTGCGTGATTAACTAAGGCTAGTGGGAAGCGCATGCGCAAACGGTCATGGCAAATATTCCAAGATCAAGACAACAGGTGTTAACGCTCACGGTCGTTGATTGGTTATTGATTACTTATTGATTGATTAGTGTTTGATTATTGGTATCGCACAATTTACATTTTTTTTAACTGATAGCTCTCGCTTAATGATTGATTTATGGTAGCCAACTAGCCATTATATGTGACGCTTGCGCAATAAATTTTACAAACACATATCAAGGTGACGATGGTTAATCATCATTTGGAGACAAATATCCAAGTGGAGCTGTGCGATTAACTAAGGCTAGTGAGAAGCGCATGCGCAAACGGTCAATGCAAATATTCCAAGATCAAGACAACAGGTGTTAACGCTCACGGTCATGTGGCAGGTGTTCCAAGCAGCCATCTTATTAATGTATTTCCACTTCAAAGAATTAAAGTTGATTACTTATTAATTGATTATCGATTGATTATCGATTATTGATTATTGATTATTGATTATTGATTATCGATTATTGATTATTGATTATTGATTATTGATTATTGATTATTGATTATTGATTGATTATTAGTCCATTATTGTTTGATTCTTGGTATTGCAAAATTTACATTTTTTTATTTAAGCACGTCTAGCTTAGCTCGCGCTTAATGAGTGAATGCTCCAAAGTGACTAATACAATTTTCGAAAAAAGTGGTGGGGGGAAAGGAATGTGGTGGGGGGAGAACAAAGTAGTGAGAGAGCCAATGTACAAACAGGTGTTCCATGGTCGTTCCACTGTTCAAGGTCAAGGACATTCCAAAGTCTAAGATCATATGACGTAAAAGTGGTGGGGGGAGGCAACTGCTCTCTCATTCTATATCTACTCTTATCTTCCAAACTTTTATTAACATGATTCAACCTAATACGAAAATAATATTTCAAAATTAAATAGATCATTTGAATTAGATGATTGTTTATTGGTTGCTGGTTAATAATATGACTAGAAATATCCATAAAAATAACTCGGAAGTCAATTTTCCTGGTGGTTTGAAGTATTAAATTTTCAATAATATTACTACTACTAAAATTGGTAACCGCACGGAAAGTGATTTCTGCCGCTTTACATATTTTAATGACGTCTGCGGATGGCGTTGTAAGTCCACCCTTGTTCTTTCTATTAAAAAAAGAAGACGAAGCGTTTGTACTATACAAGTAACCAACACAAATGTTACATTTCAATATTTTTTTCATTTTTTTTACAATAAAGCCAGCAATATATTCTACTATGTCAAATACATACATTCGCATAATGTCTGAAAATGGCAAATCCTGAATATCTTTGCTTTCAAATTCTTCACTGTCATAACACACTAAGTCTAAATTGTTGGTTTTTGATTTTACAGAACTAGTAATTTTTAAAATACTTGTTTCATCTAAACTCAAGCAGTTGGCTGCTTCAGAACTACACAATTCAGTGTGTACCAGAATTTTTTTATAAGCTGATTGAAACTGAACAGGAGTCGGATTGTTGCAAAATCCACCCCTAGAACGAATACTAGAAAAAAACATTTCTATGTGATCCTGGCTCAGTTTATAACTAAACAGGTAAGATAAATTTTGTTTGGCAACAATATGTTGCTGAAGAATACCTTCAATTGAATTCATAGTTATAATGAGACTTAAAAAGCCTGTTTTTCTGGAAGACACAAGAATATTTTCTCCGGTAGGAACTTTCAAAGCAGAAATATAAGCTTTTGATTCTTTAAAACGCTGTTGTCTTTGTGTACAATTATATGCACAACATCAACAAACCATTGTTAACAGTTTTTATTTCCAATTCACAAACTAAATATGTTCAACAACAATTCACAATAGTATATTAAACAAACGAAACACAAAAATAAATATAAAAAACGTTTAAAATGCCACAAACAGATCACAAATACCACTAAACCCATTTGATTTCTCACGTCTGTTGCCGTATAACAGCTGATTGCTTTGCATCTCTCTCTTGTCACCAATACCTCTTTGTCTAGCTTCCGTCCAGTATAAGTATAAAGTCAATGAGACAGACGAATTAGGTAAAGGTGTATGGATAATAGACTGGATATCAACAGGCCCAAAAAGTTATTGTTATAAGACTATTACAGGTAAAGTTGTTTGCAAAATAAAAGGATTTACGTTAAACTATGAAACGTCCGAAAAGATTAATTCCGATAGTATAAATAATATTCTAGAATACAAAGACAAAAAAATCACTACACAATATAATCGAATTACTCGAGATACTAAAAGTAAAGAACTTTCCAATAAAAGAGACACAAAAGAATTTGGTTTTGTTTATGACAAGAGAGTTATTCTGGAAAACTTTGATACAATACCGTTTGGATATTAATCCAAACTTTGTCAATTATTAATAATGAATCAATTGGAAACTATAATAATTAATACACCCTTTTTTATTACTAAATAGGTAATGAATAATTTGTTGAATCATTTTTTATATGTAAATGAATAACTTTATATCTCTATAATTCAGTTTATATTTTCATTTTTATGTTTTGTAGAAACACTATCCGATTTCTCCAACTTGATTAGTAATTTTTCGGGCGGCAGTGGCCCACTGCCAGTGGGAACGCTTCCCATAAAAATCCGATTAGTTGAATTTTAAAGAGTATACGAAAGCATAATATTCGATGTGATTCTCGTCAAAAAACGAAAATTAATTTTTTTTAATTAATTTATTGCAGTTAGTTTTTATTTTTAACTTATTTGTTTTTGCTTTTCATTTCTTATGCGTACAATTTATATGAATAATGCTTTAATAAAAAATAGTATTAACTTGAAATATCAACCAACAATTGTTATTGTTAATTTTATTGTTAATAACAAATGCTATTAAATTTTTATAAATTTGTTTATTCACCATACCTTTCATAATTGTAATGCCATTTGTGTGAATATACAAAAAAATTAATGAAACATACTCAGGCGCTTTTTTGTGAATTACACACCTGCCTTTTCTCACCACCTAGTTGCGCCACTGACCTTTCGTACTTGATTTTTATTTAAATATTATTTCTTTAATAAACAAATCTAATAATTTGACTTACTTTGATTTATTAAAATTTTAGATTCTTTCTTAAATGAATCTAATTACACATATTATCACAAGTACTGCAGTAAAAATTGTACCTATATTCTACAAATCTATAAATACCCAATTTACCAAAAAGTCACCAAGAAAAACAATCGAAAACTGACGTTGGTTGGACGATGCTATGACTCGGTAATCGGGTTTTTCAGGGAGGAGCTTTGTGCCAAATTTGGCACAACCAAGATTATCTCGCCTTGAAGGTTAGGTTAGGCAATTGTAATCGAAATTTTAGCAAAAATGGTTGGCATATATCACTATTTTTGATGGTTGTTGAACTTCTTTTCAAATAGTCTTAGTAGTAAACTAAATAAAGTTCATTTTGTTAAGAAAGAATGTGTCTTCTGCGCTGCAAGGGCTACAGTAAGATTGGTAAGGTCTTTAAGCCGATATTTTTGAGCTCACCCGGTTCCTCCTTAACACACTTTATGATTCCCACATTCAAATCTTAGTAATCTTTTGCGCTACTATTATTTAGGTTGTTTATGGTGTTACGAATCATGACATTGAAAACCTCTAAAAATGAAAATTTGACCGTATCATTATGAAATGACCTTAATAAACTCATGAGCTGCAAGGGATCCTCAACTGTATTTGGAAAGCTTTTTGCTAACTGTCGTGCTATTGATGAGAAATAAATATTGAACATTGATAACACAATCAGTAACATCATTATTATAGGAGTTACTTTTCCTGGGGGAACTATTTATAATATTTCAAATTCATTTTGTTTTGTTACGACACTTGTCAATAATTTGTTGTTTGAATAATAAATTCGTTTCACTTTCATTTGACTCCGATAATAATAACGAGCTTTATTTTTGATGCATCAGATTTAACAATTTTGTGGAAATCTTTTAACATGCTCAATTTATTTTGTAATGTTTTAAATCCTTATCAAACCAAGAAAATTTAAAATTATGATTTGAGTTTTAACAGTTTTCTCAGGAAAAACAATGTAAAATTTTTGACGTAAATCGTCAATAAATAAATTAAAGCTGCTGTCTACGTCAGTAGAGCTGTCATAAACAAAATTCTAATCTACATTTTCTGGAAGAGACTGCAGTACTGTTTTTCCATAACTTGTTATAGGTTTGACTCTTTTAGTAAATTGTTAGACAGAACATTTATCAATCAAGTTGGTATCAAAATTTATACCGTAATAATCAGAAAGCCTTGTGTTTATAGCAGTGACATTAGTAGAAGAAACTTTCAGATTGGTCAATACATTATCTATGCAGTGTTTCCCTCTAGTGAAAAAATCTACAAGAGGTACTAACACATATTCATATAATTGATTGCAGAACAGTGTTTTATTTTCATTAGTTTTGCTAAAATTGATATTAAAATCACCCGCAAGAATGATTATCTTATTCAAAACATCAATAGAGTTTAAAACTTTTTCCATTACTTCTAAGAACACACTGACATTACCTCGTTTTGAAACGCCTAAATTGTAAATTGGTAAAATTGCCATTTCAAAATTGGCGTGGAATTTATAGGGTAGAATTGAACTTCATATAGCAACACTGTCTGTCGAGTTTGGTTTATAATGTTGTCTTGATCGACAGTTGTCTATGGCTTGCATTCAATAGTATTTTGGGGTTATGTAGGGAATGATTTCACAGCAAACTTTTCGTTGCTTAGAAGATCGTTTAAGCGTGATTTTTTGAGTTAGAGCACTTTCCACAACAAAATGTTGATTTATAACTATTATAGTTCCTGTTTTAATTTTTTTTAACACTATTTTAATGAGGTTTTATTGCGCCTGTTGTTTTTTTATTTTGATAACGACTAATCTATTATGTGGTCATCATAATGGGGTTCACATCATCACTCCTGATGTAGTGAACCAACTTTGACAGTAGGTTCCGCTACCAAGACACAGTCTACTCTTGCATTTTTTTGAGGGGCTTTTGCAGCTGTCTAATGAAAAAGCATTCTTTCTCTAATTGGGAGGTTTGGCTCTAACAATTAAGTTTGAAGTCCTCTGCTTACGTTTTAAGACGAATAAATGTATCTTGATATTCAATGAAAAGCGCTTTGTGCTTAGTAATTTCCACAGTAGTGACATCTGGTATATCTTTTTAATTCTCATTCTTTTTGGAGAGTGAGGTTACAATGGTTCTTAATTTGTTGATTTGGGATTGCAAAGATAGAGCGTGGTCAATTCTTTGTAGGTGGCTCTCGTCTTCTTTCTTTTGTTGTGTAAAATCTCTATCTGAAACTTAACAATTGAAAAAAAAAACTGATAAAGCACAAAATATTTTTTGCAACTTAGATTCCGACAAAGCTTAAAATCTCAAATAAAAGAAAGTTAATGGGCATGTCTTCAAAATATAAAATTATCCTTGTTTAGTTTACGAAAATCTCTAGTTTGAAAAAATTTTAATTGTATTTTGAAAGGACTTTCAACAAAAGTTTTATTCAATGTAGTAAATAGGATGAAAGATAAAGACAAAAGAGCATACGTTGCAAATTATGGGAGGAGATAAGTTACCGTGATCTAAAGAAAAAAAAATGCTGGAAGAGAATAGGCAAATTCTTGAATGATTTCCGATCAGATAGAAAAATCAGAAATATAATATTTGATAACTAAACAAGCCAGAAAAAGGTTTTAAAAATAATTCAAAAAAGTGTTTGTTTTTTTTCTTTTTTGATTAAAAATTATATTCAGAGCATTTCAAAACAATTATTTTTCCGAGAGGATACGGTGTATATAAAGCATCGAATCAATTGTTTTGCTTTGCGTGTTGTCAGTAAACATTAAAATTCGTCATAATAAACTAAATTTTATAAAAATACAAATTTGCCATCACGGTCTACATCGAAGGAATTTCCATTGTTTAGTTATTTATCTTCTAAACATTCATGAGAAATTGCAAATGCGGTTGAAAAAATAATTGAAAGATTTTTGCAACTTCTGAATTCTTCTAATTTTATTGATATTTTGGCAATTGTGAAGCTGGGTACATTTTTTTCTGGTGAAAGTTTGTCAATATTGTTCCTTTTCAGAAAATTAATGATAGCTGTGGAATTTTTGGCTCTCCAAGCCATTACTACAGACAAAATTTTTATCGCATACAAAAACGTAGATAATTTATTCGACTAACATGTGGTCATCATTGAGATATAAATAGAGCCGTTTTTCCACTCTCTCTACAATTATCATTTTTGTTTCTTCTTAAGAGATGGAAAAGATTCTTTTCTGAACTTGGTCTTGATCAAATTGTATCAAGAATGAAAGATGAATGAACAATACAATATTTTTATCTTGCACTAACCCAAAATGAAATTATTTCATCTAGAAAGTTGACCATTTCTGTGCTATTTGAGAACACAACTCTGATTTGCTCCGCCAGACGTCGCTGCTATAAGACAAGAGCAATTGAAATCAAGACGGTTGAACAGTCATCACGAACCAAAGACTCTGTGCGTCCCACTGTTTGTTGTTTCTTATAAAAAAAATTCTTCATATCAACTGATGCCACTATGTTTTGTGCAAGAGAAATTGTGTAAATCGCGACAGTAAAATCCATAAATTTTTGACATCTGTCAAGGTTTGACATTTTCAATTGTCGGTAATAATTTTTATCCAATTTTAAGATAATGCTTGATTTTGATTGTGTAGGATAAAATATAATCTGTAAAAATCGGCCGCAAAGTGGTTTTCCTGGTCTTGAGAAGAGGTTACCCTCGTCTTGGGCTAGCCTGTCCATATCTTCACTCGTCTTGAAAAAATAGCACTTTGGCGTCTAGGTATTCAATATACTATTTTATAACAAGCTTACAAAATAACTCGAGTGAGTGGAGTGGAGTGGTCTTTGCCGCATTTTATGCAGCGGCATTCGATGGCACTGTTTTCTTTCGTTTTGGCGGAGTGTCTTCATAGTCACATCCAGTCTCTTAATTCTTTTTCAATTATAACTATAGGGAGGAGTTGGGAAATATTTTTTTATGGATTTTTATTCTGGTTATTTTATTTGCAGGATGCTGCATTTTTAATAGATTTTCTTTTTATTTATTTCTTTTCAAAGTTTGTTGGCACTTTCTTATCCACAGTTTTTAAATGCCCATATTCTTTTAGTTGATGAGTGTGGAAAAGCATTTCTATTTCCTTCATAATTTCTCTGATTTTTCAGCAGTCTTCAACCGTTGTTGGCTGGATTCTTATGCCATCTTTGATTGAGATGGCTTTAGTGTATTTGAGTTTTTAAAATGGTTGTCGATTGGGTTCAATTTTTCCTATCCCTTAGAATAATAGGGAAAGCGTTAGTCTTTTCCAACCTTTTTTTATAATAGTGGTTTACTTCTCTTCTTTGGAGATTTAGTTGATTTTATCATTTTAGATACTGTCTCGTTTAGGTCTCGTGGGTTTAGGAAGTCTTACTGTCATGTGAGATTACGTTGTACGAAATCTCACTCTATTTGATTGTACGCTTATTTCTCGTTGTTGTGATTGTTGAATAAGGGATATTTTTTTTAGGAACCATTTTCAAATTCTCGGTTTTTGCTGGCAGAATGGTCTTCTAACATGTTGACAAAGTTGGTCTTATCATATTATTTCAATGGCTTCTTATCCTCTCTCCTCTTGTTGTGTCCTTAGGTTAGTGGTAAGACAATTCAATACTTTTGCGGACTCATTCATTTTCATTACGGAATCGGATCGAATTCAAAAGATTTGTTCTTTGGATCGAATTATTTGATGTAGGTTGTGGATTCGGCATGAAGTAGGAATTGAAAAGATTGGAGAGATTTTTTTATTAGCTTCAGGCACAGATGAGTTATACCAGATCGCTCACACAGAAAAGAAAGCTTTAAAAAGAGAAAGATAGAATATTAACCAGGTTAAAGGTCCAGCTGACGCATGCTCAGTAGAAGTTTATTTCACTGTAAGCAAAGATACACTCGGAACGCTTCGAGATGATTGTATGCAGTGTCTAAATTCACGATTTGGTCCGATGTCTGTCCGATCCAGTTTTATTTGCCTCGTGGTTTTATCTATCAATCATAAAACTTCCTACCCTTAATATCTTTCTTGCTGTTGAAAATAAAAAATACACTCATGTGATATTTGCGAGGTATTTTTTAGAGCTAGCGCAACACTAGATTGTTCTAATTTATTTTTACATTTAAAAGCGTTTGATAAAGAAAATACCGCTCTATTTGGTAAGCTACGATCTTCTCACGAGAGTTTCTATAATTTTATTTACTATATGGAAATTATTTTTCGAGAATTTTGAACAATTTGTGGGAGATTATTTTGGTAACAATATTTATAAACTCTTGACAAAAATTGAAGGTTTCCAACACCCTTGTAAACAATTCCCTGTTGATTACTTATTAAAATTATTTATTAGGTTAAGAATATATTATGTTATGAAATATAGCAACATTAATTTTAAAACTAATGAGAAACAAAATAGAAAATTATCTATTTTAATGCATTTGTAATTATGTGAATAAAGTAATTGAATGTGGATCTTTCTTAAAAACCAAACGATTACCTACTAATTATGCTTAGTTAGTAAAATTAATGTTTATTACACAAGTTTTCTTCAGAAAACCTATGATGTGTCAAGTGGCTCCAGGACGACACTTTTTGGCAACAACGCATTTTCTGTGGTAATTCTGACAAAAAACTGCGCGCGGCAACACTGATATTAACCAATTTAAAGGGACAAGAGACGCCAAGGTCAGTAGATAGAGAATGAGGGTGCAGTTGCTCCCCCCACCACTTTTACGTCATATGACATTGGACTTTGGACATCACGCCACTTCTCGCTGACGTGACGTATGTCGGTAAGGTAGGGAGCTATCGGTTCTGATTCATGCTAAGTTTACCAGATGGCGCCACTATTGCGGTAGAGAGCTATCGGTTCTGATCCATGCTAAGTTTAGTTTCCAGGTTCTAGATGGCGCCACTTTGTCGGTAAGGTAGGGAGCAATCGGTTCTGATCCTTGCTAAGTTTAGTTTCCGGGTTCTAGATGGCGCCACTTTGTCGGTAAGGTAGGCCACTATCGGTTATCACCAAAACTATAGAGCTGCTTAGTTGTGACGTCACTAGCAATATGGCTGCTTAGTTGTGACGTCACGAGCTGTAATAATTGTCAATAAAAATCACAAAATGGTTTATAGACATATTTAATAAGCGCTAATCTAGACAAACTAGCCACCTATAATCTTCTAAAAAACTGTCAAAACCAAAAGTATAGAGCTGCTTAGTTGTGACGTCGTCACCAGCTGTGAAAATTCTTGATCTATGCTAAGTTTAGTTTCCAGATGGCGCCACTATCGCTTAATATTTTAGTATAGAATTAGATTTAAAATTAGGAATGGAGCAGTATCAATGTGTTTTCCTAAAGATAAGATCTAACCAAGTCTTGTTACGTCACACAAGTCGCGAATCTGTAATTAGCAGGCCCCCAGCCTCCACCAGCAGGTATTAGCGGACAGCCCCCACCAGCAGGCCCCCAGCCCCCACCAGCAGGTATTAGCGGACAGCCCCCACCAGCATCCCTCTAAAATTTTCTTTAGGAAAAAGGTTTCAGGAAGCAAGTAGAGATAAAACAATGTGTGAAAAAAGTTCTGATAATTAAAACACTTTATCGTTTTTTATAGTTTTTTATTAAATTCACATTTCATTATAGAAAATATATATTCTCTCTCATACAATAGCTTTGATTATTGTTATAAGTATTACATATTTGAAAGTACTAACTAAATATTCTAGATAAAATCTCTAACATTATATACTATACTATAAAAATACTCATTTATTCACAATATTAGATATTTTTCAAAAAAGTTCAAACAACATGTCAAAATTTTTTGACGTTCGATATCATAATGCCCCCATGCTAATCAATCAAGTCGACACCATAAAAATAACTGTGTTACACCCTTGGCTGCAAATATTTTTACTGTTGCTACAGCATTCGAAAAACGAATTGCGACCTATCGTTTGATTCCCGAAGAAGAGTATGTGAATATTTCGGAGTTTTTTGAAAATGAAAAAGAAAAAATCTTCGACTTACTTCAAAAAGAATTAAACAAAATGATTACTCTTAAAGTTAATGTGGAATTACATGGGTTATACACTATTGAAGCTAAAAACTTGACGGACATCAAATCGTTTCAAGCAGCTAACAAAATAATCACACCTGGTTCATCTTTAGATGAGATTTTGTTGACATTTAAATTCTCTCATACAATAGCTTTGATTATTGTTATAAGTATTACATATTTGAAAGTACTAACTAAATATTCTAGATAAAATCTCTAACATTATATACTATACTATAAAAATACTCATTTATTCACAATATTAGATATTTTTCAAAAGTTCAAACAACATGTCAAAATTTTTTTGACGTTCGATATCATAATGTCCCCATGCTAATGTTTTATTTGAACCTTGTATTATGTAGCGTTTATCATCGACTGCTGACAATGCAACTTTATGACGCAATTCGGTGTAAATGTCGTGCAAATAAGATTTAAAGATTGACATACTACAATAGACTGATACGTTATTAATTATTACATTTTGATAATCTGCAATTTGTAGTGTAGTTTGTACAACGTGTTTACTTACACCTTTAGCTTTTTTATCAGTGTGGTCGTTCAAGTCAATACAATATGCTTTGGCACCAGTACCGTAAAATGCTTTAAGTGGAGCACCTGCATATTCGTCCTTCATTTTACCAACAACTGAAACATTTGGCTGTATTCCATGACTATTAAATTTTGAATAATTGGAAAAATCAAATCTATCACTATGTTGTTTTATATCTTCATAAATATTTTCAGTAAAGACTTCTAATATTAGAGAATCAGTATCCATGTATAAAAGAGAAATATTATTCCGATATTTAGGTTTAAGAAAATCGTAAAAAAATTCATACATGACAGTTTTTGCTAACTCTAAAATGCAAAAACCTACATAAACCGGTTTATCATACGTTACAAACACTTTATTCATTTCAATTGCTATCAAGTTTTCCGAAAAAATTGCAAAATTTTTAAAATTTGGTTTGGCAAGCCAGGTTTCTGCACCAAATTTACGAGTTTCTTTTGACCAATGAGTTGCAATTTTAATGCTAATATATTTATCAACATTCTCCATAGTTTTACCAAACACGCTGTTATTGTATAATTTTCGCAGATCTTTTTCAGATTTGGTTTTAGCTTCCGCGCGGTATTTTGAATTTAGGTCGATATATTTTTCAAGCCAAGGAGATTGTTTAAAAGTTAATATTCTATGAATTTTTTTTAATATTAATCCATGTTTTAAGCATTGCTGTAAAGTGATGTAATGTATGATATAATTTGATTTATTATTTAAATTTGGTATTAATTTGGGTAATTTTCCATTTGGCGGTACAATATTTTCTGGACAAAAAGGTAAATCGTTATGGTAATCATGTAATTCTTTGGGATAATCTAAATCTACTTCAAGTACATACCCGTCTTCTGAAGTATGAGATATTTCAAAAATTTTAAAAGTAGTTATTTCATTTTCATTCAACCATCTAAATTTACCAGTGGGTAAATATTGTTTCATTGCCCATCCGTATAAATTAGTAGCATCCAAATATAAAATATAAGATAAGGGATCTTTTGAATTAAAATTATCTATCAAGGGGTTGTTTGCTTTACAAATTCGCTTAACACATGTACTAACACCACCTCGAATACCTTTTTTAAAAAAATGAATCATATCTATATCTGTTAAAAGTTCTAGTTCAACCTGTGTATATTTTAACATCGCATCCCAACTAAGCGATGGTATAGTAAGATATTGCGCAGGATCTAAACCATACGCGTTTAAAGAAGCTTCTCGAAAGTTTTCAAAAATATCACAAAGTAACAAAACATCTGATTTTAAATAAATATCTGAATAATCACCCAACGTTTTACACTCAAAAGTTGACCACACTAATTGCGCGCGCTTATATGACTCATCTGAAATCTCTTCATTTTTAATTTTATCGAAGAAATCTTTTTTTTTTGGTAATTGTTGTAAATCTAGTTTATCCCAATCGTCTACAAATGAATACGGAAACACACCTTTTTGTCTAATTAAGCAAAATTGTTCGTCAAGTGGAAAATATTTATTGATTTCATTACATTGATATGCTTCTAAAGTATCAGCTAAAGTCTCTAAAGAAGATGATAAAAATCGATACGAATCTATAAAACGTAATTTGAACTTTTTTTTTACAATTTGTCCGTTTTTATTTGTGTATTCGCCAACATCAAGGATTTTAGTTAGTGCAATATACTTTTCTTTAGTTTTTCCAATAACTTCAATATTTTCGCGATGAAGAGCTAACTGCTTTACAAATAAGTGCATGTCGTAATTTGTTAAATTATGGAAAAAAATTGGAAAAAAATTTGGAACTTTAAAATTTAAATTACATGCGTTATGGCTTGAGCCACGGAAAAAGCTAGTCGTATGCGAATGATCTCGAACTTTAACATCCGTTTCAGTAAATTCTTTTTCACAAATGTGGCAAGATTTATCAAAATAAAATTTAGCTTCCACTTCAGGTGAAAGAGGTCTCATTGGTTTTATAGGCTCTAAATATTTATGATACAATTCTATTGCATCAGTTTCTAAAGATGTTAAGAATTCTTGCACACAATTTTTACCTCTAAATGTTTTAAAAAAAGATAAGTCATCGTTAAAAGCACATTTTATATAGTATGCGCATGAGTAAGGTTCGTGCAAATGTGTTTTTACATGAAAACTTTCTGTATTTGCTTTAGAATTTGGTTGACAAGTAGCTAAAGGCATAAGTAAACACTCAAAATCAGCATATGCAACAAATGGAACTTTATATTTTTTTTGAAAATTTTCAAATTGTAAAATATTTGATGGGATTAATTTACCGAATTTAGTTTTTCTCATCTCTGTGCTAGGAATTTTTACAGCTACTGTAGTACAATCGTTTTCACAATGTCGTTCCAATATATCTTTAGTAGTAAAATATTGCAAACAACCATCACAAAAATGTTTTTTTCTTTTATGATTTGAAACTTGACTTGATACTAATCTCGATAAATCTTTAATAACACAATAATGCTGGTTGTCAGATTCATCATCATCAATCAATAATAAATTAATATGAACATTTTGTTTGAATTTTGAAAAATATAGCGGGCCAACTATTTCATATCGTTTTTTGTTATTATGAAAAACAAGTTCTAAACCGTAAACATTAATCGAAATATTATTATTTTGTTCAAAAATTGCAATACTTTCTAATTTAACTGGAAAAACTATATCAGAAAAATTACACACTTGCGTAAAATGAGGGTATGACATTGGACTGTTTTCGGGACCATTTGGCTTGATTAGTGCTGCCACAATACTCCAACCAAAACACTTGTTGTCATTATTTTGAACATTTATAATGGCTTGTTTTCTACTGATGCATTCTGGTAATCCAATGTATGACGACGCTCGAAGAGGACTATACTTATTTATATTTATTTCTAAATATAAAATATGTTTTAAGGCCCATCCTAAAATATGAAATCTGTAATAAGTGTTTTAAAAAATATGAAAAATTTCTTACCAGAGTCTTTTTCAGCAAATATTTCCATTTTATGCTGAATATCTTCTTTAAATGTCAACAAAATCTCATCTAGAGATGAACCAGGTGTGATTATTTGGTTTGGTGTTTGAAACGATTTGATGTCCGACAAGTTTTTAGCTTCAATTGTGTATAAACCATGTAATTCCATATTAAGTTTGAGTGTGATCATTTTGTCCAATTCTTTTTGGAGTAAGTCTAAGATTTTTTCCTTTTCATTTTCAAAAAAATCCGAAATATTCACAAATTCTTCTTTTGGAATCAAACGATAGGTAGCAATTCGTTTTTGGAATGCTGTAGCAACAGTAAAAATATTTTCAGCCAGGGGTGCAACACAGTTATTTTTATGGTGTCGACTTGATTGATGCCATTTTAACTGTTGGCGATTAACAAAACAATCACATGGTTCGCACTTGACCAAATCTGCAAAAAAATTATCAATATAGATGAATTTTCTAATAATTTAAATTTCACCATTCGATTCTGACATTTTTTGTTTTTTGTTTGGAGTACATGAGTTGGCCATATGTCGATTTTTATTATACAATGTGGAGAACTGCTTACGACACCAATCGCAAGTAAAATTGTTCTGAAATAAAAAATATTTCAAATTATATAACTAATATGCTTCATTTACATCTTAGATCATTTAAAAAAAATTAACTTACGTTTGGCACTGGATGACTGGACATTATTACAATAAAAAATTGTAAAACTGCACTGTTAGAACACAAGTGAAAAACAATAATTGCTGGATCACTAACAAAATGCAAGTGATTGCCATATATGAAATTTTTCTTTTTTATCTAAACCGGAGTAGGGTCTAAGGTCATGGATGTTGCGGTTTTAGATAACAGTTTTTGTTTCACCAATGAGGCTTGTTCTTGTATTGCAACTAATATTAATTGAGAAAAACAACGATAATAGGTTAAAAGTTATCAAAGACAAGATTATTGGTATATGGCTACATACGTCACAAAACGAGAAAAACAATGATAATAGGTTAAAAGTTATCAAAGACAAGATTATTGGTATATGGCTACATATGTCACAAATTAAAAATAAAGAAAATAACAATAATGATGTAATTGCCCTATTTTTCGATAGATTAAACTAAATAATTACAAAAATTGCTATAATTTGATATTATTTTTTACAAAAATTATTGTCTAATCGATTCTATTGCATAAATTACAATGCTTTTGGAGTATTAGAAAAATATTCTGATATCTTATTGTTTATAATCTTAGCGCAAAGCACAATGGATGTTGCGGTTTTAGATAACAGTTTTTTGTTTCATTTAAATTATAAAAACTACAATTTTCTACATGTCGTAACAAGACTTGGTTAGATCTTATCTTTAGGAAAAAGGTTTCAGGAAGCAAGTAGAGATAAAACAATGTGAAAAAAGTTCTGATAATTAAAACACTTTTTTATCGTTTTTTATAGTTTTTTATTAAATTCACATATAATTTCATTAGGAAAATAATATATATATTCTCTCATACAATAGCTTTGATTATTGTTATAAGTATTACATATATATTTAATAATTTCTAATACAGGTATATTATTATTACAATATATTTGAAATGCTGTTTCTAAAATATCTCTATAAAAATGTATAAAATTAAGTTTATATAAAATTTCAAACTTTTTATTTAATAATATATCCAAGCGTAAAAGCTCAATTGCATCATGTTTAAATATGAAAAAATTTTTATTTTTTTTACAAATATTTATTCCATTATAAACTTGATATGTAGTAAAGTTTTCTAGGATTCCTTTGTTAGCAGTCGGTGCGAACGGTTGTGGTCACGGTGCAAAATCTAATTGCAAAACATTGCAAATTGTAACGATAAGTGCCAAGTGAGGGATTTTTGCCCGTGACCTACTTAGATTAGTGCTGAGTGTGTTCCGGGGGCATTGAACAATCAGGCCTCCGAGGGGTTGACCCGGGCTTCAGAAGCGTAAACAATCTGTGACGAGAGAGGCGAATGCACAAAGCAAGGCAGAGGTCGCTCAGTTGGGGAGAAGGAGCGCAAGGGCAAAGGAAAGAGGAAGAGGAAAAAAAGAAAAGGAAAAGGAAAGAAGAAGAAGAGAAGCTAGAAGAAACAGAAGTCTTCGCAATTAGTAAAAAAGTAATAAGGTCCCCAAAAGAAAGGAAAAACATAGAAGAGGCAGAAATGAAAGACTTGGACCTAGTGGTAAGGAAATTAGACCAATTAATAGAAGAGGTCAAAAGGTTAAGGCAAGAGAAGAGAGAAGTTAGAAAGGAAATAGAAGAAATAAAAGATGAGTTTAAAAAGAAAGAGAAGAAATGGGAGGAAGAAAAGGGGACAATGCTAGAGAGGATAGAAACTTTAGAAAAACAAACAGAGCTAACAGATAAGAAAAATAGGAAAAACAACATAATAATAAGTGGAATTGGCGGAGAAAGAGAAGAAAAAGAAGACATTGAAAAAGAAATGAAAAAAGTGGTAAAAACGGGAATAAAAGAGTGGCACAAAATTGGGAAGGGAAAAGTACTAGTAGAACTCCAAGACTGGGAAGCGAAGAAAAGAATTATGGAAAATAAAAAAGAGTTAAGAAAAGAAGAAACAACTAAGAATATTTACATAGATGATGATTTAACAAAGAGGGAGAGAGAGGTCCAGAAAAAATTAAGAGAAATCGCAAAAGAAAAGAGAGGACAGGGAATAAAAGCAACGGTGGGATATGGAAAAATATTTATGGAGGGAAAGACATTCAAATGGAATGAGAAAGACCTGAAACTGCAGGTTTTTTAGGGAGAAAAGGGAGAGTTAAAAGAAACAAGGAAGAAGACACGGGCAAATGTACAATGGAAACTGAGAAGACTAATGAAACAAATAAAGATATAAGCAACGGGAAGAAAAAGATACTATTTTGGAATGTAGCGGGATTAGCAAAAAAAGAAGACAATTTCTGGGATTATGTGAAACTTTTTGACGTAGTAGGTTTAGTAGAAACATGGATAGAAGAAAAAAGCTGGGAAAAAATAAAGGGAAGGCTACCACCAGAATTTAATTGGGAGTGTCAAGGGGCAAAGAGAGAAAAAAAGAAAGGAAGGGCAGCAGGAGGGATAGTCACGGGAGTAAGAAAGGGAATAAGAGAAAAAAACCAGGAAAAAAAAGAAATAGAGGGACTCATGGAGAGAAATATCGAAATAGACAAACGATGGTGGAAAATAATGACGATATACAGCAGAGAGATGAAAAAGACAATAAAAACATAGATGAAACAGTGAAAGAAAACACAGAAGAATGCATACTTATGGGAGGAGATTTTAACGGAAGAATTGGGGAAAGAGGAGCGAGAAATTGGGAGGAAGAAAAAGGAGATGGGAAAAGGAAAACCAAAGACACAAAAGAAAATATGGAGGGGAAAAAGTTGATGGAATGGCTAGAAGAAAAGGGATGGGAGATACTGAATGGTAATAAACAAGGGGATGAAGAAGGGGAGTGGACGTATGTAGATAGTAGGGGGGAGTCGGTGATAGACTACGGAATAACAAATGAGGAGGCGTGGGGAAAAGTAGAGAACTTTAAAATAGGGGACAGAATAGAGTCAGACCACCTTCCAATAGAAATAAGCCTAGAAGGAAGAAATAGTCAAACAGAGGAAAAAAAGAAGACAAAAGTAGAGCAGAAGAAGGTAATAATTAAAGTGTGGAACGAGCAAGGCGTGAAAGAATACAGGAAAAAGCTGAAAAACGTCAAATTCGAAGGGCAAGAGACAGAGAAGATGGAAGTGGAATTGAAAGAAATACTAGAAAAGGCAACGACTACAACAGAAGTAAGCAGAAAAAGGAAAAAAGCAGAAAAGAGAAATGAATGGTGGGATAAAGAATGCTACCAGCTAAAGAAAAAAGCTACAAAAGCGCTAAGGGAATTCAAAAGAAAGCAAGTAAATAGAAGAGTCTTCTTAGAAGCAAAAAGAAAATATAGAAAAAGATGTATAGAAAAAAAGAGAGAGAAAAGAGAAGAAGAAGATAAAGAAATAAAAGCTATTAAAACAGAAAGAGAGGTGTGGAAGTACATAAACAGAGAAAGATTAAGAAAAGAAGCGGCGAGTGAAGAGATAACAATAAAGGAATGGGAAGAGTTTTTCAAAGATCTTCTGGAAGGAGAAAGAGAAGTAGATATAGAAGACCCAGCGATGCAAACGAACCAGGCAGCACCATTAGGAACAGAAATTACAAGGGAGGAGGTAGAGAGACAGATAAAGAAGCTGAAGAAGAAGAAGGCACCGGGGAGGGATGGAATACAGAATGAACACTGGATGTATGGGACGAAAGGTGTGATAGACAGATTGGTAGAGGTTATGAATGGAGTGTGGAGAGGAGAGGGATTCCCGACAGGTTGGAGAGAAGGCATAATCTGCCCTATCCACAAAAAAGGAGACAAAAATAGAGTAGAAAACTACAGAGGAATAACTCTTCTTAACACAGGGTATAAATTGTATGCGTCAGTACTGAATGAAAGGCTGAGAAAAGAGATAGAGGAAAAGAAGGTAATACCAGACAACCAAGCGGGATTTAGAGAAGGAAGGGGAACTATGGATAATGTATACATCCTGGACCACATAGCGAATAACGAGATGAAAAAAAAGGGAGGAAGGCTGTATACACTTTTCATAGATTTTAGAGCAGCGTTTGATAAGGTCGATAGAAAGAAAATGTGTGAGAATATGAGAAAAAGAGGAGTAAGCGAGTGGCTGGTGAGGAAGATAGAAGAGATCTATGTAAAAACAAAAAGCAAAGTTAGAGCAGGGGAGAAAGAGAGTGAGTGGTTTGAAACGTCAAAAGGGGTGAGACAAGGGTGTCCTCTCAGCCCCTTGTTGTTTACAACCTACATGGCGGATATGGAAGAAATGTTTAGAAAGGCGCAAGCTGGTGGATGTGTGATTGGAAGAGAAAAAGTGTGGAGTCTAGCGTTTGCAGATGATGTGGTATTAATAGCAAAAAGCGAAAGGGAGATGGGAGAAATGATGACAAACCTAAAAAAGTATGTGAGGAAAAAAAAGCTAGAAGTGAATGTAAATAAAACAAAGATGCTGGTGTTCAACAAAAAAAAGAGGAAAGAAGAAAAGAATGATTGGGAATGGGAGGGAGAGAAAATAGAGAGAGTAAAAGAGTTCAAGTATTTAGGGTATACGTTTAATGAAAGAGCTACGAACAAAGCGCATGTCAGAG
Source organism: Lagria hirta (assembly GCA_947359425.1). Taxonomy (NCBI): domain Eukaryota; kingdom Metazoa; phylum Arthropoda; class Insecta; order Coleoptera; family Tenebrionidae; genus Lagria; species Lagria hirta. The sequence goes on from OX375799.1 coordinate 25,887,209, forward strand.
AGTTGGCAAGGAAAGCAAACAAGATAGTGGGATGTGTATGGGGAATAGGAGAGAGGAAGTGGGGAGGGGATTTTAAAAGGAGAATAATGATGTTTGAGAGCTTGGTGGAGAGCGTATTGATGTATGGGGCAGAAATTTGGGGGTGGAAAGAACAAGAGGAAATAGAGAGAGTACAAGTGAAGTATTTGAGGTGGGTCCTTGGGGTGGACAGAGAAACCTCTGGGTATATAGTAAGAGAAGAATGTAAGAGAAACAAGCTGAGAGTGAAAGCGGGGAAAAGAGCGACTAAGTTTGAGGATAGGATGAATGGAAGGCAAGAATGTAGAATATTGAACGAATGTTGGAGAGAAAAGAAAAAAAATTTGGAGATAAACGAAAGAGAAAAATATTACAGAAGAAATGGGTATGCAAGTAAAGAAGTGGAAAGATTAAGAACAGAAGGCAAGTGGATGAACGCAGAAACGAGCGAAAGAGACAGGGATGTAGATAAGCAAGAAAGAAGAGAAAAAATCAAAGAGTCCAGGTACAACAGGAATTATGAGAAATGTATGACAGAGGAGATTCCGGTGTACCTGGGAAGAGAAAGTGCGAAAGAGAGGAAAATAATGGCGAGGTTCAGGTGCGGAAATGAGGAGAGAGAGAATAGGTATTGGATGGAAAAGGAAGAGAGACTGTGCAGAATCTGCTATGAGGAAAGAGAGACAATAGAGCACATGTGGAATGAATGCAGTGATATGAGGGAGAGAGAAAGAGCAGAAAGAAGAGAAATATTGAAAGAAAATGGAGCGGAGATAAAGTGGATGAAAGAAGTATGGGAGAGAAGGAAAAGGAGGACAAAGGAAGAACAGGGGGGTAGAATAGAAAATTAAATAAAGTGTAGATAGAGTATGTAAGCCGGTATAGGCAACAATAAAGCTTATTAATTGATAGTAAAGTTTTCTTCAATGTTGATAATTTGATGTGTATTTGAAAAATCTTCTTTATCTTCATATTTTTCAATCAAAAGAGATATTGCATTGATAAGGTTATGCCATTCGATTACATCAAAAGAAACCCATTCATTGGAATGATTAATCATTCGAATTGCTGGTTCAAAATTTCTTACCGAACTTAACCCCACTTCTAAAACAATGTTTTCTAAATAGAAACAACTATTGGAAATTAATTGTTTTTCTTCGTTAGTAGCATCTTCATATCTTTCCAATTGACTATATAAATCGAAATCATATTCCACATCTACACCCGAATCGAATGACATCTTATAGAATACTGAATTAAAGATTGTCACAATTTATTTGATTTATCAATCCAAGAATTTGATTGGTTGTTAAAGCCAAGCCATTTCACTAAAACTTTGTTTTTACGTTTTTTTAAAACTTTCTCAACAAGATAGACATTGGGAACTTTAGTTTTTTGTAATTCTTCCGAGTAGAAACCACCTTTGATTGGTGCACCTTCCAAATCTTCTAGTAAATATGTTAAGGGGTTTGTAACCTGTATTTTAATGATTTTAAAAAGCTCCGTAGACCAATTGGGTGTATAGCCTTTTTCAAAAACATGTTTTGCTTTACTGATCCGTACAACATCTCCAATTGATAATTTTCTACTTTGAGGAAAAATTTTCACAAAACTATATGATTTCTTTAAAATAGTTTTCTCATTTTTCTTATCGACATTAATCGGTTCAATTTTTATTTTTGAATGCTTTGTTTTATTGTAATTATCAACGATTGTAGATAGTATATCAACCCAACGATAGCTTCCATTCAAACTGAAATATTTAAAAAGTTTCTCTTTTAATGTTCGAATAACACGTTCAACTATTGCAGCTTTTTTGTAGCTATAAGTACTATAATGATTGATTTTGTATTTATCCATCAAATGTTTGAATTTACTATTGAAGAACTCTTTGCCTTGATCGGTTTGCAGATTTTTAGGATGACGCTTTTCTTTAAGGATTAATTCAAATTGTTTAACAACTTCTTCTCCATGCTTTGATTTTAATGGTCTAGCCCAAACAAATTTTGAAAAACAATCAATCACAACTAGGATATATTTAAATTTATTATTTGAATTTGAATAGTAATCCAATTGTGCTAAATCAGCCTGCCACAAATCATCCAAACCTTTAATAATTGTACGACGTCTTTTGAAATTTTTTCGAGCAGGTTTATGTAGCTCTTCAACTAATTTTTGTTTTTCAACACTATACATTATTTTTCTTTAATAATAAATTAGAATTTGAAGCTATTTATAGACTTCTCTACACTCTCTTGATTTTTTAAATCTAAAAGCTTTCCTTCTGGACACGGTGTTAAACGAACTTTTTTTACATCATCTTTTTTGTTTATTTTCTAATGAATTTATTACACTTGATTTCTTACGTTTTAATGATGCTTCTTCTAAAGCTTTTATTCTTTCACCTAATTTTTCATTCATTAATTTTTCCCATTTATCATCAATCAATCGTTGATTTTCCATCATTTTATAATTAATGTTTTGTTCAATTGTATCGACTGTATTGCTAATTTCAACAACACTATCATTTATTTTGTCATATTTTCCATCATTTAATGTTTTATTTTTTACAATTCGAAATGTTAATCCTTTTTCAAGATCACTACACTTATCATTCAGCATTTTTTCAAAATCTAGATTGTATTTTTTCAACTTTTCTTCATATAATGATGTGTTTTCATCAATTTTATTAGTATATATTATCCAGTTTTTAGTTACACTTTGCTCTAAGTTATCAATCTTTTTTTCTATTTTTTCAATTAGATTGGAATAGATGTTGTCTTTCACATCTACATATTTTTTATTGACAGCATCACCATCCAAAGAAGGATCTTTAATATTACAAATTTTTATATTTTCTAAATCTAGATCACCATGTATGGTATATTTTAATTGGTTATTTGAAGGTTGAAATTTCGATATTAAAGAAGCATTTTTTGAGGCGATGGCTGATTGACCAAACTTATTCAAAGGCATTGTTAAAACTAACTTATATGATTATGAAAACCCTCATAATATAACACCTTCCTCTTTCAATTCATTTAAAATTGATTGAATTTCATTGGTGTGAGATGTATTGCCAGCCGTTTCTTCTGCGATCAGTAAACGTAATCGATCAACAAGCTCATTAAGATCATTCCAATAGACATATTCAATTGGTTTTGAATTATATTTTAACAATTCCACTCCATATCCACTAAAAGTATTAAAACGTTTTCTTGTTTCCAATTTTTCTTGAATTAATGGTCGTATTATTTCTAAATATTTTATTTGATTGGTTCCTCGTACTTGTCCTTTTGGATCAAAATCTCTTTTATATACATTTGTTGAAAGTAATATTTCTTGATAGTTTTTTTTATGTTCAGTGGTATAATTACTAGGCTGCTTTTTAAAGATCAATTCATAGAGACCTTTTGTACCTTTATAGCTTTTTTTATTGATTATAATATTACCAGTTTGTGATTCAAAATCAACAACACTTCTACCCAACATCCATTTTTTAATTTTTGAATCATGTATTACACCATAAGTTTTATCATAAACTTTTTTCTTATCATCGTGTAGGAATCCATCTATATAAGATTGAGCAGTTTTTGGATAATCATTCAAATAGTCTTTATAAACTTCTGGAGTGTAAATTTTTGATGGTTCATCTTCTTGTTTTTCTTCTTCTTCTTCTTTTTCACTATCATTATTAGTTTCAAACACATCTTCTTCTTCTTTTTCATTCTTTTCAGATTTCAATAAATTGGACAAGCTTAGAATTTTGTGGGAAACAGCTTTATTTTGTTGTAAAGGTGTTTTAATAAATGATGTTGAAGGAGATTGCTTTATTGTTAAAGTTTGTGGAGATAAATATAATGATGATGGAGGTTTTTTGATTGGAATTGAAGATTTTACCGATGGAACATTTGTTTTTTGAAAGTTTTCTATAGAAGTGATGATAGGTTTATAATGTTTTTCTAAACTTTTATCTTCTTCAGATCTTCCTAACTTTAACGAAAGATATTTCTTTCGAATATTTTTTGATAGTTTATCAATTTTCTTGGCTATATTTAAATCTTTAGAAGACATTTTTAACAATGCTAGAAATAGATTAAATCATATAATTATATACTTATCGAACCCTTTGCGATATCGACCGTTTGCGCATTGAAAATCTTTAACAATGACAAAACATTCAAATCTATCTTTCCAACAATCAGCACATAAATCTTTAAACTCTTCAAAAGTCATATCTGGAGAGATGTGTTCGTTAAATACATGTTTCAAATTTATTTCATCTTGTGTGAGAGTTTACTTTTAATACATTTATTATTATAAATTATTTAAATCAAAACGGCTTTAACATAATATTGCAAAAAGGAGGGATAGCTGAGTGGAGATTGCGCAGAGCGCTTATCTGAGGGATGATACCATTGCCGCAAGGGCAGTAGACAGCAGTCAGCGAGTAGTACTCGTAGGAGTGTCAAGTGCGGTACTCGCGCATAGTCAAGTCAAGTCGAGAACGAGAGCACGAGAGTGATAGTTATCTTTATACTCGAACGAATATAATTTGTTATTGTGTGCAAATGAAGTGCGAATGTGGTGTCTTTACATTTCTGTTCTAGTAACCTAGCCAGGTGACAGATCCTACCTTCTTCTAACAATGTGACTGGTTTGGCCATGGCAGCTAAGTTGAGTACTGAAATGACTTGCTCTAATCTTAGGAAAGAGCACATGTAAGACCTTATTACATTATATTGATTATTATGATGCATGCAGATACATCTATGTCATTATTGGCATATTTGTTTGTATTAAAGAGCATGCAGATTGTTTGTGTCAGAATTGACACGGTTGTTATTGTTTATTGTTGCTCTTTGTGAAATGATTAAGAATGAAAACCTACAGCAGAGAACTTGTTCTGTTCTTGAGCCGGTCTTTACTACTACTATTATTATTTATTATTTGGCTCTCGACGCCGATTAACATAATTCCTGTTTTTCGGTTGAGATCTAGCTTCTCAGATTTCTCAAAAAGATTGGAGAGATCTTTGAGGCCGGGTTTGATGCTGCCGTCAAGGCTGGTACCTTGTCACTGAAAAGAGTTGTAGGTGGGTTCTCTATTGTGGCAATGGAAGGGTGCAGTGTTCAAATACCTTTCAATTATCCCTTTAATCTTGTTTTATTTCTCCTCGCCGGAAACACTGTAGCCAATGGCCATCTAGGTTTAATTACCCAAGGTGCAGGCATCCGTGAGAAGGCCTCTACTGACTTCTCACATTGGTACCGAAAATAATAAATAGGTTGAAGAATGGAGAAGCAGAAGGAAGCCGCCAACGTACATCAAATCCGGTCTATATGATAGAAACAGCGAAGCCACCGTAACAGAGGATGTCCTCTACAAGGCTGGAATGGAGGAAGATTGTCCGGCGGGGACAAGCCCCCGGTGAGTTCCTTGATAAGTATTATTAACAGGTACATTATGTGTGAATGTGTTTCATGTATGGTTGATCTAATCCGTTCAATTCGTTCGAGGCGGTTTCTTAACGGCGGCCACAAAGGGGGTGAGTTGTAGTAGATCGTTGATAATGATGTAGTCTGTTTATCATGTATTTATGCAGTATTTAAGTTGTATTCATAATCAGGAAAGAATGTGGTGAAACAATCTGACAAATATTGTATTTTAATGAAACTAGGTAATTTAATTATATATCAATTTAATTATCCCGGCGCCTTCACCATTATTCTTATGCAAATTGCGTCAAAAAAAATACCCCTTACACTTGCTTAAATAATACAATTACATTGCAATTATCACGTATTAATTGTTTTGGTATTTTTGAATAAGTTTGACCCAGATACGCAGCATTAATATCCTTGTGTCTACACATTGAATAGTATTCTCTTATTTTATCCTGTTTATCACAAAGTACATCATCGAATATAAAAAAAGAGTTGTTTTTAGCATCACTAATAGGTATTACATCATCATTGTCTTTATATGGAAAATATTTTACACCTTTTACTTTACTCAAAACTTTTTTCAACAATTCATATTTTGGTTGATATAATGATTTTGAATAGACATAGACATTCTCAAACTTGATTCCATTTTCACTAAAAATCAAGCTTAGACGAGCATTTGTTTTTCCACAACCACTAGGTCCACAAAATAAAGCTCTAATTGAATTTGGTAATAATTTTCCATGTTTACTAGTATTTCGTGGTTTATCATTAAAATCATCTAAATTTAAAATAGGTAATAGAGGTAGCTGTTGTTTACACTGCATCTTTATTCAATCTATATATTTATTTAAAAAAATTAATTTTATATAAAATAATAATGAATACAATCTATTTTGTAATACACAACTATTGCTAATATGTACTATTATTATGTATTTCAATCACAGGAACTGAATCGATTTTACAAATTTTATAACAATTCTATAATATTGTTTGAATTTATTGTTTTACATCCACCTCATATGCTTAATATTAAAATATTGAAATTTTTTATGATTAAAGAAATTTTTCTTTAAACGATTTGAATAGATTGAAAATTTCAATAAAAAATTGTACAATTTTAACTGGATCTCCACTCAAAACATTCAATTATATCACTCTCCTTATCACTTTCATCACTTTTATCTTCTAAACTTTCTCGAATTTTTCTAAGAGTACAAATACATGTATCGGGACCACAAGTAGCTTCTGGATTTGACCAAGGACAGGAATCTAAATGATCCATCTTTTAAATTAATTGCTTAAATAGTTTGATAAAGAACTTAATAAACGTTTCAATTGATTTAAAATACTTTCACTGGGACACTGTATTCCAAATTTTGACCAACTAAATGTTTCTGCACTTATAACTCTGTTGGAAAACTCGTTGAACTCATAATATATACCTTTTCTAAAAAAGTATAAGTTTCCATTTGTATATCGAAACACATGCTCTATATCAGTTGGCACACCAGGAAATCGTTCTGCTGTCAAACCTTGACTAATTGGTTTTGAAGTACATTCATCCAGTTCTAGATACAATTTGTCATCATATAATATAAATGTTTTACCAGTGTATGTATTGAAAATTGCATTAATTTTTATAATGTTTTGTCTAATACCTAAATTTTGTATTGATCTATATTGCCAACCAGTTTTTGGTGTTAAACTTGGAAAATGTATTAAACTAAAATAGTTTTTATCATGTATTATAAAGACATCGCTATTAGGTTTTTGATAGAGATGTAAAATCTTCATATTATTCAGATAAAAATTTATATTATGTGGTTTGAGCAAATTTTTATTTGTTTCACCTAGTTTCAAGATCCAAGTTAAATTGTTATAAAATATATAAAAATGGGAATTTAAAGTTATCAACATTCGGTCAGGATATGGAATCTTGCATAAATCATGATCTCTAACATTTTGTTCTTGAGAATGTAAAGTATTAGAGAATGATAAAGTACTACTAGAAGACAATGTACTAGCAGTAGTAGTGCTTGTTTTAACCGTTGTTGCTGGTTTTCCATATAGATTTTGAACACCTTGTATATCATCATTTGAAAGTTGTATAACATTTTGAAAATAGGGATACATAATTGCGTTTTTATCATTTGAATGATACAATCCTAAACTATGACCAATTTCATGAATTAGTACACTTAAAAGACTAGTACCACTTTTAGAATTTCCTAAATCAAAACTCCAATTTTCATATCTATCTAAATGTATTTCTATACAACTATTATTTGATTCTGGATAATATGCATGTGCTAGAGCATTACCCATACCATCTAAAGGAAAATTACATTTACCTTGCATACAACGAATAGAGTTTTCATGTTTGTAACTTTTGTAGGAAATTAAAATATCAGGTTTTCGAAGGGTATACTCAAAATTTAAAGATGTTATATTTGACCATGTCTCAAAAGCTTTTGTAGCAATTTTTTTGTCTATAGCTCGTGCTTGTGTAAAGGACCAAGTAATGATAGGTTTTTTCCACTTAAAAGAGGAAGTATGATAATATACGTTATCTGGAAGCGTACACCTCTTTTTCTTCATCAATTCCACAACTTCATTTGTTATAGCATTATCATCATCATCATCATTATTTAAATTATAAAATTCTTTAAAATTTATTAGAGCCTCATCTAAGTCAACAAGTGAACTATTAGTTATGTTTAAATATCCAAAATCTTCTAAATATTTAATCACACTTTCACTAAAGTTATTAGAGTTTGCATATGTGTGTACAATCACTAATAATAAAATAGTAGTTTTCATTATGAAAGCAGAAGGTTTACTGTGGTTATTAGTAAAATAATTGTTAGTTTATAGATAGGAAAAAGCATACATTTTTATATTTATTTATTTAATACATTGATTTTTAACCAATTATATATTGATAAACAATTTGTGTTACTACAATAACATCTTCCAACATATTTTAAATGATTGAAGCAACTTGGTGACGATTTAGAGAGTTTCGGTAGATTCAATTCTTTCCATGTTTCTAAATTAATTATTTCCACATTTTTTAGATTCAAATTTAAAAGATATTGATATTTGTGATAACCTTTGACATATATTTGTTGAGAGCTTTGCAATATGGATGATAAAATTCTTGAAATTTTATTATATGCCACATCTCCATTTGAATATCGTAAACCGTGTAGTTTTTCATCAAATCTAACTTGTCTTTTATTAATTGATGATAACTTCTGATATGCGATAGGTGGTTCTAGAAGATAATAATTTGTTCTACTTCCATCATATATTGTTATCTCTTTCGGATTCTCCAACATTTTTCTTCATCTATTAAATTAAAACCTTGTATATCAACCACTGCTAGTGCCATCACAACCAAAATCACACTGATAAAAAATGATGAGGATAGGAAGTAAAACCACAAATAAAAGTTTGCTGTGATCTATAATTAACTCTAATATCTTTGTTTTTAAAATTATGTTAAACTGCGAACAATTTCACTGAGTGGAAGGTATTCAATAATAGAGTCATGAATAATGATACAATAAGCTTTTGTATTGGCTGGAAATCCTGTCTTTGCTTCTATATCAATTTTCACATCAACAGTACTTGCTTTTAATGTTTCGTTTCTTTGTGAACAATCAATGACAAATAGTGTACGTTTTTTAAACGATGAATAATCCAGTAAAGGTTGTTTCGATAGATTCAAATCATTTCTGAAGCTGTTATAAAATTGTGTGTATTTGAAATGTGCTTCTACAAAGTTGTCTGAGGAAAAATCTAAATTCATACGTTCCGTTGGTATATGTTCACCATTTAGTATTGCTCGTATATTAATAATATCCAAATGATCAAATCTTGATACATCGCCTTTATCATTATTTCTTCTATCACTTTGAAAAGCTACAATAATGAAACGTGGACTTTCGAGAGCAATACTTGTTTTTACTGCCCAAATTTCTTTTGTAGCACCTACTGTCAATTGAGGAAGCTCATGATAATCCCATTTCCGTGATGGAATCAGAATAGGCTTATCGGATTGTATTGATGATAAAAGTTGTAATTTCAATACATCGTTTGGCACAACTGTATCTACTTTTAATGATATATTATTGATTGTTAGCTCTCCTTTAGTTGCATCATTAAGATTTGGTACTACTAGTATAGCGTCAATATCATTTCGAGCACGTATTAGTCGTATTGTTTGTCTTCCAAAATATGCTAGCTGATAATCATTAAAAATACCAAATAAATGTTTTAGAGGAATACGTAAAACAAAATTTTCGTTTGTTACTATAGGATATTCGGGGTAATTCCATCCTGCAATATCTAAATGATTTGAATCCATTTTATTATAGCAGAGATAACCTCTTATCGTGCTAACAATTCCTGGTTCTCGTACATTTTCAACTTCCTGACCATTTAATTCATATGCTATGCTATCAAAGAGAAATGCACCTCCATTACGTGATAGTTGTACAGTACCTGTTCCTTCTGTTTTTCTCAATTTTCCTTCAATAACTATAGCAGCATCGGACATTAAGAACCAAGAATCAGATTGATTTATTGTTATTGTAATAATATCATTATTATTAAACGATTTAACATATGGATAATATGTTCTATTTTCAACTTTTCGAATTGTCTCATCGGTTTGTGGTTTCTGATAAATGTTAAAAGTTTGATTTAGCGACATTGTAGCCCAAAGATTTGAGAAATTGTAAATTTGTTTTCGAGAGTTTTTGCTTGACGAAACGTCTCTTAAAGACTGTTGGATAAACGCTTCCAATACTATATTTATGTTTTTGATTATTAAATATTAAGCCCATGAGATTGGTTTCAATTCCAATACAATAATAACTTCTTCACCTCGAAAATTAACCGGTTTGAAATTTTGATTTAAAATAGTAAGTGAAATATTTGAAATTTCTCGTTTATTTATAACTGGTAGATAAATAAGATTGTGTGGTTGTTCGTCAATAGCAAATCCAGGGTCAACGCCCACACTAAACTGATAAATTGTATGAGAAGGAGATTGATTATAGAATGAACCTGTTGTAATATTACAATTTATTTGAATTGTTCGAACTTTTACAATATTGACAGGAATATCAGATTCGTGTAGTTGTTTTGGTGCGAGAGTGCGTTTTGAAAATCCCAATAATTTCCCAATACTATCATTTGATTCAAAATCTATCTGATAAAGGTCACTATAAATATTACACTTTATTGTATTATTATTTGGTTTTAAAGAGATATATTGATTGTATTGTTCTTTTTTTACTGTCTCTGGAATAATTTGTTTTTGTAAATAAGCTTCAATGTCTGATATTTCATATGCTCCTGTAGGTATTGTTATTTCTTTTTTTTGTTTATTCTTTTCAATATAATAAAATTTATTTGCACCTGAATCAATATTTGGAATACTATTGTATGAATGAAAACTGATCAATGCTAAAGCATAATCTGAATTAGGATTGAGTTGTATTGGATTTATAAAGTCAACCGACAACACGTGACTATTACCTTTTAATGTAAAAATTTGAGACATTGTTTAGGTTGTGAAAGTATAAATTATACTAAATTTCATATTGAAAAACTATTGATTTTTATTGAGAAGAAATTCTAAACATAAATGACCACAGTTTATTTGATTATAATTTTGATATTGTTGATTATTATAAAAAATTTCCACATTTTTTCCTAAATATCTTACAAGTTCTTTTGGAGGTTTAAGCGCTCCAAAGCTATCAAAATAAAACACTTGATTTCTTCTTTTCATATAAGCTACCCAATGTGTACCTGGATTTTTCCATTCATCTAAATTTATTATTGCACATTCATTTTGTTTCGGTTTATGTGGTAGAGTATCACGCATAAAAACACCACGAAAGATTATAATTTTCAATTTTCGCGCAAATTTAATGAGATCCACATTAGAAAGAGCTCTTTTAGGTAGCTTGCTTAATAGTTTTTTTGATTTTGTTTTTTCAAATAAAGTCCATATCCATTTCTATTATTTTTTTTCAAGTATAATCCTGAACCTTGTTTTCCTATCTCTTCCATTTTTTTATTATGACGACTATCTTCTTCCAATTTTTTCTTTGCATTTTTTGCATCAATTACTGTTTTAGCTATAGCACTTGCACCACCAGCTAAAGATCCAAGAGATCCTAATGCTGCTAGTATTGGTATTAATGGTAGAAATCCTCCTTCTTTAGTTTCAAATGGAATAATTCGTGGTACTTTTATTTTTTTTCGACCACCTGCTTTTTTGATAGCAACACGAGCCGCTAAAAGTGCCGACTTGGAAGCTTTCCTCAATTCTTTGCTATTATTTAGATCAATATTATTAAATATTTGCTTTTTTTTAATGTAATCCAATACACCTCGTTTAAATAGAATAAGACCACGACCACATCGTAGTACTTTTGTTTTCTTTTTCTTTATACCCATACCAAGCTTTCGTTTAGTTTTCATTGATGTTGTAACAAACCACGCAGCTGCCTTTTCACCAAATTTTGCGTTTGGATCCTTAACTCTTTCCCACGCTTTGTTTTCCAATATTAAATCGGCTTTATGACGATCTTCCAAAGATTTATTTTGTGAATAAGCTATATCATGTACTTTACAAGCAGCATCTAACCCGTTAATCCCACTATCTCCTCGTTGTAATCTTTTCTCTAAATTTGTTCCAGGCCCACAAAATTGATAACCAGGTAAATGTAATTCAAATGGTAATTTATTGATTAATGTATTTAGAACACCTTCACCTTGATAGATCAACATTAAAAATGTAAATAAAGATGTAATTGATCCAAAATATATAGCTAAATTCAGTTTTTATAGAACAGAGCTTTGTAGTCTGGCTTCCTTTTTTCTTATCACTGTTTTTATTATATCAGTTATAGGTAAAAAAATATTTTTATCAAACAATTTAAATTTTATTATTGTGTAGAAAATTTTTTATAAATATAGATTATTGAATTTTTTACTTAGATTATAGATCTGGATTTGATTTTTCAATTCTCTTATATTTTCACTCAACATTTTCAATCTTTTTTCAATAATTAATTTTCTAATAATAAGTAGTTTTTTTCGTTTGACTTTCTTTTGTTGTTGAAAATATCGCCTGAAAACCAAAACATAAATCTAAAAAATTGGGGGCTGTCCGCTAATACCTGCTGGTGGGGGCTGGGGGCCTGCTGGTGGGGGCTGGGGGCCTGCTGGTGGGGGCTGGGGGCCTGCTGGTGGGGGCTGTCCGCTAATACCTGCTGGTGGGGGCTGGGGGCCTGCTAATTACAGATTCGCGACTTGTGTAACGTAACAAGACTTGGTTAGATCTTATCTTTAGGAAAACACATTGATACTGCTCCATTCCTGATTTTAAATCTAATTCTATACTAAAATATTAAGCGATAGTGGCGCCAAACTTAGCATAGATCAAGAATTTTTACAGCTGGTGACGACGTCACAACTAAGCAGCTCTATACTTTTGGTTTTGACAGTTTTTTAGAAGATTATAGGTGGCTAGTTTGTCTAGATTAGCGCTTATTAAATATGTCTATAAACCATTTTGTGATTTTTATTGACAATTATTACAGCTCGTGACGTCACAACTAAGCAGCCATATTGCTAGTGACGTCACAACTAAGCAGCTCTATAGTTTTGGTGATAACCGATAGTGGCCTACCTTACCGACAAAGTGGCGCCATCTAGAACCTGGAAACTAAACTTAGCAAGGATCAGAACCGATTGCTCTCTACCTTACCGACAAAGTGGCGCCATCTAGAACCTGGAAACTAAACTTAGCATGGATCAAAACCGATAGCTCCCTACCGCGATAGTGGCGCCATCTGGTAAACTTAGCATGAATCAGAACCGATAGCTCTCTACCTTACCGACATACGTCACGTCAGCGAGGAGTGGCGTGATGTCCAAAGTCCAATGTCATATAACGTAAAAGTGGTGGGGGGAGCAACTGCACCCTCATTCTCTATCTACTAAGGTCATAGAAACGATTCGCAAAAGATCAAAGGTTTCGACGCAAGTGAGCAATCTGGTAAAACTCATCTGTGCTTCAGGGGGAGTTTTAGCTGGTCTTGCAATCTGCTTCTATTACCTCTACCTCTACTAGGTCAGAGAACACCCTGAAGGAGTTCTCTACAACTACCGGACGTGGAAGACGGGCGGCTCTCTTCCGCTCTTTGCGGAGATTGCGCGTAAACCCGTTATCTTTTTGTGCAATTAATAATCACTACTATTCTTCTTAAGTTTTTTATTCTGTTTTATAATGGCGCCGTCGGAGGATGTGGTTGTTATCACCACAGAACACTTTTCTGAAAGATTATTTTTTATTCCAGAAAGTTTTCTTCTTCTTGCAGATTCTCCTCAATAGAGAAGTAATTTCCTTCTCGTAGTCGGTTCCTGGATTCTTCGAACCTGCTAAGAGCAAGTCCGCCAGGGCAGTAGCACTATTGATATCCATATTTTGAAAGATAATAAAAAAATTAATTAATATTGTTTAGAAACGCAAACACGTGTGCTCTCGACCGCTGCAAGATTTAAACTCAAATAAAATCAAATCATATATCATTGGTAACGCGTTAGAAGTTATATTTAAAAATTCTTTCGTTTCTTTTCAGGGCACCTGTTTGTCTTTTCAAACTGTTTGGTTAAGATCTAAAACCTTCAAAGGTTATCAGTGGATTTACTTAGCATCTAGTGTCTAGGTTTTCTCATCAGTGGGTTTTAGTTGATTTGAAATGATGTGTGTGTATACTTTGTTTAATTATGGGTGGAATTTTTTTTTTCAACGTTTTTCTGTATTGGCACTGATGGAAAGTTTTACCTTCTAACAGCACTATTTGATTAAGACGGATTCCGTAAGTTCCGCAAAAGTTTACGGCGCCCAGATCTCCTGACATCTGCTCAGCATATCTACTGCTATGATTAGCTGCGAGCTTTCTCGGTACCAAGTACCAATTGCGATCGTTTAATATTCCTATTTCTCATTTCCGCTTCATCTTCCATTATTTTTTTAATGGATCTATTGCTGTGTGTCGCCATTTTCTCGTAGCTCTTGTTGCGTAACTTCATTATGTAGTCCTTGATTCTGAGTTTGTTATTTGTCTGAGTGTGACATTCTATGTTGTTTCCATTTTCATTAGTTCTTTTTTGCTGAGATGGGCTCAGGGTTCGTGTCCATAAGTCATCCTGGTCTTATCATTGACTTGTATAAAGTCAGTTTGTTTTTCTCGCTCAGTTGACTCTTTCTCGACAGAAGTGAATATGAATATCCCTTTATTTGTCTCGCCTGTTTGTTTCTTGTAGCTATGTGCTTTTTGAACTTCATTAGTTCATCGAAAGTCACTCCAAGGTATTTGGCTTGTCTTTCCCATTGGATTCCTTTTCAATTCAGTTGGATTCTCTCTTCTGGAAGTCTTCTCTTTATCGAGGTTCCGAAAATGACAGCTTGACTTTTTTCTTTATTAATTTTGATTCTCCAATTTACAAACTATTTTCTTAAAATTTCGATGTGGTTCTGCTGTTTTCTTTTTACACTTGGTGTTTTTGGTGCTAATGCGATGATGGCGCTATCATCAGCATACATAGCTAGTGTTGTTTCTTTTGATTTTGGGATATCATGAGTGTAGATATTGTACAGCACATGTCCTAAAATCGATCCTTCAGGCACTCCAGCCTCTATGCGCTTTTCTAGGGGCATTTCCTCATTAATACAAATTTGGAATTTTTTGTTCGTCCAATATGATTTTATGAGTCTCATCATTCCATAATGGTATTTCTTCCCTCCTATTTTATTAATTAGTCCTTTGTGCCATACCCTGTCAACAGCTTTGGAGACATCCAGAAAAACTCTTCTTGAGCAATGGCCTTTGTTTTTATTTTTCAATATTAGGTCAGTGCTCCTAGCAAGTTGATTTCCGCATTTATGTCCCTCTCTGAAACCATGTTGTTTATCGGGATGGACTTTCTTCTCATCAGTCTCTCTTTTGAGACGTGCATATATAATTCTTTCAGCTATTTTGCTAAGGTTAGATAATAAACTAACAGGTCTATAGTTTCCGGGATCAATTCTAGATTTACCAGGTTTGGGTAACATTATGGTTATTGCTTTTTTCCATCTTTCTGAAAAGTGATAAGTTTTCAATATTCTATTGCAAATTTCCGTGAATCGCTTAACCATATTGTCCGGCAAAGCTCTAAGAGCTGTATTTGAAATTTCATCCTAGTTTGATGCTTTTTTCAGTTTTGTTTTATCGAGAAGTTTTCTTACTTCTTCTTCAGTGGCTTCTTCTAGTTTTCCTACAACTTCTTCATTAAGTTTGTAGTCCACTATGAGCTTTATTTGCTCTGTCAGCTTTTGATTCGTAGCTAGATTTGGTTTGAATTGCTTTTCCATTTCTAAAGCCAAAATTTTAGCTTTTTCTCTGTCGTCGGTGACAACTCGGTTGTTAACTTTCAAATTCCTGTCATTCCTGTTTTTGTCGGCTTTAAGCGCCTTGGCTATCTGCCAGGGAGGTCTCTTGCTATCATTAGCTTCTTCTATAACTCTCATTCATTTTGCATTTCGGATCTTTCTCCATTCGTCCTTGATGCGATTGTTGAGGTTGTTGATAATGTTTTTAATACGTGGATCAAACGTCCTCTCGTATTCTCTTCTTGCCATTTTCTTTGTTTTAATCATGTCTTTGATTATTTGCGGTGGATTTTCTCTATTTACTTTAATTTCGATGATCTCTTTAGAACTGTTTATTGTCTCGGCAAATTTGGTTTCCATTTTAAGAACTTCTTTTTCCAGTTTTTGAATATTATCAATCTTTTTTATTTGATAATTTTCAGCTTCTAATGCTGCTTTATATTTGTTTCATTTGATGATTGTTCTGGTTTCCAGAACTTTTTCTTCTTCAATCTCTATTAATAATGGAATGTGGTTAGAAGTCGTTTCTGCCAATGTGCTAATTGTCATATTCCTCGTGATGTTTTTATATATTTCATAATCTAGCATATCAGTTGATAGATAAGTACTTATGTGTGTTGAATCTTCTGGAACTATATATCCATAGTTTCTATTTTTCAGGTATCTCACTAAGTTAAAGTTAATTAAAGTCTCCTGCCATCAACAATTTATAATTTGAGTTCATTGCCATGTCTAGGGTTGTCTCTTTCAGCTCCGACTTTGGAGTTGAGTACGCAGAGTAGATGTGTAATTTCTCGTTGTTTCTACACTCTATTTCGATGCCAATTGTTTCTATTTCCGGTCCATCATCTATTGGGGCAGTTGAGTGATGAGCTATAACTCTTATGGCTAGCACAATCACTCCTCTTCCTGATTTATTTAATCTGTTTTTCTGTACATTATATAATTTGAAATAGCGATTAATGTCCCAGGTTTTGATCTAGTTTTCAGGAGCAGAACTACATCAGGGTTATTTTCCTCTATTATACCAAGCAATTCGTTTTTCCAAATTTGAATCTCGTTAATGTTCCAGGACATAATTCGAAGATGCACTGGTTTTCTGGTGCTTTGACATCTCGCTGTTGTTACCGTTCGTACAGAATTTAGATCCATGACAGAATGCTAGTGATATGAGAAGATACAAGTGTTGGCATGCCGCGCTTTGTCCGACGAGCTCTAAGATTTCCAAGAGCATTAAAGAAAGTTCAAAAGCAATTTTGTGTTTCCGGTCGTTGATAATCGGTTTGGATTGTTTTTTTTTTGTTGCTGAGGTTGCGGAAGGCGCCTTTTTGGCAGTTTTTTTTCAACTTTTGGTGACTGTGGGGGTTGTTTGGGAGCTTTCGCTTCCTCTTTTTGTTCCCTCATGATGTCCTTCATTGAGGGGGCTGTTGATTGAGCTCTGCTCAGTTTTCCAGGCTTTGGCCTTGGGGGGCAGGTTTTTATTGTCTTTACAGTTGCCGCAACTTGCCGGTGTTGTCTTCTCTTTCTCACATAAGTGAGTCGAGTGACCTTCGCCGCATTTCATGCAGCGGTAATCAGCTGTGCAATTTTTTTAACACATTTCATTTTTCCTGAGTGGCTCCTATGTCACATCAAGATCCATAATTCTTTTTAATGAGAATAAACTTTTATATCTGTTGTTCGATTTCTATGATTACTATCTGTGCTGATAACCCTTTAAATCCTTTCATGCGGGTTATTTTTATAGCAGGATACTGCTTCGAAGTGAGATCGTTCTCAATCTCTTCGTCCGTGAAATTTGTTGGAACGTCTTTCGCGAAGATTTTTGTGAGTAATCTGATTCATTAAAGCCAACAGAAATGTAAGAATTGGTCTGATTACAGATTTATAAATGCTTAATTTAGTTTTTGGCTCTAGTTTGGTGCTATTAAAAATGGGGTTTAATTGTCTCTTGACATTGTAGGCTTTATTGATTTGATTATAAATTTGTTATTTAAATGTTAGTTTTTCATCTAAGGTGACCCCTAAATATTTTATTGAATTTAACCACAGAATTTTAATATTGTTTAAGATTAATTGATTTTTGGGAGCATGTTTGATGCGTCTGTTTGTATAAATTATGGCTTGAGTTTTGTCTGCATTGACCTGGATTCTCCAATTTTTAAACCATTTTTCTAGTTTACAAATGTGTTTTTGTATTCTCTTGATTATGGTATGTACATACTCTTTGACTGCCTGATAAAATTGCAGTGTCGTCTGCATACATAGCAAGAATTGTGTCGTTTTGCTTGGGCATCTCATGTACAAATAAATTGTACAAGGTAGGCCCAAGTATTGATCCCTGGGGCACACCCGCCAGGATTGATTTGATTGCGGACTTTTCCTGATTTACAGAACAGTAGATCTTTCGGTTTTCTAGAAATGATCTTATTAATTTGATGATAATGAATGGTAGCTCTAGTCTGATTAGTTTGAAAATTAACCTTTCATGCCACACACGGTCAAAGGCTTTTGCGATGTCGAGAAAGACTCCGCTCGTAGATGTGGACATGTTTTTGTTCTCTAATATGTGTTCCGTAATTCTAGCGATTTGGTGAATTGCCGAATGCTGTTTTTGGAAACCATATTGTTTGTTTGGGATTAAGTTACCTGCTTGAATAAATAGATTTAATCGGTTGGCAATGACTCTTTTCGACTATTTTACTCAAATTAGGCAAAAGACTGATGTGTCTATTGCTATTTATTTTGTTGGATATTTTACCCGGTTTTGGAATCAATATAATTTTTGCCAGTTTCCACCTTTGCGAAAAATGCTGAAATTTTAATATTGCATTGCATATTTCAGCCATTTGAAGAATGGCTGAATCTGGCAAGTTTTTGATTTGTTTGTTTGAGACGTGGTCGTCACCCGAGGCTTTTTTTAATTTCAATGATTTAATTATTTCTTTAATTTCGTTTATGTTTGTTAATTTTATATATGAAGGAGGAATGGGACTGAAATAGTTTCTGTTTGTTTCTGTTTAGTTGATTTGAGTGTTTAGTATTTTAGACATTATTAGGTGTAAATTGTAATTTTAGCATTTCCGCAAAGGCTTCCGCTTTGTCGCTATTGGTTATGTAAATGTTGTTTCCTTCTTTTAAAGGGGCGGAGTTTTGTTTTTTATTTTTCAACGCCTTAATGAGACCCCATGGGGGGTTTCATTGTTTTCTTCAAAACTCTTTAATTTATCATTCCATTTTTCATTTAAATGGGTTTTTAATGAACTTTTAACTTTGTTATTAAGGTTATTTAATATATTTTTATCTGCAGGAGAGAGACTGTTAAGGTAGTTTCTTTTAGCTATGTTTTTACTTTTAATTAAATTTATTATGGAAAAAGGGAGTTTGTTATCTGACTTATTGTGGTTTAATTTTATTGTTGCAATATTTGTGGCTTTGTCTATGTTATGTTTTAAATTTTTATTTTTGTTTCATAATTGATTTATATTGTTAATTGAATAGTTTTTTGTTAAGTTTATTAATTCTTGTGTGTACTTGTCCTATAAAATTTTTGTTTTAGGGGGAGTTAGGTCAAACCAACCAGATCCTTCTATTTCTAAATGGACTGGAAGGTGATCTGAACTCAGAGCTGTTATGGTGTTAATTAAATAATTATTGTTAAGTTTTTTAGCAATTCTAATATGTCAGAAGTTTGAAATTTTGAGAGATTAGTATGCTCAAGAGGAGCCAGTACGGAAAATAAGTTTTTTTTGCAGTATTTCTCGATGATCATTTATGTTGCTAGTGACGCAATTCCATGAAGTATGTTTGGAATTTAAGTCACCAGCAGCAATCGTGGTAAAATCATTTTTGAATAATTTATCAAGATTAGCAGCTTTGATAGCTATATTGGGAGGATTATAAATCGCATATATATATTAAATGTTTTGCCTGAATTTGAGGGTATTTGAACACCAATAAATGCGGAAGGGTCATTGTCCGCCGATTTATCCAATGGGTAATGTTTTATTTTTTTTTTGATCAAAATAGCGACACCGCTACCGGGTTTAATTCGATCATTTCTGTAAATTAGGTAGTTTGGGACACTGAAAGTTTTATTAGGCTTCAAGTAGGTTTCCGATAAGAGAATTAATTCTGGGTTATGTATTTTAATGTGAGCTTTTAACTCTTCGGTTTTGTTTTGAATGCTGTGATAATTCCACAAAATGATTTTGATACCGTCCAATAACCGTTTATTTAGCATCAAAAATCGACAACATGTTTTGCAAATGTTTATTGACCTTAATCTGTTCACTTTCTGTTGATTTTTTTGAAAAAAATTCCAAAAAGATGAAAGCAATTTCGTTAGCTAATTGCTCTCTTAGAGGGATTGTTGTGGGATGAGGGGATTGAATATATTTTTTTTGAGGTCTGGGGCTGTAGTTTTACGAAGTTTATTCCATTTTTTAATTAAGGATGTTTTTGGTGTTTGATTTTGGGAGCGCTCGGGACATTTATGATACTTTGCAGTGTGGGGGCTGAGCAATTAGCGCAACGTGCCGCGGTTGTCTTTAGTTTAGTGCAAAGATGTGTGCTATGTTTTTCGGCACATTTTAGACATTTGAATTCTGCCGTGCAACTTTTTTGTACGTGTTCAAAAAGTTGGCACCTGTGACACTGAATGGGAGCTCCGGTTGCTTTAAGAGCTTTTACTGTTATACTTAGTCCACAAACGTTTGTGATTTTATAGATTGAATTGAATTTACGGTCAATTTCGACAAGAACAAGTGGAGCTGGTTTTTTAAGCTTACCATTCATCCTTGTGATTTTCTTAGCCGGGTAACCTTGTTCTTCCAAGTCCTTAGCAATTGTTTCCTCATCGATTTCCGTGATGATTCCTCCAATTACAACTTTCAATGATCGCTCGTGTTTTAATTGATATCTGAAGTGCTCGTAGCAGTCAATTTCCATGATTTTTTGAAGTTTTCTGTAATCTTGTACCGTTTGAGGTTGAATTTTAATTCCATTTGTTAGGTTCGTTGCTTTCACATAATTTATTTTTTGATTGTTGATGACTTTGCTTAATTTGGCTCATTTATTTTTATTTATTAATGTAATTGGAGTGGTATTTTTGATCTGCGTCTCGTCTGCAACTTTGTTTGAACCGCTAGCCTGGCTGCCTCCTTCTTCCGTGCTATCGGTGTCTTCTGAGCTTGGGTTTTCCCACGAAGCTTCGGCGACACTTGTTTCCGCAAGGTCACCAAACTGATTTTTGAGAGCTGCATCAGGTCTCACGTATGCTCGTACGGCTTTCGCGTATTTTTTCGGCTTGATGACATCTTCTTTGATTGAATCTTCTTCGTTTGAATATACCCTTTTAAGATTGGATGAAGCTTACTCACTGTTTGCACTAGCATTTATGAATTCGTCATCATCTGCTGCCCAGCGCTCATTAATTTGAGAATTTGTTAATTGATTTTTTTATTCAAAGTCGATTTGATCTCTTAACTCTTTAAGAGATAGTTTTGATAGCGCTTTGCGTCCTTGAAAGTTTAATAATAACTTGTTATCACTTAAATAAACTTCTACCGAATCTTCCATCTCACTTGGATCGACCTGCACATGCAGGTCTAACATGAGAATGACGTTTTTGTTTTTTGTTAAAGGTATGGAAAATCTTCAAAAAGACACCGGCCGCCGATGTTGTAGGCCGGTAGTGTGCGATTCTTACCCACTAAAAGCCACCTCTGCCCTATCTGACATACGGCGGATTGAGGCAAGGCTCATTACACACCGAGAATGACCTGCGATACATCACAGGGATGTATCGACTTATGCTGAAAACATCGAAAAAGCAGTAAGTGCTAAAACGATGCTTCTGGTTTCAGTTTTGGGACTTTATCTAAACTTACTGCCCGGCATTAGAGAATTGTAAACCTTTGTTGTAGGTATTGTAACCGTGAAGTTACACAAGGGGAAAAGGAGAGAAGGGAATAAAGGAAATAGGAAAACTCGAGGACAGGCTAATCTCGGCTAGCTTTACCTTGTTCAAAATTTGCCCGGTAGTTCAGCCGTAGAGGCGTGAATCTAAGAACACAGGTGGTGGATATAGCGCCACTCAACCTAAGCACAGACAATAGCCGAAATTAACCTCCCTTTAGCCTTTTAGGGGTCAAGACCTGCAGGCTAAACAAAAGCTCCAGTAAAATAATATTAATATATTGAATAAATAAAAGAAAATACAACAAACAAAAAAAACTAACTGATAGCAATAAGTGATATTGGCCTCAAAATGAAATATAATAAAAAAAAAACAAATAAATCCGGAATGTTCAAATAATTAATTAATTCTAAATAATTCAAATAAAATTTTATCACAATTTTCACACAATTAGACAGGACTCGATGCAGTCTGAGTTAGACAAGACAATTCCCTTGTAGTTAACTCAAGCACCCCTTACAGGTTGTCCTGATTACCACAAACAATAAAGGCAATAATTTGATGAAGCAAAATATAATATAAGGAAGGTTTTCTTCACTTTAAAGGTGTCGTTCGAAGGCTTACTAACATTCACACATTCATTCTACCTTTCATAGACCTTGAACTAACCTTATCTGCTGTTTCCGTTGGAGATGGTTGTTTTTGCGGTGCTTTACTCCTCGGAAGCTCGATGGTAGATTGTTGGATAACAGGAGGAAAAGAGATTGAGTGCCGCAATTGAGTCGTCTTTTGACCCTAGACTCGCCTAGCCCTACATGACCCGCAAAGTAAAACCGTTAGTGGTGGAATTAATGAGACTGTTTAACTTACCCCTTCTAACGTCACGTAATCGCGAAAATGGTAAAGTCGTTATCAAAACGTGGCTTCAAAGCCGTACCAATTTTCTTGTCAAAAAGTCGTGCACGCATAATACCCACTACCGGGTTTATTTGAGAAGGGTAAACTAACACTACGTACGGTGGCGGACTTAAAAATGCAACATGGGCGCTAACACCACTCCTATATATAGAGTCGGTATCTTTCCCGCTTAAAATCTGGTAAATTCTGCTTTACTATCGGATTATTCTTTTCCCATCCGTTAAAAACTACCTGGGTTTTTTTTTCCTGGTCAATAAAAAAGTTAGCTTGCTTTACTTTATATACAGAGTGTTCAGAAAAGACAGTTACTCGAAAGACATAAATTGTCTTAAAGGCGTCGGGTCTTCGCGGTTCTAGACTAAATCGATGACAGCAAATTCGACAGTGCACAAACTAGCGTCATGCAATGAGTAGTTTACCGCAAAATGGCAAGAAGGCGCTTATTTATCGTAATTTTTGGCGTGTGCCGCAATTCAACCGTTACAACACCCCTCTCCTTACATAAGTAAAATTGTTATAAACAATTTTACTCGCCATTTACCGGAATGACGCACGAGAGTTTGTTAGCCAACCCGAACCTATAGTAAAACCGAACTTAATGAACGTGGCGCAACCAAGAATAGGAAAAGCTAATGTTTAGACCGCAAAATCAAAAAAAAGGAAACTAATTCAAACCAGCAAATATAAAAAAAAGAAAAAGAAAATAGAAAAAAAAAACTAAAAAGATCAGAAGGATCTGTGACAAATTGACCTGAAGGGTCCAAGAGTAATCCTTAAGGGAAGTACATAAAGCCGTACTGGGCTAACATGATGGGTACCTGTGTCCCAGGACTAGCCTGTCATGGTGTTTTGCCTGAACACCGAATAAAAAAAAAAATAACAAAAAAAAACGATTCAAACAAAAAGAGGAACAAGACACAGGCATTGCCACCCTACCGGCAAGCAATTATCAGTAAACTAATAAAATCTCGGAGAAACCTGAATTGTTACGTCGCGTGTGGGATGAGCGCTCCCGACATTACCCACTCCGTTGAGGCCCCTAGATATCCGTAAACCCTCTCCGAGCGTTCCGAATAGCAGGTCCCGAGGGTACTGCCAGCAACAGCAGTAGGGTGCCCAAAGCAATCCCACCCACCGCTAATAACAACCAGTTCTCAAATATGCTTTCTAGCACAAAAATCGAATACATTTGTATTAATAAAATACATAAACATACAAGAAAAAACGTTGGTCTATGCAGACCGCTCCGCAACGCGATTCTAGTCGACTACAGCCAAATGAACAACGGTGCGTCACTACTTTCCTATCATCACAAAACAACATTCTCTGTCCCTCTCGGACTATACCAAACTACAAAAAGTCCCAAAGAGTACACGAGCAATGTACCTAACCATATAAACAAAAGACACACTGTTGCCACTACCTGGCCAGAACTAGAAAATAAAAATTGACGTGAAACGAAAAGTTATTGTTTACGCCGAAAGAACTTTTGACGGCCTTTTACCGTCGACAGTGAGTCATTGAAGTATTCGCCAGCCCCTCCAATAGGGCAAAATAAAATCTGGCGTGAAACGAAAAGTTATTGTCTACACCGAAAGATCTTTTGACGGCCTTTTACCGTCGACAGTGAGTCATTGAAGTATTCGTCCACCCCTTCAATAGGGCAAAATAAAAAAAAAAAAATCTCTAAGGCCAAAAGGTATCATTCTCCAGCCACGGTCCGCAAAAGTTTAATTATGTAATTAATCGACTACAATTCTATACAAATAGAATAGATTCTATACAAGCTTCTGGACTATTATCAAAAAAAACTCTCAATCAAAACACAAGTCCTAGAAGTTCCAAAATGCTCAAAACTACACAAAATTTTCGCCAAAGTACTACTTTTATAACAATTCATTAATTACATAACCATAGACTAAAACGGAAGTGACCTAAAACATGAGTCTACGGTGTCTCAAAATCAGGCGCAACAGGTTTAAGGTCCTGCACGTGCCATACTCCTTTCGAATTTCCTAAATCGTCTGCTAATTCATAAGTTCAAGTGCCACGTTTTTTCGAAACTATAAAAGGGTCTATAAATTTAGAACCTAATTTGGCACTATAATGTTTGATGGCATTTGACAAAGACTTATTTTTCCTCCAAACTTGTTGTCCTACCACGTAATCAACCGGCCTGCGTCTAAGATTATAAATGTTTTTATTACGCTCGTGCGCGTCCCTAACCTTAGTTGCTATTTTCTGGAACATAGCCTTAAATCCTGTAACACGCTTTTCCGTCTCCATTGCAGCATTAACCGGTTCATCTCTCGCGGTTATGTCATTATGCTCATCTCCTCTAATTTTATGTTCCCGTCCAAAGTTGGCAAAGAAAGGGGTAAACCCGGTGGTCTCATGACGCGAAGTACGTATGGCGCAACCGATAGCAGACAGTTTATCTGCCCAACGCCTATGGTCTTCTTTCAAGTTTTGCGCAATCATGGTTTTAACCACCCGATTCACTCTTTCCGTTGGATCGGCTTGCGGATAATATAGAGGAGTATAAGACAATGTTACGCAGTAATTACTGCAAAGGTTCTGAAATTCGCGCCCCTTCATAGGTGTGCCATTATCGCAAACAATCATCTTAGGCGTACCGTAAGTTAAAAATATGCCGTCTTCAATGCATTGCGCTAGGATTTTAGATGTTATATTACGAACCGGAAAAAGAACTACGTATTTGGTGTGGTGATCAGTGACTACTAAAACGTTAGTATAACCTCGCGGTGAACGTGGAAATGGACCGATAAAATCTAGGCTAATAATTTGCCAAGGGGCAGTTGCCGTGGGTCTATTACCCATAAGACCAGCAGGTCGTTTTTGCTCAACTTTATATTGTGCGCAAGTCCTACAACCCTTTACGTAACGCACTACGTCTGCTTGCATGCGCATCCACGTATACCGGTTATGTAATTTCCAATAAGTTTTGTAAATGCCTACATGACCTGACGTAGGCCAATCATGATGCCGTTGTATTACTTTTCTCCGGAATTCAGTAGGAACTACAAGTTTCCAGTCGGCCGTTTCTTGACTAAATTCAGCAGTCTTGCTGTGCACCAATTTATATAAGAGGCCGTCCTCAACTCTCCACGCCGAGTATTTAGCCGGATATTGCTCGACTTGACATCGCGTTTTAAGATACCACTTATCGATGGTATTTTTAAAATCATCATCAGCATAACTTATCTCAACCGCATCAATGCTAAGAGGAACCGAACGAGATAGCATATCGGGGACTATATGATCTTTCTTTTTGCGATGGATCAATTCGAAATCAAAAGGCTGTAACCGAAGTGCCCACCGCGCTAAGCGCCCTTGAGGATCTTTGAGACGATTAAGCCATAGCAGACTATGATGGTCAGTGATAACAGTAAACTTTACCCCTTCTAAATAATGACGTAATTTCTCTACCGCCCAAATAACTGCTAGACATTCTCTCTCGGTGGTGGAATAATTGCGTTCCTGTCTTGTAAGAGATCGTGATAGATAACAGATTACCCGTTCGCCGTCTTCGTATTCTTGGCTTAACACACCCCCTATACCGAAAGCTGATGCATCACACTGCAAGATAAAGCGCTTATTAAAGTCGGGGCAGCTTAATATAGGAGCTTTTGTTAGGCATTCTTTCAATTGGCGGAAGGATGACTCACACTCATTGGTCCAAACAAATTTTACCTTCTTTTTTGTCAAGTTACTAAGGGGTGCAATTATAGTAGAAAAATTTGGCACAAATCGGCGGTACCATGATGCTGTACCCACAAATCGTCTGACTTCAGTAGCATTAACCGGTGAAGGAATATCTAAAATAGCTCGGACTTTCTCCATGTCTGGCCGGAGACCATGCTCATCAATTGCGTAACCTAAGTAGGTTAATTGTGGTCTACAAAATTTACATTTTTCTGGACTGACTCTTAAATTTGCAGCAGATAAACGCTCAAATACCTGAGATAATATTTCTAAATGTTTTTCAAAAGTTTCTAGAATAAGCACGATATCGTCGAGATAGACGAAGACGTATGGTTCTAGATCAGCGCCTAACGCTTTATCAATTATGCGTTGCCATGTAGCGGGTGCCCCAGACAACCCAAATGGCATTCGATTAAATTGAAACAGCCCTCTTCCAGGAACCGTAAAAGCCGTATATTCGCGGCACTCTAACGATAGCTCAACTTGCCAAAAGGCGCTCTTAATGTCAATTGTGCTGATAAACTTGGCATTACGCAATCGATCTAGAATAGCAGAAATGTAAGGTAGTGGATATGCATCTTTCTTCGAACAAGCATTTAACTTGCGATAATCCACGCAAAACCGATAAGAATTATCCTTCTTTTTAACTAAACAAACGGGTGACGACCATGCGCTGTTGGATGGCTCGACCACTCCCAACTCTATCATCTTCTTTAATTCAGCATCGATGATCTGCTGTTTAATCGGTGATACTGGATAATAACGTTGCTTAATCGGTTCCGTTCCAGGAAGCAGTTCAATGTGGTGGACCACGCCCTTTGCGCACCCTAAACTAGTAGTATCGCTAATATTATTACTATTTAATAAATTATCTAAGGCCTCTCGCTGCTCCTTCCTCAAATTCTCGTTAGTTAATAAGCCGATTTCTATAGGATTATTTTCGCTGCTAGATTTACTGGAAAAATGCCAGACGTCGCTTCTCAAATCAGGAATAATGCCCATACTCTTCCAGAAGTCAATACCAAGTATAAGTGGATGAGGTACTCCGGGAACAATTAAAATTTCTACTAATCTCACTGTATGGACCAGCTGAATGGGAACTAAAATAGACCCTAGACACATGCTCTTAGTGCCATTTGCCATAGTACAGTGAGTTGTCATAGGCTTTACTTTGACGTCGCTTTTTTGAATCATCTCCCATCCTTGTCTTCCCAATACCGTTCTAGATGCTCCAGAATCTAACAATCCTCTCATCTTAATTCCGCAGATCGATACTTCCAAATATGGTCTCTCGTCTTCTTTGGCATGTTGGAATATAAAATCTAGCAAAAGTTGTTGTCGTAATTGGGTGGTCGCGTTTTTATCATCCAGAGACTCAGTACCGCGACTAATTACCGCCTCCCTCGCAAGTTTTTTGAACACTGTGGACAAGTGTTAACGGTGACGCCGTGCTTACCGCAATTATAACAAACGAGCTTTCTGGGTAACGTACATTCTCGACTGAAATGACCTAGTCTCTGACAATTGTAACAGGGCATATCTTTCTTGCCTAATGAAGAGGGTTGATGCTGCGTAGTAACCTCAGCTATTTGCGTACGATGATAAGAGCTTCTGGGTCCAGGCTCAATATAGGATAAATCGGTCTCTAAGAATTTATGCGACTTTCGGGTGGCAGGCGGGACAAAAGACTCTATTGAAGTTTTCCGTGATTCAATCAACCTTCCATATTCTAGCAATTCTTGTTGAGTATTGATCTTAGTAAGACCTAGCTGCGCTTGGTAAAACGGAGTAATGTTATTCAACAGTATCTTGAGTCTGACTTTTTCTGGAATTGTAATGGTTAGTCTGTCAAAAAGATTCTCCATTACTGCAAGATAAATTCCCATACTCTCATTTCTGCCTTGTGTGCGTTGCCTAATTTCTTCATAGAGCTTATCGTCGTAATCTACCGGTTGAAATTGTTTACGTAACTCTAGAACCAACGAATTCCAATCTGATAAGTGTTTTCGATTTGCTCTAAACCATATCAAAGCCTTATCGCTAAATAAATCTACTGCGCTAATAAACAATTCAGTCTTTGTAACATTACGAGCTATTCTCAATTCCTCAACTCTAAGGAGAAAGGCGCTAAGTGACATTTCACTCGCGACATCGGAAAATTTAAGGTTCCACTTTGAAACGGGAAATGAATTTACCTTCCCATGATAAATACGGCTAGATTCTGCTATAGGCACAGCTGGAAATGCGCTAGCTTCTTCTGCTCCCGAGTCTTCGCTTTCTTCTGAACTATCTAATTGCAACAATCCTAGATCAGGTATATTACTTGTCTGATTGGCCAAACTCTTGTCACGTCGTTTAATCTTCGATTCGACCGTTGAATGCAATGTGACTAGTTTTACTAAAAGCCGCGATTTTGCTGCACTATCGGCGGATGATACGGGTTTGCTTTTTTCTACACGCCCTAACGCATGAGCTAACTTGCAAGTTAATTTAGCGCAAGCAGACGATGACCTATCGCCGTCGAAGTCGGCTAACAAAGTCTCGATTTCCGTAATGCGATCCAACAATGCGTTATGATCGTCTTCAAATGAGAAAGGGTAGTTAGGAAGACTAAGTGGTGATACCGATTTTTCTAATCGCCTAAAAGCGCGTAATGTTTTTCGCATCTCGTCCACTGGCGCAGATTCAGTCACCCCACGGATCGCGAGTTTATACACAAGCTCGTCCGCTGTCAAACGATTTATTTCAAACTTTAAATTTTGAGCCATAATGTCGAAATATTACGCAACTCACTATGTACTAATAATTAAACTAAAAAAAGAAATATAGCGTAACCCTTAAATATATAAACGACTTATAGCATGCGAAGACAAGTAAAAAAAATTAGATCGCTACCCCAAGACAATAAAACAAATTCAAGCTAACAAAAAAACACAAGGGCAATGAACGCGCTTGACCCAGATATCTTTAATAATAATTTAAAACAGACAAGACAAAAGAACAATTCGATAATCCGAACTTGACCCACTCTAACTGGTTATTTGCTTTCTTATCAGTAGATAAAAGCAGAAAAGTTTTATCCTACGAAATTTACAACTCGAGAATGAAGAGAAAGAGAAAAAAAAATATATCAATTACAAATTACAAAGTATGTTACAAATCTACTGTAATAATAATACGACTCGACCTTCCTGTTATCGCTGAATAATTCCAAGAGTACAAATTCGCAAATATTGTGTAAAATAATACCAAAAAAAAAACAAAAGTAGTGAAAAAAACCTTCTTTTATCGACCTAAAATAAATTGTGATAAAATTTGTATTGATAAGATAAATTACTATTAAATTGCCAGTTCACTAATAATTGAAAGTTAAAACAAATTTAAATATTAATAATTAGGAAATTTTAAATCAGGCCCCACGTTGGGCGCCAATTATGTAACCGTGAAGTTACACAAGGGGAAAAGGAGAGAAGGGAATAAAGGAAATAGGAAAACTCGAGGACAGGCTAATCTCGGCTAGCTTTACCTTGTTCAAAATTTGCCCGGTAGTTCAGCCGTGGAGGCGTGAATCTAAGAACACAGGTGGTGGATATAGCGCCACTCAACCTAAGCACAGACAATAGCCGAAATTAACCTCCCTTTAGCCTTTTAGGGGTCAAGACCTGCAGGCTATACAAAAGCTCCAGTAAAATAATATTAATATATTGAATAAATAAAAGAAAATACAACAAACAAAAAAAACTAACTGATAGCAATAAGTGATATTGGCCTCAAAATGAAATATAATAAAAAAAAAAAAACAAATAAATCCGGAATGTTCAAATAATTAATTAATTCTAAATAATTCAAATAAAATTTTATCACAATTTTCACACAATTAGACAGGACTTGATGCAGTCTGAGTTAGACAAGACAATTCCCTTGTAGTTAACTCAAGCACCCCTTACAGGTTGTCCTGATTACCACAAACAATAAAGGCAATAATTTGATGAAGCAAAATATAATATAAGGAAGGTTTTCTTCACTTTAAAGGTGTCGTTCAAAGGCTCACTAACATTCACACATTCATTCTACCTTTCATAGACCTTGAACTAACCTTATCTGCTGTTTCCGTTGGAGATGGTTGTTTTTGCGGTGCTTTACTCCTCGGAAGCTCGATGGTAGATTGTTGGATAACAGGAGGAAAAGAGATTGAGTGCCGCAATTGAGTCGTCTTTTGACCCTAGACTCGCCTAGCCCTACATGACCCGCGAAGTAAAACCGTTAGTGGTGGAATTAATGAGACTGTTTAACTTACCCCTTCTAACGTCACGTAATCGCGAAAATGGTAAAGTCGTTATCAAAACGTGGCTTCAAAGCCGTACCAATTTTCTTGTCAAAAAGTCGTGAACACACGTAATACCCACTACCGGGTTTATTTGACTCACTACTTTGGCGTAGAAGGGTACACTAACACTACGTACGGTGGCGGACTTAAAAATGCAACATGGGCGCTAACACCACTCCTATATATAGAGTCGGTATCTTTCCCGCTTAAAATCTGGTAAATTCTGCTTTACTATCGGATTATTCTTTTCCCATCCGTTAAAAACTACCTGGGTTTTTTTTTCCTGGTCAATAAAAAAGTTAGCTTGCTTTACTTTATATACAGAGTGTTCAGAAAAGACAGTTACTCGAAAGACATAAATTGTCTTAAAGGCGTCGGGTCTTCGCGGTTCTAGACTAAATCGATGACAGCGAATTCCACAGTGCACAAACTAGCGTCATGCAATGAGTAGTTTACCGCAAAATGGCAAGAAGGCGCTTATTTATCGTAATTTTTGGCGTGTGTCGCAATTCAACCGTTACAGTATAACTGGAATACCTATCTCTATATCCTGAGACTCTTTTGACTCCTGGCTGGTCTTCTTACCATCAATTTTCCTCTCTAGGTTGTCGGTCCCCAGTCGACTTTAATGAGGAGTGCTGTTTTGGGCTTTTTGAAGCAGGTGGTGATTCCCTCATCGTAATCCAGTGCAGTTCTCAGCAATGAATTTGGATGGTCTCTAACCTTCTGATAGTAGGAGCTAAGGAGATCCTTGAAAAATTTTCTCATCGATGGAATTCGTGACTCGGAGTGAAGCTGATCGTTTCGGATGAACCAAGGGGCGTCAAAGGCCCTTTTAATGGCTTGACTTTGGACGACTTAAAGTTTCTTCATTTGAGTTTTCGATACTGTAGCCCATGCCGAGACGGCATATGTATGTATTGGTCGGATGCACATCTTGTAGAGAAGGCATTTGTTCCTTATGCTTAATTTGCTTTTTCGGCAAATTAGCGGAAACAGACAAGCCGTTGCTGCTTTTGCTTTCAAAACTGCATAGTTCACGTGAGGAATGAACGAGAGTCTGGAATCAAAAATTACACATCGATAAGTTACCTTCTTTTGCCATTGGATGTTCTCCCCAAACATCTGAATGTGGCCTGAAGGTTTTTTTAATCTGCGAGTCACGAAAAGTGCAGAGCTTTTTTCAGGGTTGACTTTGATAAGCCACTTGGAGAACCATTTCTCTATGGCTGTTGCTGGTTCCTGAAGGTACCTGCTCAAGAGAACGGGGCTTTTGTAGCGAGCATGGATAGCCGTATCGTCCGCATACACGGCGATTAGAAGCGAGGAATTTTGGGTAAATCTCTGGTGAAAAAAGAATAAAGAATTGGAGAGAGAACTGAGCCCTGTGGAACAGAGGGCTTTTAATAAGCGCTCTGTGGAAGGGTGTTTTGGATTTTCGCTTGGAATTTGCGATTTACCAGGAAGGATTGAATCGTTCTCACTGGCGGGCGAGATAAACCAGCACGAAGTAACTTATAATAAGTCCATCATGCCAGACAGTATCAAAAGCCTTGGAAACATCTAGATAGACTACATTACCAAACTCTTTAAAGTTGGGGCCAGCTGAGAAGTATTCAGTGACTCGAACAACTTGGTCTGTGGTTGAGTGATTGGGACGAAAACCAAACTGCTCATCAGGTAGTAGATTGAGGTCTGAAACATTTGGAGCCAAGCGGCTTTGGTTTACCTTTTCTGCAATTTTTCCAATTGCGGATAAAAGACTGATTGGTCGATAGTTCTGCGGAAGTTTGGGAGATTTTCCTGGCTTTTGGAAGAAAATGACGTTTGCAGATTTCCATCGATTTGGGAAGATTTGAAAAGTGAAAATGGCATTGATGATGGTGACAATGTAAACGATTGCTTTGGTTGGAAGATTTTTCAAAGCCTTATAGGATACATTGTCTGGACCTGGTGCCTTCCGATTTTTGAGTTTTCAAATGAGTCCTCGAACTTCTGATGGAGAAGTTCGCTCGATGATAGCCGTTTCTTCAACATCCTCGAGGTTATTTTGAACGAAATCCTCCACCTCTTGGATAAAGTCCGGGTCAGCACAATCCAAAGCGGTATTGCATTGCAATACCAGATTGTCCGTGAAAGCCTGAGTCTTTTCTTCATCCGTATAGGCAACGCCTTGCACTCCTTCAATCGGGGGCAAAGGTTTTGTCGGAGTTTTCAGCCTTTTGATCATCTTCCAAACAGAATGATCAGTCACAGATAAGCTCTGTATCTTCTCGTCCTATTTCTGGGAACGAAAATCAATCAGTGCATATCTCACTTCTGATGTTGACCGATTGTACTCGGTCTTGTCAGATTGAAGACCAGAACGTTGCGCTCGGCGCCCCCTCTAGTTCTTTTCTCGGATCAATTCCAAGATCCAATCTGGTAACTTCTGATGTGGTCTTTTAGGTTCTGAAAAAAACCTAGTTGAGAAAGTGACGGCAGTGGTGATTTTGTCTTCCAACTCTGAAACTGCTTCTTCTAATCGATCTTTCGAGTTGATTGATGGAATTGGGCCCAGATCTTCTTTGAGAACATCATGGAATTTCTTCCAATTTGTTTTCTTTGAGCTGATGATTTCCGGTTCTTCTGGGAGTTGACCTATGTTGAGGAGCACTGGGTGGTGATCAGAACTGAGTTGTATTACCGCCTCCACACTGACGCTAACGTTTATGAGTATCGCAATATTAAGGATATCGGATAGTCCGCGCTTTGGCGTGTGTGTTGGATCTTCAGGAGCCAGCACTACTGTGTCATTGATTCCGTCAATCAGACATTTACGAATGAGTTCATTCCTGTTTGCTTTTTGACAGCCCCAATCAGTAAGTATGCTTGGCATTGAAATCCCCTGCAGCAATGACAACTTGTCCTGCTTCCCTTATGGCATAGAGATCCGATTCTTGGAGTACTTTTCCGGCAGGCAAGTAGATAGAGATAGATAGATTTAGAATAGGGTATCGTCTGCACTGCGACCTATTGGTCTATTGTGCTGCCCTTTCTCGAGCTGTTCGAGGAGTGGCTCGGTTTATAGCTCCCCATCTAGTTCCAAAGCTGTAATAAATTCCAGCAGCTGCGATGGCTTCAAAGACAATATGTCTCTATTCAGTATGTATTTCCGCCCTAGATGTTCTCTACGTTGGGTTCTAATGGCGACGCATTCTGTTACTAGGTGTTCCGGAGTTTCCTCCTCTTCCATGCAAAATCTGCATTCGTCATTATCTTTTAGGCCAAGTCTCATCAGGTGCTTTCCTAGACGGCAATGACCGGTAAGGAAACCTGTGAGGATGCGAAGCCTATTTTTAGTGAGGTTTATGTAAGCTTTGGACCTTACATGGTCGAAGTTTCCAAGAAATTTCTTAGAGTGTCTCAAACCAGGAAGATTTAGCCAGCGTTCTGATCTGTCCTTCTCTTCCTCCATTTTGAACCTTTCTTTGTAGGTATGTTTCCCTAAGCCGCAGAATGGTTCTGGCCCTACAAAAGGGGTTAATGCGCTCTCTCTTGCTAGCTTATCAGCTTTCTCGTTTCCCTCTATTCCCGAGTGTCCGGGTATCCAAACAAGAAAAACTTTGTTATTCTTGCCTAGTTCATTCAATTTGCCTCGGCATTCCCATGTCATTTTAGAACTGGTGACATAGGAGCTTAATGCTCTTATCGCTGCTTGACTATCAGTGTGAATTGCAATTTCACAATTTTGATAGTTTCTTTCTAAGTTAAATTCTGCACATCGTCTGATTGCGTGTATTTCCGCCTGGAAGATGTTTGGGTAGGTTCCCATTGATTCTGAGTATTTGGTTCTAGGACCGACTACTCCTACTCCCGTGCCCTTGTTTGTCATGGAGCCGTCCGTATACCATTTAATAGTATTTTTTTTAAACTCACTGGTGGTGGGTTCTTTCCCCCAATCATCCCTGTTGCTTAATCTTACCATAAAGTTTCTTTCAAAGATGTGTCTCCTTACTATTTCGTCACTTGGAAGGTTTGGAAATGAAATGCACTCTGTCAGAGATGTCAAAGCTCTCTGACATTTGATTTTTTCATATTCGGTACCCTCCCTTGTGAGTCTGAGAATAGCTTCCCTCGCTGTTCTAGCTATCACTAGATGTGGAGGTGTCAGATCTGTAATAACCTCTAGTGCCGCAGTAGGGCAAGTTCTCATAGCTCCTGTGATACACAAACATGCTAGTCTTTGAACCTTGTCAAGGGTTCTCCTTGTGGTTGCTTGTTCTGCCTTAGAGTGCCAGGCTATTGCCCCATAGGTCATGATAGGTCTAATAATCATGGTATACATCCATCGCAGTATATTCGGGTTGCACCCCCATGTTTTACCTGCTAGACTTCTGCAGACCATAAGCGCTTTAATGGCTTTACTGGTAGTTTTTTCTACGTGATTTTTCCATAGAAGTTTACTATCGAGGTGTATTCCTAAATATTTGACTTCAGACTGTTCTTTGATGATCTCTCCTTTCAAGAAGAGGGGTTTCATCCCCTGGAGTTTTCTTTTCCGAGTGAATGTTACAATCGCGGTTTTTGATGAGTTAATACTCAACCCCACTGATTCGCACCACTGTTCGGTAATTCTGAGACCCTTCTGTATTATTTCACATAGAGTGCTTTCAAATTTGCTTCTGGCCACTATGACAATATCATCGGCATAAGCTATGCAGTCTATTCCTGATTCTGTCAATCTATTTAATAGTTCATCAACTATCAGAGTTCACATCAGAGGAGAGGTTACCCCTCCCTGAGGTGTACCTCGAGTAGTTTTGACGGTGATGACTTCATTACCCGTTGGTATCTCAGCTGTTCTTGTGGTCAACATTTCCCACATCCATCTGACGAGAGTTTTTTCAACCCCTTTTTTCTCCAGCGCGATCTTGACAGATGCATGTGAGGCGTTGTCAAACGCGCCTGAAATGTCAAAAAAAGCACACATTGCTGTTTCTTTATTATTTAGAGCTCTCTGAATGTTGTCTGTGAGCTGGTACAAGGCAGTTTCTGTTGATCTGCCCGCCCTGTACGCGTGTTGACAGTTATGTAGTGGTTTGTTTCCCAGAGTCTCTATTCTAATATAGTTATCTAATACTTTTTCCATTGTCTTTAACAGGAACGATGTGAGACTGATAGGTCGAAAAGATTTGGGATCAGTCCCATCCTTTTTCCCTATTTTTGGTATGAAGGTTACTTTTGCCCTTCGCCAGATGTTGGGTATTTGTCCCCGTGCTAGACTACTTCGTGAAATTCTAAGTAGGTGTGGCATAATTTCTCCTAGTCCTTTTTGTAGTAAGGCTGGATGTATTCCATCTACCCCCGGTGACTTGTACGGCTCAAAGGTGTTAATAGCCCATTCAAGCCGTTGTTTAGTAAATATATTGTTAGCAATGTCCCAGTCCTCTCTGCAAGGATTTCTGCTGTGATTGGATGTTGCTACAATTTCTGCGTCTGTAGGAATCGGTTCACTATCTGGAAAGTGTACCTCTAGGAGTAGGGCGGCACGCTCCTCTTCCCCTTCCGTATAGGTCCCGTCAGACTTTCTTAGTGCCATTGTTGGGTTCGTTCCCCCTTTGGCCATTACTTTATGTATTCTGGCAGCTGACGGAGTGGAAGTGATATTTTCACAAAAAGTTTGAAAATGTAACTTTTTGGCCTTCCTTATCTCCTTGTTGTATTGAGTTAGCTTGCTGGTGTAGCCCTGCCAGTCCTTATTTTTCTTAGCTTTGTTAAAAAGCTTGCGGACTTCAGATCTTAAATTTGACAAGTTTTTGTTCCACCAGGAAGCTTCTTTGCTTGATTTGCATTCTGTTAAAGGGCAGCTAGAGTTGTATGTCTCTATGATTGCCCCTGTGATGTGAGTCACTTCTTTCTCCAGATCCCATTTGTGACGGTTTGTCCCCCCTGTGTCAATCTGTTCTAGATTTCTTCTCAGATTGGTTTTATATACATCCCAATCCGTTTTCCTGGGATTACGCGTTAGTAGCTTGGAAGGGTTAAGTCCCTCCAAGTCAAATTCGATTATCCTGTGATCTGACAATGACGGTTCGCTTGTCACTCTCCAGTTTTTAATATTGTTCTTAGCACTCGCGCTACTAATTGTTATATCTAGTACTTCCTCCCTTGATTTTGTAACAAATGTTGGTGTAGTCCCAACATTTAAAATCTCAAGGTTGGTTGAAACTATGAAATCAAATAAGTACTCACCTCTTTTGTTGGTGTTGGTGCTTCCCCAGATTACATTGTGCGCGTTGGCGTCACATCCTATAATAATAGGAAGACGTTTTTTGTTACAGTATCTTATCAACTTCTGCACTTCCGCTGGTGGTGTCATAGGCCCATCTCCAGCAAAGTATGCGGATGCGACTACAAAGTCTCGGTTGAAGCCCTTATCATTTAAATGAATTATGATTGGTGTTGAGTCCCGAGTCATGAATTCTGAAACACATGTGTAATTAATATTATTTCTTATGAGAATACAGACACGGGGTGCTTCCTGTCTGTGGTCATATATTACCTTTGAGTTTGGACATGACAGACCTTGGATCTGTCCTGCTTTGTTAATCCAAGGCTGTTGAATCAACACTAATCCCAGTTGTTGTTTTAAAAATAGCCTTGCAATTACCGCGGAAGCTCCTTTCGCGTAGTGCAAGTTTACCTGGGCGATTCTACTGCCGTTCGGAGCAAATAGTGACAAACAAATATAAGGGGTGTTAGCAAACAAGTTAGTCTTGTTTACTGTCCCCCTTGTCCTTGCCTGTTATCGCTTCTCCGCTTGTCTTCTGAGACGTTCCAGAAGACTCGTCGTGGACCTCAAGTAAGTCGAGGTGCATGCCTTCAACTTCCTCTTGGTCTTTCTCTGTCCGTTGGGAAGTAGTGGGTGTCTCTACTTCCATTGCCTCCGGTTTGGGTTTTTGCTGCCCCTTTTTGAGTTCTGAGACGGGAATTTGCCCAAATCTATAATTGATTGCGCATTCTCCCGCCTTCATAATCTCACATGATTTGGGGTCAATCCCAATGGTGAGAACTTGGCCATGTCCCTCTGGTTTGGAGTTTATGACCTTCCACCCCGGCGTTGGAAGCTCCGGGTTTTGAACTTTAACCAGTTTGAGGATTTTCTCAACCGGCATTTCTTTGCTTCTTGGAAAGAAGATTGAAATGGTATGCGGTTTAAGGATGTCATCTCCCTTTCGCGCATCCAGTTCCGGACCCTTCCAAGTTTTCAGCTGCGGTGCTGTTCGAGCCAGCCATTCCGCAGTCTGTGCTGTTTTGCACTCTACCAGCATTAATCCCGATCGGAAATGAATACCGGTATACTGCAGTCCGCTTTCCGAACTCTCTACCATTTCTTCTACTAGAGCTTCCTCTAGAGAAGATAGTTGAGTGGCATCTAACATTACCTCAGGGTATGCCTTTGGTAAAATTGCCGTTCTAAAGGTCTTTGCCGCAGAGGCGTAACTAGTGACTTGCCCAGTTGTGACCACTGCTGGTTTAGACCTCTTCGACTTTGGCTGTGGAGGGGGAGTGATATGTTCAGCTCCCCTCTTTCCATTACTTTTTTGTTGGAGAGGTGGATTTTTTGCCCTCTCCTCTTTTTTTTGGAGTACCTGCTTTCTGGCATCCTCAGGTGCACTGCCCTGATGCAGAAGACGCAGGTACTTCCTAACTCCTGCTCCACTAAGTCCATGCCTTAGTGGATCATCCTTTCCTCCAGGTTGCCCTAGTTGAGGAAGAGGAAACGGTAGCCGAGCTGGTTTCTTGCGCCCAGCCTGGCTTGCTCCACTTGTTTGCCCTCCCGCACCTTGAGGTTTCATTGTGGAGGAAGAAACTTCACTTGGCCCTCCGGTGTTTGAGGTGATGTTTTTTATTATTTTTTCTTTTATATGTTTTTTTTTTCCATGATAGATCCCACGAGTAGCTAGGAAATTAAGGTCCACCCCTGCAGAGCTTGCATGCAAGGGTAAGGGGTGTATACAATGGGGTTTTCCCTGGTGCCCCAAAGTTGGTCCAGTGGCGGCTAGTCCTCTATCTAACCACGCATCCTTCGGCCTGGCACCCCACCTTGGATTTAGGTTTTTCATAAGGTTGTCTCCTCTTGGTCCGGGCGGCAAAGCCAATCCCCCCACTTGCCTATTGGCCCGCGAGACATGACCACAGTCAGCCAAAAGCTATGGGTATATCAGAAAGGTGCAAGCCCTTTCTGGCATCGTTATCCCTAGTGCAATCCCTTAGCCACGACACTACAGCTGCGATAGGGGGGCAGGCAAGTAACATGAGACCAATTATATTTTCTCCTCTCCTAACGTCAGATTAATTGCGGTTGCTTTCATTGTGACCATTTCAGGAAGCAACAGTGGGTAATGATCGATTGAGTTCCTGACGTATATTGCTACGCCCCTACCTCGATCTAGGCGGTCAGTTCTGTACAGAGTAAATCCCGTCATTTTTGGATCCCGACTTTCTGTCTTTAGGTGAGTTTCACTCACCATAACCACATCCAGTTGGTTTAATTTCATTGAAATGCTCTTATTAATTTTAATGCTTTGGTAAGCCATTGGCGTTTCAGAAACACGCCCTGATGCTTTTTAATTTTTGAATTTGTAGAGGCATTCTACTTTTTTGAGATGTTGAAGCATTATTGATCAACAATGTTTGGGAGTTCTGTTTGCAAATATGCTTTAGAGTCTTCCAAAGATTGTGCCTTGCAAATGTGCTTACTAACTGTATGAAGCTTTCGCTGTTTTCTTGTTGGGGAGCTTTTTTGCCCAAATGCTCCTTTTGGGTCTTTTTGCCCTTTTTGGTAGGGATTTTCTTGCCGAACTCATCTCTGGCTTTCCAGAGGTCAGCCCATTGAGCAGTTCCTAGAGCTGCATTTGCCTTTGGCGCTGCAGCATTTATCTTTTTCTGTTGTTGGGAAGCAGATGGTGGGGATGCCTGGGGAGCTTTTAGTTGCTTTCTTTTAAGCTTTTGCCAGGTTGGTCCTTTTCCTGCCTGTTGACAGAAAGTATCTACTTTCTTTGGTTTGGGAAAGCTTTTACATTCTCTATAATTGGCTGTGTGTGCGCCACCGCCAATAATTCGTTAGCCTTTCCACAGGTTTTGGAAGCATGCTCTTGCCCACATTTCACACAGCGTGGTCTGGCGTGGCAATTAGCCTGATCGTGAATTTTTTGACATTGAAAGCATTGGAGGACCCCTCTCCTTTTGCATACCTTCTCAATGTTAAGAAGGCAAACCACTGCTCTCTTTGAAGAAGCAAATTTTAAATTTGCCTCATTGTCGATTGCTAGATGAACTAGCACCGACGTGAAAAGCACCTTCTCAGCCTTAGCACTCAGCTGCTTGCTGAGTCTGGTGACCCTGACTCCTGTTAGTCCTTGTGTTAACAGATCATTACAAATGACTTTCTCAGACACTTGAACTGGGAGAGGTCTTAAAATCCGTTTTAGGGGCTTTTCCTCTGACAAGGGGTAGGTATGATAATCTATTTTCTGTCTGTCTAAAAGCGCCCTTGCGCTTCTAAACTCTTCAACTGTTGCCAGTTGGACTCTGATTCCCTCAGTGCAGAATTTTGCATTTAAAGGAATTGGTTTTTGAGTCTTTAAAAGACCAGAAATAGCGGAAACTAGACTTTTCGGTATCCCATTTGCTCCAGAGGAGTAAGGGTTAAGGCCAATTTGGGGGGAAGGAGTTTGGGTGGCCAGTTTTGAGAAATTTTTCTTATAGGAATTTTCCTGGTCGGAGAGTTCATTGAAATCGCTCATGGACTGATCATCCTGATCAGCGAGCGTGCTGTCTGACTCGACGTCAGATGACATCTCTACTTCCGTGTCACTTAACGGAAGTGGCGGAGGTTGGGTCTTCCTGGCTGTTGAGAGTTCACTCTCAAAAGGTGAGATTTTAGAAAAGCTCTCCTGGAGAAGCTTCTCTAGCTCCAGAACCCTAGAGGCTAATTGCTCAACAGTAAAAGATGATATCGCTTACTATGAGCAAAGAGTATAAAGAAAATAAAATGAATAAAATTTATTTATAAAAAACCTCAGAAAATTATATTAATAATTTTTATAATTGAACAAACTACTGCCGGAGATCCGACAGTGGTTAAAAGAAAAGGTGAGTTTTTAAAAAACAGTAGCTGATTGTTACTGTTCCTATTGAACAAAAATGAAGAAAAAGAAGATATTTAAGCACAAATTATACCTAATTTAGCAGGTTGTATATTTTTTAAGAGTTTATAAAGAAATAAAATTAAATAATTAAATTAATTATTTAACTTTGAAAGAAAATTAAAATTTGAAGTTAAGAAAGTTTAATATATATATATATATATATATATATATATATATTATTTATAATAATAATAATAATAATATATTTGCATTATAAATACAGAGTATTTTATACATGTCAGAGAAAAGAAATATCAATAAGAAAATAATTAACTAAAAATCTGAGAAATCATTGACAAAAAATTCTTCAAAAGTGTAAAATGATTTGGAAATCAAATATTGTCAAGGAACGTGAAAAAACGTTTAATGTTAAAGTTTTATGTTGGAAGGCAGGCAATTGTAGAATTTGATGCCAAAATAATTAGTAGAATTTCTAGTTTTACAGAGTCTTAAAGTCTTAAAACTAATTTCATCAGAGCGGGTATTGTAACTGTGAAATTCGTTCAATTTAGGATAAGTGAGAATATTTTTCTTAATATGAACCAAGCATTTGTATATATACAAAGAAGGAAGAGTAAGAACGTTGTATTTACTGAAGCAGTAGCGACATTCTTCACGATATTTTAATCCAGCTATTAAACGAACTGCACGATGCTGTAATCTAAACAACCGTTGTAATACCGGACTATGTCCCCAAGTCATTATTGCATATTCAAGCCGGGAATGAATCCAGGCAAAATAGGCAATCCGAACAACCTCAGGCGAAACACTTTCAGTTAAATTTCTAAGTAAAAATATATTTTCAGAAATTTTATCAGCCACATCCTCGCCGTGCTGGTGCTAGGATAAGCTCTGATCAATATAAATTCCTAAGTACTTAACACATGCTGGGTAATTGTTTATTACATTAGAGTGCTGCAAAGTAAATAACATGGTTGTAGTTTTGTCCTTGTTTAAGCTTAATTTATTTGACGTAAACCAATCTTCAGCTATAGAATGCGACACATTACATTTTTCAAGAACCATTTCAAGACTAGAGTCCTCAACACCTATGGTGGAATCATCAGCAAACAGTGTGACATCGCAGGTTAGCGATAAAGTACCTGGTAGATCATTTATGTAAATTAAGAATAATAGTGGTTCTAAAATAGAGCCCTGTGGCACACCATTGGTAATGGAAAGTTCGTCCGATACATTATTGGATAATACCACCTTTTGGGTGCGATTTGACAGATATGACATCACCATTTTTGCACTGTTGGGAAGAAAATTATAAAACAGCAATTTTCTGAATAAGATTGAATGCGGCACGCAATCGAAAGCTTTAGTTAAGTCTAAGAAAGACGCAACGTATACTCCACGATTTTTATAGCATTCGATGATGTTATTTATAACATTAAGGGCAGCATCAGTGGTGGAAAGTCCTTTCCTGAAGCCAAACTGGTGTGAAGAAAACAAGTTATTTAGCTGAAAGAAATTTAAAATTTGTTCCGAAAGTAATTTTTCAAATATTTTTGAAACCACAGGTAGAAGAGAAATGGGTCTATAATTATTCGGATCATCCAGATCACCCTTTTTGTGAATAGGAATAACAGCGGCTAATTTTAACACATCAGGAAATACACTGTTTAGTATGCAGTTGTTGAATAGCTTTGTTAAAGGATAAGTTAAAATATTTCTTACATATTTTATTAGTGGCACATTTAAACCGTATATATCTCTAGCTCTAGAATTTTTTAATGATTCAATGGCATCTCGAACTTGTATAAACGACACTTCCTGAAATGAAAAATAATCGCCACAGCTATGAGCATTTTTTGCCATGATTGATATTGGGTCAATAACAGTCGGTGGTAATGTGTCGATTATTTTAGTTGAAATATTGACAAAGAAATTGTTGAAATTATTACACGATATATCAGTTGTCTACTCGGGCACTTTCGGTTTGTGTTTATTCACAAGTGACCATAAGGCTTTGGGATTATTTACATTTCGTTTCAAGAAAATTTCATGGAAATTAATTTTGGCTCTTTTTATGGCTTTATGATATTGTGATCTGTAACCAGTAAATAATTCTTTAAGTTCCACTGTTCTATGCAATTTATAAGCATCATAAAATAACATGAGAGAATCACGCATCCGTTTGAGCTCATTTGTGAACCATAAATTACTGTTAGAATGAGCAGATTTTTTTTTAACAAGTTGTTTCAGAGGACAAGCAGCCTCAAAGTTATTTATTAATAACCTAAAAAACATGTTGAATTTTAAGTTACAATCAATGTTTAAATTCACAAAATACCAGTCAATTTTGTCCACCAAATGAAAAAACGTGAGTTTACCCTCGTTTGATATTGGCCTTAAAATGACTTTTTCAACAGAATTAACTACTTTAGGATGTTTAAAGTTGACTACTATTCCCACATGATCAGACAAAGGTAAATCACATGCTTTGACATTAATAAAATTATTATCAATATTCGAGAATACATTATCTAAACAGGAATTTCTTCTTGTAGGAAATTTCACCAATGGGTATATGCAATAACTTTTAAATAAGTCATAAATCAACATAGTGTGAGGAAGACAGGCATTAAAATTAAAGTTGAAATCACCCCCTACAATTATATGGTGGCGTTTGAAATCGACATTATTTAATAACTCAATCATAGTATCAATGAATACATTTACGTCACCATTGGGAGAGCGATAAACATTAATTACTATTAAATTTAAATTAGGAAAAAACGAACCAGCCGCCTCACAGTTCTTATCAGTGGATAGATGCTCCATTCGGGAGATACATGTTGATTTGATGCGAGGGTTTATTTGTTGAATCACTCCACCACACTTATACACCTTCCTTGCAAAATATGACCTGACTTCAAAATTTGCCATTGACAGACAATCAACTTCTGTAGAGCACAGCCAGTGTTCACATAAGAACAGACCAGACAGATTGTAGTCGGAATCTTGTAAAAAAGATTCAATGAGACCTACTTTGTTCCTTAGGCATTGAATGTTTAGGAATAACAGTACAAGTTCATTTTCATATGTCACAATAGGATATCTCTGACCCTTGTGCTTCATCTGATTGGAATACTTGACACTTTTGGTTAAATCGTGGGCAGTAGTGGTAGAGGAATTATTAGATGTTATACCTCTTCCCGTATTTTGCGGCGCTGTAATGAAGTGAATTTAATTTGGAAGATGGATGGAAGCAAAACATTTTTTCATCAAATTTGCAGTCCACGCAAACGCTGCCGAATGCTGAGATTATCAACAGAAGCGCGCGCTACTCCCTTCTCCAGTCAGAGACGCACGCTGCTCCCTACTCCAGTCAAAGACGCGCGCGTCTAAGCCCCACTCTACTATGCGCAGACGACTTGGGACATGCCAATTCCTATAAAAACCCGGGCTGTTGCAGGCATCAAGCAGAACACTCTCGAGCATTAACCGAGAGAGTTCCCACTCCCACCGAGAATACCTCTTCGGAAATTACCAGGGGTCTTCTCAGGGAGCAACCTACCGCCCTATCCCTCTCCGTCTACGAGAACACTCTTGCGCATTAACCAGAGCGTTCTCGCTCCCAGAGAGAATACCTCTTCGGAAAATACCAGAGGGCTTCTCAGGGATTGACTCACCGTTTTACCGATTCACTGTCCTACCAATATACCGTCTACGAGAACACTCTTGCGCATTAACCAGAGCGTTCCCGCTCCCAGAGAGAATACCTCTTCGGAAAATACCAGAGGGCTTCTCAGGGATTGACTTACCGTTTTACCGATTCACTA
This sequence comes from Lagria hirta, assembly GCA_947359425.1. Lineage (NCBI taxonomy): Eukaryota > Metazoa > Arthropoda > Insecta > Coleoptera > Tenebrionidae > Lagria > Lagria hirta. The sequence goes on from OX375799.1 coordinate 25,932,023, forward strand.
TCCTACCAATATACCGTCTACGAGAACACTCTTGAGCATCAACCGAGAGAGTTCCCACTCCCACCGAGAATACCTCTTCGGAAATTACCAGGGGTCTTCTCAGGGAGCAACCTACCGCCCTATCCCTCTCCGTTTACGAGAACACTCTTGCGCATTAACCAGAGCGTTCTCGCTCCCAGAGAGAATACCTCTTCGGAAAATACCAGAGGGCTTCTCAGGGATTGACTCACCGTTTTACCGATTCACTGTCCTACCAATATACCGTCTACGAGAACACTCTTGCGCATTAACCAGAGCGTTCCCGCTCCCAGAGAGAATACCTCTTCGGAAAATACCAGAGGGCTTCTCAGGGATTGACTTACCGTTTTACCGATTCACTATCCTACCAATATACCGTCTACGAGAACACTCTTGCGCATTAACCAGAGCGTTCCCGCTCCCAGAGAGAATACCTCTTCGGAAAATACCAGAGGGCTTCTCAGGGATTGACTTACCGTTTTACCGATTCACCGTCCTTTCAATATACCGTCTATGAGAACACTCTTGAGCATTAACCAGAGCGTTCCCACTCCCACCGAGAATACCTCTTCGGAAATTACCAGGGGTCTTCTCAGGGATTGACTTACCGCCCCACCGATCAACCGTCAAAGAAACTATCCTACCGAATAATTATTTTTATTTCAAACAGGGCCGTAGAGCACTTCCGGAGGCAGACGGCTTATATAAATATTGTACATAAGTCATTATACAGGGTGGTAAATCAAATAAATAACCTTTAAAAGAGTTGTTGTTTTCTTTCTCAAAGACAAAGTTATCTCCACCGAGCTATCCAAAAAGAAAGAGTATCACATATTTTGGCGCCCGAGCAGGGACTTGAGAATAATTGTCTTTTGAGAAAGGAAATATTTAAATTAATAAATTTTTAAAGATGTCCGACACAGAACATACAATGGTTGTTGAAGAAGAAGAGAAAAGGACGATAGGATGGATTTACACTCTGAAAAAGACCGAGTTAATGGCTGATATGAAAAGGTTTGGACTTTCTACCGAGGGCACGCTCGTCGAACTAAGACAAAGGATGCGAGACTTTTTGGTAGAAACCGCCGCTGGTACTGGAGGGAGCAACACCAATCCGCTTCCGTTAAATCCAACTACAAATAAAACAAGTACTCCGTCACCTGAAAAAAGAGAGTATTTATTTCAAGATAGAGCAATTGTTAACGATAGGTTGAATAACATGTTCGATGGGGTAAAACCAAAAAAGACAAGTGACCGATTTTCTATGCCGCCAACAAGGAATTATCCACATCAAAACCCTCTACCAACCGGCCAAAGAACAACCGGAATTGGACATTTGGATATAATGAACCAAATAAGAAAATGGAACGTCACTTTTGATGGGAAAACAGATGCTGTGGCATTTTTAGAAAGAGTCGAAGAATTAACGGACGAATATAATATATCACGGGACCAACTAGTATATGGACTTCCGGAATTGCTTCGAGGACAAGCAATATTATGGTACCGAAATAATAAACATACTTTTCAGCATTGGGCCGATTTTGTAGATCAGTTCAAAACTTTCTTCTACCCTCTCGAATATCAAGAAGGACTCGAGGAAGAAATAAGCCAAAGGTTCCAGAAAACACAAGAAAATGGACGAAATTTTATCATTCAACTTCAAACTTTGATTCGAAGACATGGAGGATGGTCTAGCTCAAAGGAACTAAACTGCATTTATAAACATCTACTACCAGAATATAGACAGTACATTCGTCGTTACGATATAATGTCTGTTTCCGATTTAATGATAAAAGTACAAGAATATGAAAAACTGGCACAAGAATTGAAAGCAAAAGATAGAACCGAAGCTACAAATAGAAGAACTTTCAACAATCCATCCGTGAGCTCTGTAAGCTCTAAACCAAACAGAGGCAGATCTTACTCTATGGCGAACCCGACAACATTGAAACAAGCCGATCAAGATATTTTATGCTGGCAATGTGGTCAAAAAGGGCATACGCGTTTTTATTGTCAGAAACCACCTAAACTATTTTGTTCACGATGTGGCCGAATGGGAATTAAATCTAGTGACTGCACATGTCCAAGAAAATCAACAAACTTCAAGGAGACTGGGCAAAACACGGCTCCGAGCAGTCTCCAGCAATAGGAGCCAAGTTAGAAATAGATAATAACAACCGAATTATCTGGACCATCCTAATAGGTGAGAAAGTAATTTCAGCTTTAAGCGACCCCGGATCAGTACTCTCATATTGTAATGAAGAAACAGCTGGATATTGTGAAACATATGAATTACCGTTCGAAAATATGACTTCACCAATCCAAGCGGAGATGGCTAATGGAATCACCATCAACACTAGTAAGCAGTACCAGATAAGTTTCAACAAAAGCAATGTCAACTTTACATGGAAATTTTTATTATGCCCGAAACTAACAAATCAAATGATATTAGGACTGGATTTTATTATGAAGCATAAATTAATTTTAAATTTCGAAACAGGACAAGTAACTCAAGGAGGAAAAGTTTTATCTTTAATGAAATTAAGCAGCCGTGATCAAGAACCACCGTTAATAAAAATACCCATTACGGTTATTTCCAAAGTAATCGAAGACGATGAGTTTCTACAGACTGAAATAGCCGCTTTTGAGAAAGTTCAAGGAAGAACCGATATGGCTGTTCATGAAATCCGATTGATCCATCCGAACCCGATAAAACAGCGATATCGACCTCAAAATCCGGCTATGCAGAGAATTAGTAACGATGAAATAAATCGAATGCTTAAAGAAGATATAATAGAACCGTCCGAAAGCCCATGGAGTTCACCAATCGTTTTAGCCGAGAAAAAAGATGGAGGTGGAAAAAGGTTTTGCATCGACTTTAGAAAAATTAATTCCGTGTCCGAGAAAAACGCATACCCGCTTCCACACATTAATGGAATTCTAGACAAACTAAGAGGAGCAAAATATTTCTCAAAAATTGATCTAAAACAAGGTTATTGGCAAATTCCGTTAGCAAAGAAAAGCAGACCAATTACAGCATTTACTGCTCCAAATAGAGGACTTTTTCAATTCAAAGTAATGCCATTTGGGCTTCATTCCGCACCTGCCACATTTCAGCGACTACTGGATAATGTCTTAGGACCAGAAATGGATGAAAGAGCAATAGCCTATTTAGATGATATTATCGTATTAGGTCGAACAAAAACAGAACAACAAAATAACTTAAAACTAGTTTTTGAAAAACTTAGAACTGCAAAATTAATCCCAAATTGGGAAAAATGTAAATTTTTCCAGAAAACTTTGAAATACCTAGGACATACGGTATCTGAAGAAGGTATTTCCACCGACCCCGATAAAGTGGAAGCTATTTTAAATTTGCCGCCACCAACTAATGTAAGAGAATTACGGAGATTTTTGGGCATATCATCATGGTATCGAAAATTCATACCCACTTTCTCTCATATTTCAGCACCGCTGAACAAATTGCTCAAAAAAAAAACCCAATGGGAATGGAAATCTGCGCAAAATAAAGCTTTTGAAGAAATTAAGAAAAGATTAACGAACGCACCCGCACTGGCTTGCCCTGACTTTGAACAAACTTTTATACTGCAAGTAGACGCAAGTGACACCGGACTAGGAGCGGCTCTAACACAAGAATTAGATGGGGTCAGGCGAGTTATTGCCTACGCAAGTTGTAGTCTTTCAGACCAACAGAAAAACTACGCCACAATAGAAAAGGAATGCTTAGCTATTATATGGGGTATTCAGAAAATGCGTTCGTACTTGGAGGGTTACCATTTTATTGTCGAATCCGATCATCAACCTTTGAAATGGTTACTGAGACAACAAGAGCCGAAAGGAAGGCTTGCAAGATGGGTAATGACGTTACAACAGTATGACTTTGAGGTAGTATATCGGAAAGGCGCCCTGAACCAAGTTGCAGACGCTTTATCGCGACAACCCCTCTCCGAAAAAAATGAAATCAATTCAATAGAAACTAAGATTCAAGACAATGGCTGTAAATGGTACAAACGCATTTACGAAACAAAACGTGCCGACCTAGACTCATATCCAGATTTTAAAGCAGAAAATGGGAAACTCTTTAAATATTTTCCAGATAGACCAGATCTAGCCGACCCAGAATTAGTAAATTCCTGGAAAAGATGTGTCCCCGAAAATCAAAGGACACAGGTAATTGCCGAAAATCACGATGCCCCTACTGCCGGTCATTTAGGAACAGCTAAGACAATAGCTCGGATCGCGCAGAAGTATTATTGGCCCGGAATGTTCCGAGAAATTGCCAAATATATTCGAGGGTGTGATTCTTGTCAAAAATTTAAACCAAGCCAGCAACAAACACCAGGTTTAATGCAACCATATCGGATACACAAACCGTGGCATACCGTCAGTATAGACTTGGTAGGTCCGCTACCCAGATCATCAAAAGGAAATATTTTCATTTTAGTATGTCAAGACAGATTTACCAAATGGATTGAACTTCAACCACTAAGACGAGCAACTGCAAAAGTGGTTGTAGATGCTGTATACAACCAAATTATTGCAAGATATGGATGTCCGAAAATCATAATCACCGATAACGGAAGCCAATTAGAAGGAAAATCATTTAATAAGTTATTAAAAGAATTAAAGATACACCATCGATTGACGCCGCCGTATACTCCGCAGACGAATCCAGTGGAACGAGCAAATCGAGTGGTCAAAACGATGATTGCTCAATATTGTGAAGAAAACCAAAGAAATTGGGACTTCAATTTGAGTAATTTTATGATGGCCATAAACTCAGCCAAACACGAATCTACAGGTTTTACACCAGCATTTTTAAATTTAGGACACGAATTACGACAACCGTCAAATCTATTCAACGATGACGAGGATGTTAAAAATAAAATTCTAGAAAGCAACAGTGAGACCGCTAAAAATTATTCCGAAAGATGGAAGAAATTAAAAGAAGTGTTCGACTTGGTACGACTTAATCTAACAAGAGCCTTTCAAACTCAAAAGAAGTACTACGATTTACGCCGCCGGGATTGGACTTGTCACCCAGGTGACCGCGTAATGAAACGAGAACACCCATTATCGAGCGCTGCCAAAAAATTTGCCGCAAAACTTGCCCCTAAATACTCCGGACCGTATACCATATCCAAAGTTCTAAGTCCTGTCGTCTATAACCTAAAACACGATATTTACGGAAAAACTTTTAAAAATATCCACATTAAAGATCTCAAACCCTTAAACTAATTTTGATTACAGAATGGAACAAACAGTAATGGAATGGTCGTTACACCAAATTGAGATGGAGCAGACCCCACCCAGCACCCGCCGCCGTCGTCACACAGAGGCCCAACTAGACGCGGTTTTTCAAAGTTCCTCGAAAAGCCCGACGTTGGAGCTACAAGCATCACCATTACCCAACACACCACCCGTGTCACCAATGGTGAAGATGCTGTCTCCGCTGCCGTCAACTCCACCGGCAAGGTCACACACAACCGCCGAACCATTACCGGTGACCCCAGGACGAGATCTGCCAGAAGCTAAAAAAAAAACTGTTTATGCCAGAACCTGGAAAGGCTGCGTCACCGGCCAGGGAAATACCAGCTATTCCACCCGCCCCAGAGCCCATAAAGTTACCGTTTCCTTTGTGGAAACTCGGTCCATCAAATAACCCAGATGGCAGATTAAGACTTCGGTTAGCAACGACAGATGGAGGGTACCGATGGGTTACCATTCCATCCCGGCCGAGGCCGATGGAGTGTCGAAGTTCAGTGGCCCGGACACTAACATTTTAAAGTGAACTTGTGACTTTGAACGGCAGAGACGGATTTTCTTTTTTTGGATTGTTGAGATTTATTTATTTTCTACTAGACTGCAAAGAGAGATTTTTTTTGTGTGTTAGAATAGTTATAATTTATTTTTTTTTAAGAACAAGAAAATAATCTTAAGTAAGGGGGGGGTGTAATAAAGTGAATTTAATTTGGAAGATGGATGGAAGCAAAACAAATCATAACCTCAAATCAAATAAATAACCTTTAAAAGAGTTGTTGTTTTCTTTCTCAAAGACAAAGTTATCTCCACCGAGCTATCCGAAAAGAAAGAGTATCACAGCGCGGATGAAAAAACCTTGTAACTCTGACACCGTCTGGCCAAACATCAGGGCACATAATTTTTTCTAAATTGTGGAGATTAACAATCACTTTAAAGCGCGCTTGTTCGCTGTTAAATTCATTTTTTAGTTCAATACACTCAACTTCAGGAAAGTCACCTATCAGGAGTTGTTGGACTGCTTTGCTAGTTGTTTCTTTGGAAAATCTCGTTACATAAAGGAATGCTTTTTTAGGGATAACTTTTATGTTAGCATCCTCGATTTCTTTTTGTTTCCAACTATAGGTGATGATTTCAGCTTTTTGGGCTTATGTGCTAAATTCTCTGTTACCAGATGCTTCTTTTCCGGTTTTTTATACGTGACTGGTATAAAATTATCTTCAATTAACACCGGTAAGGAGTTCTTATCATTATCAACTTCACGGTGTGCAACGGATGCAGACGCATAGTTTGCAATATTAACCTCAGATGTATTTTCGGTTTTGTTTACATCTGTTACTTTATTTCTGATTATATTGATGTTTTGGGACTTCTTGGTGCTGCGATTGACATCCAAGTGCTCAGCACATTTAGTTGTAGATAAGTTTTTTACACAGGAGATAAGTTCATCATTACTTTTTTGCAATGAGGTTACCTGCTTCTTTAGCATTTGAATTTCTTTTATAAGAAGAAAATTGGTTTTGTTTATTATACTACTAACTATATTTGAAAATTCAACACTTTCTAGAAATTGCAAAATAGCACTGTCACTGCTAGTGGTTTCCCTAGACGCATTCCCACAACAAATTACATTATCTTGCCCATCTACAGCAAGATCTAATCGTTCAGCACAACTTGGATGAAAAATTCGTCCACAAATTTTGCATGTAGGGCCTTTAAGAGCCTTACTCTTGCATTGCAAGCAAAATAAACTCGACATTACTGACGCTTCTTGTGGTCAGGAGCGAAACACGTCCGTCCTCGACCACGATCGAAACGACTCTCTTTATGAACTGAGGGTGATATAAAAGAATTTTTTTAGGAGATTTGACCGACCGCTTTTGGGGAATTTACCGCTTTTGGTGAGATTACGTTTGGGGTCTCAATTTCTTGAGATTTCCTTTCGCTTCCGTTCGAGTCGACGCTCATGCCGTCGTCCTCGTTTTCTTGATTAAAAAGAGGATAGAAAGAGTTCCTAACCTCTGTTGGATTTACAGTGAGACTCATGCGGCGTTCATTGGCCTTCTTTCTTTTTGTGGATCCGTCCTCGAACTCGCTAAAGTTGCTGTCTGACCTGTCGTTATGCAGTCTTACGTGTTCCTGTAACTTTTTTTCATCCCAATCTATTATCATGGTGATAAGGTGGGATCGAAATCTTTTCATGTCGGAAGTGTCCTTGAGGACATCCGACGGCAAATGACTCGGACCTTGTCTTACAAAAAAATAAGTGTTTTCAATAAAATTAAAGTAATTAAAAAGGAGTTACTCTTTTAATAAGATGGAAGAGTATTTCAATCACAATCACTATGCACACTTTCACAAATAGTTAGCACCAGCATGCGAACAAATTGCTCGTAAACACATTTACCTGCTCGTATTCGTACTGATAGAAAGTGTTATTTTCTAACAGCACTATTTGATTTGGACGGGTACCGAAAGTTCCGCAGAAGTTTACGTCGCCCAGATCTCCTGATATCGTACAGCATATCTACTGCTAGGATTAGCTGCGAGCTTTCTCGGCATCAAGTATCAATCGCGGTCGTTTTATATTCCTATTTTCCATTGCCGCTTTATCTTCCATTATTCTTTTAATGGATTGATTACTATGTGTCGTTATCTTTTCATAGCTTTTTTTGCTTAATTTCATTACATAATCCTTGAGCATGTCGGTTTTTTCCCGATTTCTTATAAGACATCCTGAATTTGTTATTTGTCTTAATGACACATTCTGTGTTGTTTCCATTTTGTTCAATTCTTTTTCGCTGAGATGGGCCCAGGCCTCGTGCCCATAAGTCATCACTGGTCTTATCATTGATTTGTATAAAGTCAGCTTATTTTTCTCGCTCAGTTCGCTTTTCCTCGATATCAATGAATACAGTTACACCTTTATTTGTCTCGCCTGTTTGTTTCTGATGGCTATGTGCTTATTAAACTTTATTTGCTTGTCGAAAGTCACACCAAGGTATTTGAGATCTTTTTCCCATTTTATTCCTTTTGATTCGCCAATTTTTGAACCTATTTCCTAAAATTTTGATGTGGTTCTGTAATTTCATTTTTACTCTTGGTCTTTTCGGAGCTAATGCGATGATGGCGGTGTCATCGGCATATATAGCTAGTGTTGTTTCCGATGATTTTGGGATATCATGAGTGTAGATATTGTACAGCACAGGTCCTAAAATCGATCCTTGAGGCACTCTAGCCTCTATGCCCTTTTCTAGAGACATTTCCTCATTAATACAAATTTGGAATTTTCTATTCGTCAAATATGATTTTATGAGTCGCATCATTCCATTATGGTACTTTTTTCTTCCCATTTTATAACTTAGACCTTTGTACCATACTCAGTCGAAAGCTTTGGAGACATCCAGAAAAACTCCTCTTGAGCAATGGTCTTTGTTTTAATTTTTCAATATTAGATCAGTGATCCTTGCCAGTAGATTTCCGCATCCATGTTCTTTTCTGAAACATTGCTGTTCATCGGGAAGAACTTTCTTATCCTCTGTATCTCTTTTGAGACGTGCATATATAATTCTTTCGGCTATTTTACTTAGATTTGATAGTAAACTTATTGGCCTATAGTTTACTGGATCACTTCTAGATTTACCAGGTTATGATAGCATTATGGTTATTGCTTTTTTTCATCTTTCTGGAAAATGATAAGTTTTTAATATTCTATTGCAAATCTCTGTTAATTGTTTAACCATATTGTCTGGTAGCGCTCTTAGAGCTTTATTTGAAATTCCATCAAATCCATGTGCTTTGTTTGGCTTCGTTTTCTCTAAAAGTTTTCTCACTTCATCTTCAGTGGCTTTTTCTAAATTTTCTACAACTTCTTCATGTAGTTGGTAGTCCACTATGAGCTCTATTTGCTCTGTAAGTCTTTGATCTTTAGCTGGATTTGGTTTGAATTGCTTTTCTATTTCTATAGCAAAAATCTCAGCTTTTTCTCTGTCGTCGGTGACAATTCTATTGTCTACTTTTAAATTTCTGTCATTTTTATTTTTGTCTGTTTTAAGTGCCTTGGCTATCTGCCATGGAGGTCTTTTATTGTCATTAGCTTCTTCTATGATTTTCATCCATTTTGCATTACGGATCTTTCTCCATTCATCTTTGATGCGATTGTTCAGATTGTTGATAATGTTTTTAATACGTGGATCAAACTTCCTCTCGTTTTTTCTTCTTGCCATTTTCTTTGTTTCAATCATGTCTTTGATTATTTCTGGTGGATTTTCTCTTTTTGATTTAATTTTAATGATTTCTTTAGATTTGTTTATTGTTTCGACAATTTTTGTTTCTATTTTGAGAACTTTTTTTTCAAGTTCTTGGATGTTGTCAATTTTTTTGACTTGATAATTTTCAGCTTCTAATGTAGCTTTAAATTTATTCCATTTTATTAAGGCTCCAGTTTCCTGAACATTTTCTCCTTCTATCTCTATTAATATTGGAACATGGTCAGATGTCATTTCTGCCAATGTCTTCATTGTCATATTCCTTGTGATATTTTTATATATTCCATAATCTAGAATATCAGTGGATAAGTATGTACTTATTTGAGTTGGATCGTCTGGAACTATATATCCATAGTTTCTATTTTCCAGGTATCTCACTAAGTTTATGCCTTTGTTATTGGTGTGTTTGCACCCAATTTGTTTGTGTTTGGCATTAAAGTCACCTGCCATCAACACTTTATTGTTTGAATTCATTGCCATGTCTAGCGTTGTCTCTTTCAACTCTGATTTTGGAGGTGAATATGCAGAGTAGATGTGTAATTTTTCGTTGTTTTTACACTCTATTTCGATGCCGATTGTTTCTATTTCAGGTCCATAATCAATTGGGACTATTGGATGATGAGCTATACCTCTTTTGGCTGGCACAATCACTCTTCCTCCTGATTTATTTATTCTGTCTTTTCTATACATATTGTAATTTAATATAGCGATTGATGTTCCTGGTTTTTTTATCTAGTTTTCTGCAGCAGAACCACATCAGAATTATTTTTCTCTATTATACCAAGCAATTCACTTTTTCTTAATTGAATCCCGTTTATGTTCCATGACATAATTCGAAGATGCACCGAATTTCTGGTGCTTTGACATCTCGCTGTTGGCGCTGTATTTGGATTGTTTAGATCCATGACAGAATATTTGTAATATTTGTGGAAACTCGTTGGTATGCTGCGCCTTTTCCGACGAGCTCTGATAGTTCTACGAGCATTATAGACAGCTCGTAGGCAATTTTGTGTTTCCGGTCATCTGCCGGTTTTTGATGTTGCTGTGGGGGTTGTTGCGGCTGTGGGCGTCTTTCTGGCGCTTTTTTCTTTGCTTTAGGCTGTTGAGGGTGCTGTTCGGGAGCTTTAGCTTCCTGTCTCTGTTCCCTCATGATTTCCTTCATTGAAGGGGTTGATTGAGCTCTTTGCTTGGTTCTCCATGCTTTTGCCTTAGGGGGCAAATTTTTGTTTACCGGTCTTTCCGGGCATTTGGAATATTTCGAAGTATGCGCCCCCTTGCAGTTGGCACAACTTGCTGCAGTGGTTTTCTCTTTTACACATAAATGTGTTGAGTGGCTTTCGCCGCTTTTTATACAGCGATATTCGGCTGTGCAATTTCTTTGCACATGACCGTACTTTTGGCAACGGTGGCATTTGTTATAGGTTTGTATCATATTTATTAATTATTATTTCTACAAATCGAACCCCACTTAACTCTTACTTCACTCGAATTACTACTGATTAATTTACAGTGACATGTCATCTCTTTTATATTTAATAATAGCTGACATTGCATTATTTGCATACTACACTTCACCCTTCTAAGAAAATGTCTTTTCTTTTGTAGAGATCATTTAATATAAATGAAGAAAAATAAAAATAAATAATAATCTCAATTAAATTAATACAAAATGAGTACAAGAGAAAAGACATTCGTATAAAATACATTTTATACTATACCTAGAAAATTATATTTAAACATATATATATATATATTTAAGTTTTATAATACTACAGCTACTTGATAGACATAAAAAATTGATTATACAAATAAAACAAGTAGATATCCAAGATTAGACTAATGCTAATTTTTGAACATAAGATCTTGCTAGGTGGTCTTCTCAGCAAGATGTTATGTTTACAAATTTACAAAAAAAAATGTTTACAAAAAATCTTGTCGTCACCTAGGATTTGACCAAGAGATTTTATGTTTTGATTAAATAGTTATTTTTTTTTTCATATTTTACTAACCTATTCTTATGTCTAACCTGAGTTTTATTGCCGTCTGTCAGTATACATTTTGAAACACTCATTTCCTTCACTGTAAAAGCTCCTTTATACATAGGGTCAAACTTACTGCGGGCTTCGTTCTTAACTAATACTAGGTCGCCTATTTTAACATTAAAATTACCTGATTTTGAGTCATAACAAGTTTTTGTCGCTTGTTTGGCTCGCTGCATGGCTCTAGCAACAGCTGTATGCAATCTAAATTTAACTTCTTTAGCGTATGAATCAATGTTAGAGTGGTTCGATACGATTATTTTGAAAATCATCGGGTAAATTAGGTTTCTTAGCAAATACTAATTTGAAAGGACAATTGTTATGTACGGTCGATGGAGTCGTATTGCAACAATAAATAAAGTATTTTAACCATTCGTCCCAGTCAGTGTGACAGTCACTGATGTACATCGGTATGTACTCGTTTATCACTATGATTTCGTTCGACAGTGCCGCAAGTCTGGGGTCTGTAGGGTGTCGAAGTCGCATGGTTAATGTTAAAAAGTTTGTTAAGGTGTTGAAACGTTTCATTGACGTTTCAAAAAGTGTGCGAGCTACAGTTTTCGCTTCTTTGTTCGAAATTGCAATAGCTAGAACGTATTTGGTCAACTCGTATTCGATTGTAACGGCGTAGACGTTGCCTGAAGATGTTTTTGAAAACGGACCTATTGTGTCAATTATAACAATATCGAACGCATTTGGTGGACTTGGGGTAATAATCAAAGGTTCCTTATTATGTATTTTGGCCTTGTCGATTTGACATTTATGACACGATTTAACAAAGATACTAATATCTTTTTTCATATTTTTCCATTTATAATATGATACTAATTTTGCATATAACCGGTTTTGTCTGCAATGGCCTCCTAAATGGGGATCGCAGTGAAATTTTGTTTTTAGAGCCTGTTGTTCATGCACTGAGGCAATCTCTTGAACAGGCTTAACAAGTAAAATTTCCAAAAATTGAAGCTTGTCATTTGCAATTTCGTTGAAATGTGACAGTGAAATGAAATTAAATAGTTTATTATTAAGCTCAAAGCTTATTTTATAAGTTCCCAAATCGTTAGCAATCCTTTCCTTAACGATACTACTGTCTAAGTCAACACTGATTGTATTATTATTTATATTGTTTTTACGTGCACGTTTACTATTTATAATTATTTTTACCTGTCTTTTAAGATCGTGGGTGTCCACATCAATAACCATTTTTGGTAATTTAAAGGCTTCAAAATTCTGTATTACCTCGTATGCTTTCGTTGTGCCTTCTGCAGCTACGTTTCCTTGTTGAGGTGTCGTATTCTAATTGTTATTTATATTTTTACGCGACATTGACCTCGTTTGCACAGCCATAATGATATTTTTACAAGTTTGCAATTTTTTTAAATCCTTTATAGTTATTCTCGATAATGCGTCAGCTCCTACGTTTTGCTTTCCTGTGATATATTCTATTGTAAAATCATATTCCTCTAGGTCTAGACGCATTCTTGTAAGTTTAGAGCTGGGGTTTTTCATTGAGAATAGATAAACTAAGGGTCGGTGATCAGATTTTACAGTAAATTTTTGTCCGTAAATGTAAGGTCTATAATGTAAAATTGCCCATTGTATAGCAGCTGGTTCTTTTTCGATTGTTGATTTATTTCTTTCTCCTTAAGTAAAGGTACGTGACGCAAAAGCAATGAGCAAATCACTTTCGCCTTGAACTTGACTTAGAATTGCACCGCACGCAAATTTTGATGCGTCAGTTGTTATGATAAAATGCTTGTCAAACTGTGGATATTGCAAAATAGGTGGAAAGATCAAAACGGTTTTTAAATTTTTAAACGAACTTTCACATTCTCGTGTCCAAATAAATTTAGAATTCTTGCAAGACAGTTTGTTTAGTGGAAAAGAAAAATTGGCAAAATTTCGAATAAATCGTCTATAGTAATTGCAAAATGCCACAAATCTTTTAACTGCTTTAGCGTCAGTTGGTATTGGGTAATTTTTAATGCTGTCTATTTTTGATTTATCAGGTAATATACCACAACCTGTAATGTGATGGCCTAAATAAGTAACTTCCTTTCTAAAAAATTGACATTTTTCTGGATTAAGTTTTAAACTGAACTTTCTACATGTCTCGAAAACCGATTTTAAATTTTGTAAATGATGTTTTTAGGAACAACCTATTACAATCAAATCGTCCATGTACATGAACGCTCGTTGAGGTGAAAGAGAAGCAAACGCGATATTCATCATACGTTGAAAACTGTTTGGGCTTACAGATAAACCGAAAGGTAATCTTTTGAAACGAAATGTGCCTGCATGGACTGTAAAACTAGTTATATTTCTGGAATCTTCATGTAGTGGTATCTGGTGGAAGCCTGACATTATATTTAAAACAGAAAAATTTAACTCGGCCAAGTTGATCTAGCGTATCATCAATTCTGGGCAGCGGAAAACGATTCGCTATTAATTTTTTATTGACGGCGCGAAAATATATTACCAAACGCTATTTTTTTCGCTATTGGTCGATTTTTTAGGAACTAATAATACTGGTGAATTATAGCTGCTAACGGACGGTTCGATGATATCATTTTCTAACATTTGCTTCACTTGTTTGTTAATTTCCGCTTTTTGGCTATGCGGAGTCCTATAATTTTTTGTGTAAACTGGTTTTTGGTCTGACACCTTCAATGTTTGTTGATAAAAATTGTTGTGTGTCAATGGGTCCGATGCAAGTGCAAAAATATCAGAAAACTCTTCACAGAGGCTTAATAGTGGTTTCTTTACGTAAATTGGAAAATTTTGATTAAGCTGTTCTAAATGTTTTGCATTTCTGTTTTTGCTCTCACTTCCTAGAGTGTAAACGTTGTAATCATTTAAGCTTTTAATTTTAAATTTTGTACAGTTACATCATTTGCGTTGGTGTTAATAAACGTTATCAGGGTACGTGAGCCAGATACGATTGCTCGTTGCACTAGCATTCCTTCCGCTACTTCCTGGTTGGGAATGAAAGAACTTTTGAACGAATTTTTTAGATCGACTTCGCGTATTACTTCGGGCCAAGCCGGAAAAACTAGTGAATTAAGTTGCGGACCACCCTGGATGGAGATGGAATTTGTTGGCTGGTTTGTATTTATTGTTAAAGTCCAGTTGTCATAATCGATCATGCATTTAAATCTAGTTAAAAAGTCACGACCTAAAATAGCATCTGTTGGGATTGGAAAATTTTCATCTACTATTTGAAATTGTTGTTCTAATCGATGATTATTATTTAAAATTATTCGTGTAGAAGTCGCTAGATTTGATGTTATTGTTGTGTTTGTAACTCCTCGTATGGTACAGCGTTTTGTGTAGACAGGATAATTTAAGTTAATTTTGTTCCTTTCAATGATAGATATATCCGCGCCTCTGTCGACAAGAAAACTGCACTTACTTACCACTGCTCCTATATTCAGAAAAACAAAGTTTGAAAAAGTTAGAATAAGTTTATAAACGTAGTTAATTGAAGACAAATGTTGTAGTGTATCCACATCTGCGGGGTTATTTAAATGTAATTGTCTTAGATCAGATAATTGTTTTGAGTACTTGGGCGGTGTTGGTGCCCTCACCGTTGGATGAGGGCTTTTTCCGTTTCCCGAATTATAGGTTCTCACATATCTGTTTCTATTGCTTCGTTGGCTAATATTGAATGTGTCACTTCTGTTCTGCGGCCTTGAGAAACCTTGCTTTGTATGTCATTGTAGCGCCTATTATTTGCATGTCTTGGGTTTCTATTTCTGGTATGAAAACTAAAAGGATCCGCGGTTGTTAGCGACATATGGGTTATTGTCTCCTCGGCGTGACCTATTTGCGTAAAAAATATTAGACGGGTCAGGCTCTGTATTTACTAGGAAAAATGTAGAAATAGCTTCCTGTAGATTTGAAAATGTTCCTGCTTCCATGATTAAACGTGTTTTATCAGTTCGAATTCCTTCGGATATGTAGGCCGTTGTTAATCTGTTAGCTAAATCATTTACTGCATCAGTGAAAAGATTGGCGTCTTTAGTGTTTTGTTTTAAAACTTGTAGTTTTGTTTCTATCACCTGAGATTTTTCTCCTGTGCATTTTTGCTTTAAAACCGTTATTATACCGTCTATATCTGTTATATCATCAGTTATTGCTAAACGCGCTTTGCCGGTCAACCTTGTTTTTACGAAATTAACCGCATTATCATTATGACCATTGCAATTAACTTTTAATAAATTTAATGCATCTATAAAAGAAGATAGCGCCGACACGTCACCAGAGAAAGATTTGGGCAAAAGCTTGTCTGCTAAATTAAAGAATTCTGTTACTTTCAAAACCATTTTTGCTGCTACGATATCAGAGATATCTTTTATAATTGTAACATTAAATTGTTCGGTCGGGTTGTCGGGGACTAGATATTGAATTTCTAATTTAACAAATGCTGCGGTGGTCCTATCCCTTAATTTTTTAAATAACTCGCTGATCCACTCTTTATGTTCTGTAGAGAACCTAGGCCAATAAGAATTTGCAAGGCTTGTAAATTCATAAAATTTCAAGTAATTTCCTTCCTAACACTTTGCTGCTTAGGGATTTGGGTTTTTATTGCTCTTTTAGCCTGATTATTATGTTTCTCTTTTAATTTTATAAATGACTTTTGAATTTCTTCCCACAAAATTTGAGACATACATTCAAATAAGTACTCCACTAAATTTGCGGATGTGAGAGAAATTAAAAGTTATTTTTAAAGTTTGTTATAAAATAAAACAATCAAATTTATGCTGAATAAGTTCAAGGCACAATGACCTGAATTTTTCACAACGCTAAATGGTACCTTTAAGCAATACATTTCTGCAAAAATGCAAAAAGGAAAAAACTTGCCATACTTGCTGACTGTTGGTTTCTTCATTCATAATGATTGCACTGCACTTTTGTCACTGACACTTATTTGGGTCATTTACACATCACTTAATATCCATAAATTTTCAAATCATCATAAATTTTCCATATATCCATAATTTCTAAATGATTTAAATGAATCTTTCGATGTTATACTATTTTAATATTTAATAGATTCCAACTTCGTTTAAAAGATATTGAAAAAAAGAAAAAAAGAAAAAAAAATATTGTAAAATTTATACTGTTGCCGTTGTTACGGCTCTTCGCATTGTTCTCTTCTTTACTTGTCTTGTGTATCTTCTCTGTATTTTAACAAAAAATTCCACTACGATGATTCAAAAAATGATGTATAATATTATTTTTACGTCGTTTGTCAGGTTAACCTGCGGTTGCTGCACTATAAAATTAGAGTTGACCACCCCATTTTCGGCCAGATCCTGGTTTGTGGCTACGTGTTTACTTTCAGATTTTCTCATTTTTTTTTTCAGTTGCAATGCTTTTCACTTATTTTTTTGTCACGGTCGCCATGTTATATGTTGGTATCATATTTATTAATTATTATTTCTACAAATCGAACCCCACTTGACTCTTACTTCACTCTAATTACTACTGATTAATTTACAGTGACATGTCATCTCTTTTATATTTAATAATAGCTGACATTGCATTATTTGCATACTAATAATTAATAAGGTTTATTGTTTAACTTTACAGTTTTACAATTTTTTACTAAAATAAGTCTTCTTCTTTCTCCTTCCTCTTTTTTTCTCTTTTTTTTTTCTCTTTATTATTTTCATCCATTCTTTTTTCTTTTTTTCCATTCGTTATGTCTTCTCTTACTCTTATTCTCCTTCTTCCTCATCCACCCAGTTTAATCTTTTTCTTTCTTTTTCTATCATTTTCATCCATTCTATTCCCTTTTTCTTTCCTTTCATTATATCTTCCCTTACTAACATGCTCTCTTTTACCTCCTCACATTCCTTCATCATGTGTTCTAATGTTTCTCTCTCTTTTCCACACATTCTGCACTTTCTTTCATTTTCTTCCATCCAATATCTATTTTCTCTCTCTTCATTTCCACACCTAAATCTAGCAATTATTTTTCTCTCTCTCTTATTTTCCCTTTTCAGGTAGCTTGGCAGTTCTTCCGTAATTATTACCCCATATTTTGTGTTGTACCTGCTTTCTCTAATTTCACCCCTCCTTTCTTGCTTCTCTATATCTCTATCTCGGTCTCTCATTTCTCTATTCACCCATTGCCTCTCTTCTCTTTTCCTCTCAATCTCTTCTACACTGAACCCTTTACTTTCATAGTATTCTTTTCTCTCTTTTTTTATTCGCTTATCGCCCTTTTTTTTCATCATTTTTCCACACTCTTTCAGTATCTCACACCCTTCTCTCTCCCGCATTTTGTCTTCATACTTAACTGCTCTCTTTCCCGCCTCTATTCTTACTTTTTCTCTCTTTCCTTCCTCTCTCACTATGTAACCTGGGGTTTCTCTGCTTAGTCCTAGCATCCATCTCATATATTTTTCTTGCACTCTTTCTATTTCTTTCCTCTCTTTCCATCCCCAGATTTCCGCTCCATACATCATTACACTTTTTACCAGACTGTCAAACATCGTCATCCCTATTTCATATTCTCCTCTAAACTTTTTCTCTGCCATTCCCCACACTGTCGCACACATCTGGTTTCCCTTTTTCACCAATTCTCTCAACTGCGCCTTACTTCGATTTCTTTCTTCAAACATGTATCCTAAATACTTCCATTCTCTCACCTGCTCTATTTCTTTCTCACCCCATTTTCATACTACTTTTTTCCTTACTTCCTTACTAAACACTATTATCTTTGTTTTAGTTTCATTCACCTCAAATCCCTTCTTTTTCATATACCTCTCTGCGATTCTCATCATTCCATTCATTTCTCTTTCTTCTTTCGCTACCATCACTATGTCATCCGCATACGCTAACAACCAAATTTTCTTTTTCCCTGCTACCACTCCTCCTTCTTGTCCTTTTGCTAACACATCTTCCATATCACTCATATAAATTGTAAACAGTAGCGGACTCAGAGGGCACCCTTGTCTCAGTTCCCTCTTTGTCCAAAACCATTCACTTTCTCTTTCATCCGCTCTCACCTTGCTCTTTGTTTCCTTGTATATCTCTTTCACTTTTTCTATTATTTCTTTCTGTATTCCTTTTTTTTCCATGCACTCCCATAATTTATTTCTATCAACCCTATCAAACGCTGCCTTTAAGTCCACAAACACTCCACATACTCTCCCTCCTTCCTTTTCTAACTCACTCTCAATTAACGCATTTAACACATATACATTATCTATTGCACCTCGTCCCTCTCTGAATCCTGCTTGCCAGTCTGGTAATCCTCCCACTCTCTGAATATCGTCTTGATGTTCTGTTTTCTTAAAATTCTTGCAATCTTGTCTGTAGTTCCTTTTATGTATGGTATGTAGGTTTTGTCTTGTTCTTGATTTCCTTCTTCTTGTTCTTGTTTTCTTGGTTTGTTTTGGAAAGCTTTTCTTATATCCAGGCGCTCCAATGGGCTCGTCACTTTCTCCAGTGATTGCAAATCTGTTTATGAAGAATTTTGAAGAAAACGCAAGGATACCTGTCAAAATTGATAGTATATGTATTGGATTAGATCTCAGGGTTAACTTTAAAACATCTTAAATGTTTAAAATCTCGATTTGCTAACTTTAGATCTTACTATTTTTTCTTTTTTTACTAATTCACAATATAGAAAATAAAAGCTGTATTCAAAAAGTAAATTTTATTATGCATTATTTCTTTGGCTATCAAGTCAAAGTCAGGAAACCCATACAGCTTCTTATAAGCATACACTATTAACAGTGAGTACAAAGCCCAAAACTTTGATTTTTGAAATTTGACTCTCTCTACTGCTTGTTTTTTACGGATTTTAAAAAAAAAATCATATGTACCTATTTGTTAATTCAAAAAAAGGGTTTCAAGTTCAACTAGAGTCTTGTACAAAAATAGATCTATTTTGTTATTTGTAAGTGATTATAAATTGGTTTATACCATATTTACAAAATTTTGTATCGATTTCAATTATCTGATGGTGAACTTTATAAGCAGATATGCTCCAACATGCTAATAAAAAAGTAGAGTACACAGACATTGATCCAAAACTTATACGGCTGGCACATTTTACGTCTTTACAGCAGCCCAGTTCGTTTATCTTACAGCAACCACATTACTTATAACAATTTGTTTACTGCTCAACACGTTCACGTATCGGCTTTAGATACGTCATCAGTCAAACAGGGCAAAACTGCGTAGTTGAATACTGTTTACGTATATCTAACAGTCTATTGCTTGTTTGGACAGCTCTTCAAGCGGAAAAAACAATAGCCTTAAGGTGGTCTTGTACCGATTGAATAGCATACCGATGTATAAAGATTAGAAACCCAAATAATAGTCGCAGCAACAAAAAGTAAATCAAGAGAGGCAGAACAACAAAGATAAGCGTCATAAGTTTTGAAAATAAACTAGATTTGTTATGTTTTATGCTTAATTCATTTTGTAATCAATGTTTGAACAGTTTCGTTGATGTTAAACACTTGTTGATCCCCGTAATACTTAGTGGTATCAGATACCTATGACATATATTTATTTTATATATTTTAATTTTTATTGCTTAAAAAAAATAGAGTTTAATGAAAAAACTCCATTAGCATTATTATTAAAATAGATTTTTCTATAAGCAGTGTTTATATACTTATTACAAGATAAGTATCAACTAATATTATAAAATTTACTTTATATTAATATTATTAGTTTTTTTTTTGTAAAAAACCAGTAAACAAAGCAATAAAAAAACGATATTTACTCTTGTGCAACTTGAAATAAATAACATGTAAAAGCTGTGTTGAAAGTGTTGCTTCCAATAATATGTAAACTGAACAAAGTTACGTTGTGTGTTTCTAAATTTATATTCAATAGCCTTTGTAACCGTGAAGTTACACAAGGGAAAAAGGAGAGAAGAGAATAAAGGGAATAGGACAACTCGAGGACAGGCTAATCTCGGCTAGCTTTACCTTGTTCAAAATTGCCCGGTAGTTCAGCCGTAGAGGCGTGAATCTAGGAACACAGGTGGTGGTTATGGCGCCACTCAACCTAAGCGCAGACAATAGCCGAAATTAGCCTCCCTTTAGCCTTTTAGGGGTCAAGACCTGCAGGCTAAACAAAAGCTCCAGTAAAATAATATTAATATATTGAATAAATAAAAAAAAATACAACAAATAAAAAAACTAACTGATATCAATAAGTGATATTGGCATCAAAATGAAATAAAATGAAAATAAGGTAAATCCAGACAAATAATTAATTAGTTCTAAATAATTCGAATAAAATTTTATCACAATTTTAACACAACTTGACAGGACTCGATGCAGTCTGAGTTAGACGAGACAATTCCCTTGAAGTTAACTCAAGCACCCCTTACAGATTGTCCTGATTCCCATTAACAATAAAGGCAATAATTTGATGAAATTTAATATAATAAAAGGAAGGTTTTCTTCACTTTAAAGGTGTCGTTCAAAGGCTTACTAACATTCACACATTCATTCTACCTTTCATAGACCTTGAACTAACCTTATCTGCTGTTTCCGTTGGAGATGGTTGTTTTGCAGTTGTTTACTCCTCGGAAGCTCGATGGTAAATAGCAGGATAACAGGAGGAAAAGATCGAGTGCCGCAATTGAGTCGTCTCTCGACTTGACCCCAGACTTGTCCTTAGACTTGTCCCAAGACTTGTCCCTAGACTTGTCCTACATGACCCGCGAAGTAAAACCGTTAGTGGTGGAATTAATGAGACTGTTTAACTTACCCCTTCTAACGTCACGTAATTGCGAAAATGGTAAAGTCGTTATCAAAACGTGGCTTCCAAGCCGTACCAATTTTCTTGTCAAAAAAAGTCGTGATCACACGTAATACCCACTACCGGGTTTATTTGACTCACTAATTGGCGTAGAAGGGTACACTAACACTACGTACGGTGGCGGACTTAAAGTGAAACATGGACGCTACCACCACTCCTATATATTGAGTCGGTATCTTTCCCGCTTAAAATCTGGTAAATTCTGCTTTACTATCGGATTATTCTCTTCCCATCCGTTAAAAACTACCTGGGTTTTGTTTCCTGGCCAATAAAAAAAGGTTAGCTTGCTTTACTTTATATACAGAGTGTTCAGAAAAGACAGTTACTCGAAAGACATAAATTGTCTTAAAGGCGTCGGGTCTTCGCAGTTCTAGACTAAATCGATGACAGCAAATTCGATAGTGCACAAACTAGCGTCATGCAATGAGTAGTTTACCGCAAAATGGCAAGAAGGCGCTTATTTATCGCAATTTTTGGCGTGTGCCGCAATTCAACCGTTACACCTTATTAACTTATAATCAGAAACCCCTTAAAAAAAGTGCAACCGGCTGCGTCAGTCTTAGTGTTTTACGTAAATTCAACTGAGTTTAAACATAACTGATACGAGCGGTTTTATACTTTGCGTTATACCAATAATTCTAACTGCTTCTTTGATTACATTTTTTATAAAACTGTATTTATTGTTTGTTTTAAAATTATTAAGTGTTTTACTACTGATATGACTGTGATTATAACTATTTTTTAACCGCGTTAAACCATTTTAAAATGAAATATATAGATTACCAACTAACTTCAACATTCCGCTTTGACTATATTTATTTTATTACTTTTAGAGCATACAGATTTATAGCATTCTCTCAAAATAATTACATTGTATAATCGATCAAAAATAAACTTATAAACAGTCTAGATAACAAGTTACTGTGAATGTACAGCATCTGAGACAGCATATAATAATAATAATTTCATTCAATTGCAAATTAATCATTAAAAGATGTACATTATTCTCATTCAAGCCACTTTCAAAAACAAAACGTCAAACGAATGGTACTGAGCATTCATTCAAAATCTAATCTTTCTAATAATAATTTGTATATCTATTTATCTTTTTTAAAAAAGGTTTCTTATGGTCTTCTTTGCTTCATCGTATTTCAAACATTTAAGACTTAACGTCCAATCAATAAATTCTAATCTCCAAACGAATCGATTCAATTAATCCATACGACAATTTCTATTTTTGGATTATAGCTGTAAGTGAGTGTCAAGCAATGAAAATGCTTAATTTGCATATAATCAAAAGAGGTCTAGAGTTTAGATAAGCAGTTACTGTAAATATTAGAAAATATATAACTTACCTCTTAT
Organism: Lagria hirta; assembly: GCA_947359425.1. NCBI lineage: Eukaryota > Metazoa > Arthropoda > Insecta > Coleoptera > Tenebrionidae > Lagria > Lagria hirta. The sequence goes on from OX375799.1 coordinate 25,954,794, forward strand.
TCCATAAACTATTAATTTTTATATTCCAAATCTCTGACCTACATAATATTTCCGTTATAAGATTTGACAAAAATATCAAAAATTTGACCTATATCTCTAATTTTTATTAAAATTTATAGATTCTTGTCTTCATTTTATTATACACCATCTGGGATAACATATTATTAAAAGAATTTTAATAGAAAAACACCTAAAAAAAAATTACATTGCTCGCATCCTTTCGTTTTCTTTTTTTTGATTTTTTTCAATAAAAATGGGCTTAAAAAACATCTTACCACTTGAGATGCTCTAATAAGTAAATCCATATCATCAATAAGTCTCATTTATAACATTTAAGTAAAGATTATTGAAGATGATGATTGATAGTCCCAAAAAAGCTACCGTGACTACCTTAATATACGCCACTTTTATTAAAAAAGCAAACCAACAAACCACCACATTCAATCAACATTCTTGCACTCATCATTGAAGCCCTACAATTTTTCACAATATTCTTTTCTATAACCTAGAAAAAAATCTTTTAAATAAAACAATAATACTACGCTCTACTTACCTGATTCGCTTTAGAATGTTTAAATAATCAATTTTCTATTTAATTATTATTGTGTAATCATCAAAATAAATATAAATATCAATCGATCGTCGCTTGACACAAATGAGGTTAAGTAAAATGAGGTTTTTTAAATCTATCTTTTTTAAGCAATTCCATAAAATGTAAGCTTTTCGGACGTTCTATTAAGTAAACCTTTATTATTTATTACATTTAAGTCCTCCTCGTTTCGATAAATTTTAAAAAACTTCTAAATCAATGACATTTATGACACATGTCAAATTTACTTTTTGACATTATTGATTTTTTAATGTCAAAAATCTAAGTGATATAGAATTTTGACAAAATTTAAAGAATTAGGTCAAAAGGTCATTGACCTTAATACTTTAAATTTATATTACATTAATGTTAATTCGTTATTTCATTTCAAAACTCTAAAAAAAAATATTATTTATATTATATCTCATTGTTATTTTGATAAAATATTGTCTAATGCACGCAAATTTGAATGTACACTAATCACATTCAAGTTATTTAAACTTGGAAAAATGAAGCGTTTAGTCTTACAAATCATTTATATTTAAAGTAAAAAATAATATAATTATATACCTACATATCTTCTCCACGAAAGCCTCTACTTTAGATTCTTAATCGCTATTTAAATATCTAACCTCACTTTTATTTTTTATTAAAATTGAAGAGCTTTACTTCGTTGACATTTTGGGGCACTAATTTTTCTCTACAAATGACTTTTTGCTGAATGTAGGAGTTAAAAGCCTTCTCGAATGAGTACCCCTCGTTTATTTAACCAATATTTCAATGTTTTGAGTTGTTTTTCCCATTATATTCACTTCATTCTGACAGTTTGGGGCACTAATTTTTTGAAATATTTTTCTTTTTTAAGCAATTCCATTAAATGAATGCCCTTCTGACGTTTCAAATTTACTTTTTATTTAAACATTATTAATTTTTTAATGTCAAAAATGCCACGTGATATAAAATTTGGACAGAATTTAGAGAATTAGGTCAAAAGGTCATTGACCTTAATACTTTAAATTTATATTACATTATAATTTCTTCTGAAAAAACCTGTAATTATGTCTTCTTCACATTTTCTTTACAATAAGAAAAACCTTGATTTTTCAGTTAATAAAAGAGAGCATCTTGTTTGCTTATACTCAAAAAGGTGGATTAAATAGCAAAGCAGGATCAAACATTGTCTTTAAATTTTTTTCTTTTATGTTAATCCGTAATTCCATTTCACAAAGCCTAAAACAAAATATTTATTATATTATATCTCATTGTTATTTTGATAAAAAACATTGTCTAATGCACGCATTTTACAAAATAAACATAAAAAATATGTACACTAATCACATTCAAGCCATTTAAACTTTAAAAAAATTAAGCGTTTAGTTTTACAAATCATTTATCTTTAAAGTAACAAATAATATAATTATATTAATACGGTATATACCTACATATCTTTTCCATAAAAGCCTCTACTTTAGATTCTTAATCGCTGTCAAAAAATTTTAACCTCACTTTTGTTTTTTATTAAAATTGAAAGAGCTTTCGTCTTTATTTTATTATACAATATCTCGGATAGCATTCCGTCACCATTTTTATTGAAAAACCACTTAAAAAAATGTACATATTTGCAGTCAATCCTTTCCAATCTTGTAAAGATTTGTAAAATTCTGGAAGGTCAATTTTTCTAGAAAAACTTTTTAAATAAAACATCAAAACTCTTTTCCATTTACCTGAGTAACGTTGGGATGTTCAAAAAATCGATTTCTATCTCATAAGTCTCATTTATTATATTCCAGCTCTATTTAGTTATGATTCGTTAGATAGCCCCCTCAAAAAAACTTTGTCGACAATTCTTGCACTTTTTCATCAAGAAAACAAAACAAACCACTACCCCATCATACCCCATCAACATTTTAGCCTCATTAAAAGCTTTATTTTTATTATTTTTCACAATTATAAATATAAATATTTTTTGGACATAACCCAACAATTTAGAACTGTCACAGTAAGACACTAAATTGACGAACTGTCATCAAAATGACATCCAATAATCCTTACTGATGTAGATTCTATCTATAGTACGTTTGTCGGTCATTCTACATGAATTTTGTACATCCTATCTCACTCTTCGAATTTATTGGTTGTACCTTTAGCGCTTAAGGGGGCTATTATATACAAAAAAAAACTTAATCAAATCAATAAAGAATACATTTTTATGTGCCCTCTCGAATGTATAAATATACATTCGAGAAAAAATTTGAAAAATTTGCAATTTGTCCGACAAAGCCGCGACTAACGCGTTTTATTATAGTTAAAAAAAATTCTACGGCAAATGTCAAATTTAATAAGAATAGAGAAAGATAGAAATAATTTAAAAAAAAGACAGATATGTCGAGATGGCTAAACGACACCTCCAGAGGTGTCGACTGAAAATGACTCAATATCTCGACATCACGTGACCACAAACCGATTTCGACATAAAACAGAATCGCTCAACTCGACCAAAATGGCCGATCCGATCGTTTTACTCAATCCGACATAAAACAGAATCCCTCTGCAGCAGAGTAATGTGATTGCTTGAGTAATCACATTAGTAATGTGATTGCTTTTTTCAGTTTTTCCAGAATTTGAGGTTTATGGGCATGAAGTTTTGTTTAAAAGCCAAACGCGCACATAACCCCCTTAATACACCTTCAGATTAGTGTGAGATTTAGACTAAAAGCTCTTACCTTCAATCAGTATTGTAATTGCATAATAACAAACCTGTAAAAGGTAGGTAAATCTTTCATCTCTTGGGCAAAAAAACCTAGCCTACTTAAATTCACTGTACCGTTACGAAGCGCCACCCATATAATCGCAAAGAACAATCTATGGTTTTATAATAACCTTTAATTGTTTTAATATTTTAAAATGTCAAATGTCAAAATAATTATATTGAATTAAAAATGAAATATTTATATTAAATCAACAAGGAATATTATTACTGACGAGAGTATGGTTTCGCACCCTCCGGGTGCTTACCTACTCTCTTGAGTAGAGGGTTGCCTACGGCAACGTGTATGAACCTAGAGGGGTTGCCTTCGGCAACCAAAGAACAAACGCACTTTTTTTTTATTGGACTATTGTTTAATATTTTTTTTTATTTTAATAAATTTCTATTTATTTCTTTTTATGCTTATTCTACTCTCTCATTTAGATTATTACCTGCGGCAACAATTTGGTATTATTTACCTTTAAAATGAATATCATTTATTATTATATTATATGATTTTTTATTATTTTGTGTTTTATATTACTATATTTTTATTCAACCTTTCTTATGCTTACCCTACTCTCTTACATGTAAAGCAAACATAAAACAACCATATTTTGTATGTATTAAAAATCTTTTATTATATTTTATAAATTATACTTATTCCTTTTTTATTATTTTTCTATCTTTTCCATCTTTTTTTCTACGGCAACATATATAAATCTATTATCATTTATATTTAACAAAAATTTTACTATTCATTATTATTTTATATATTTTTTTCTCATTATATTTTTTTATTTATTTTTTTTTGTATTTACCCCACTATCTTATACGTAGACGGTTGTCTTCGGCAACCTTATTTGGATTTTGTTAAAAACATTTATATCACATTTTCTTCATTATATTTTTTTTTCTTCCTTTTTATTTTTTTAATTTTCATATTAAATATACTACTATAATTTTTAAAAATAATATTACTATTTATTATTGTTTTATATAATTTTTTCACTTATTATGTATATATTTTTTATTTATTCCTTCTTTTGCTTACCATACTCTCGAATATTTTTGTTTACCATACTTTCTTATATGTAAGATGTTGCCTCCGGCAACAATAAAACAACAATATTTTTTTTTTATTAAAAAAAATTGCATTATATTCTATTTAATATACTTAATTTTTATTCTTCTTTTTTTTCCAATTATTTTCTTTCTTTCTCTTCTCCTTAATCTCTTCTAAAGCAAGTCTATTTTAATTTTTTTTTCGAAATAAAAATTGTTATTTTATATATTTTTTGTTGTTTCTATTATTAAATTTTTTCATTTATTCCCCCTTTTGCTGGCTTACTTTGCTCTCTTATATAAGGTTGCCTTAGGCAACAATAAAACAACCATATTTTATTTTTATTAAAAAAGTTTGTATTACATTTTATTAATTATATACTTTATTCTTTCTTTCTTTTTTTTTTCTATTTGTTTTCTTTTTCTAATTTTCTTAATTTTTTTCTATTTTCTATGTAATTTTTCTAAAATCATTCAATTACAATCATACATAATCTAAAGAAAAAATCAAAAAAAATTATTTATATTTTAGTTATATATTATATATCAAATTTAAAAAAAGACCACTCTATAGAAATTTGTACATAAAAATTGACAGAAAAACGTTTCATATTTCATGTTAGTTATAAAATATAAATCATTAATATTAAGTGATCACTTTGTATTTTTTAATTGATTATGTTGTAATAATAATTGACAATTGACACCGTATTTTTTTTTTAAATATTTAATTGCTTATTTAAAAATATAAAAATAAGTACGTACGATTGAGAAAAAAATATATATTCTGTATAGATACTTTTCGAAAATAATTTTCCATTTCTATCTGATTTTAATTCATTTATATAAATCTTCTTTCATCGATTGGTTTCAAACACAACTTATTCTCACTTTTCGTATACATAATTATAAATTTTCCTACAACCACAGTTCTATATCTTATATAATATAATCAAATAAGCTCTTCTAGCCATTCGTATTATATACCCATATTGTAATAAAGGAAAAAATGTAAAACAGACCAAAAAATTAGATGCCTCCTCAAAAATTTTCAACAAATCTTATCTAAAAAAAAGAATTATAGACAATGAGATTAAATAATTATTAAACTTACTTTATTTTAATCTTTTCATTTATATTTTACAAAAAAATCAACACTTTTACACTTATTTTTGTAAAATATGTAAATACTTGAAAATTCTAAAAATAATTATTTTATTATTATTTTTTTTTGTTGCTAACATCAACGATGTCAAAAATATTAGAGCGGTAAATTTAAAATTGTCTCTCATTATTTCCTTTTCAAATACCACTTTCAGGCATGCTCTATCAATATAAAGATTTTAGTATTTAATAAAAAAAAGTCAAAAAACCTACCCAGAGCTTTTCCTTCTATTATTTCTTCTATCTTTTCCAATATAAAAAAACATTTCAATTAATTTGGGGCTCAATTTTAGAAGAACTATTATACTTAATAGTTCTAATATACTTAATTTTTATTTTTTTTTACTTTCGAATTTTTTTCTTTCTTTCATTTGTACTTTTTTTCTTCGTTTTATTTTTTTTTATTTTCATATTAATTTTATTACTTTAATAATAATTGTTATTAAAATTACAATAAAAACTATAATATATCATAATAATTTATATGACTTTTTTCTTATTTTCTTCTAAAGCAAGTTTTTTATTATTTTTTTTCAAAATTAAAATTGTTATTTTATATATTTTTTTTGTTTCTCTTATTAAATTTTTTTATTTGTTCTCCCTTTTTCTTACCTTACTCTCTTACATTAAGGTTGCCTTCGACCACTTACCACTTTTTCATCAAGAAATCAAACAACTCGACATCTAATCATATCCCATCGACATTTTAGCCACATTAAAAGCTTTATTTTCATTATTTTTCACAATTATAAATATAAATATTTAAAATGACATAACCCAACAACTTAGAACTGTCACCGTTAGACATAAGATTGACGCTGTGTCAGTAAAATGACATCCTTCAAAGTTTTATATCTAGAGTACGTTTGTCCGTCATTTATAGCAGCATTTTGATCATTTTATCTCTTTCTTAAAGTTTACTCGCGGTACAACATACAGCCAAGGGGGCTTACAAATGAAAAAAAAAAACTTTACCACGCAAAACGAAACACAAATAATTGTCATAATAGATAAAATTTATTTAATTTAAACAATACCTTCAATACAAAAATTTAAAAAATTTACAATTTGTCCGACAAAGCAACTAAATCAGATTTTATTATAGCAGTAATAATTGTGGGTAAAAAAATATACATACTTTGACGGAATGTTGCAATCCTGTCAAGAATTTAAAAAGTTGACCGAGACGCGTAGCGAGAGGAAATGCAATGCTTTTCCATCACGGTATGTAATGTACTATTTATTTTTTGACTTTTAGTTTTGTTTCTATTTAGAAGTTTAGGTCTTTGTTAAAATGTTGTGATTTTTTGTTTTTAGTTACCTGTTGTTGTTTTTTGTTAGAATGACTTTATTTCTCATTTTCCTGTAACTGAAATCTTATTATGTGGGTCAATTTTATCGTATCGGCTTACAGCTAGGAGTTTTGTAGATAAATTAATAATCAACTTTTAAAAGCAATACTTTATGATAATAATTTTGAAAAAATTTTTATCCGGTAAAAAAAAGGTTTGTTAAAACCGTACTTTTGTGTAACAAGTTATGCGTGGCAATACCGGTTTCAGCTGGAAATTTTAGGGAATAAAATCAATTATTCTTATTTAGAAGCAGAATTTTTTAGACAAAAATGGCTCATTACAGATAAGTTCCAGCGTTGAGTAAAAAGTTTAATTGAAACTGTTCACTAATTGGGTCAAGCACGTTACATTGAACTAAAACAAATTTGATTTTATATTTTTGTAGAATTCAGTAAACTTTTGTAAACTTAATGACTATTTAAGAATAAAACTAACTAATTTCAAATATAAACTTATAATGAAATTCTCTGGTACATTCCACACATGGGTAACCATGTAAGATCTCAACCAAACTGCCAGCCCCCTTCTTCGTTCCAATCGTGATGACGTCAGGCGCTTCTATTCAACCGCTTTATGTTAACACTTTGAATATTTTATGGTTTGAGAGATATAAAACTAAGTGTTGCATTTTGAATTTTTTAGCATGGGTTTCTATCTAATGTATTTTTTCATTTGACTAATAAGTTATTAAATCTTCAAAAAAAATAGTTAAACAAAAATTGGAAAAGTTATTTTAAACACCATGAGTAACATTAACATTGATTGACAACCTGCGGTTATATATCGTATTTTACTGAAAAAAAAGCTTGACAAAAAATGATAAACTATATAAAAACCTTTTTACTTCAATTTTTATTTAATAAAAGGATTATTTTAAGTATTATATTTACAATAATAGTGAATTATAAGAAAAAAATTAATAAATCTATTAAGGAAAATAACAAAATGTTAAAATTTTTCTTAACATTTATGGACATATAAGTTTATAGAAGAAGAAAGGCTTTTACGGCCCGAAGTCATTGACATATTGACATCTTTCGGAAAAGACCGTGTCGAAAAGTTAAATGAAATTGTTGACTTTTCGCACTCCATCGGTAGAGGCGTTATCAGGACAAAAAAATAAAGATGAGAACAAGCACGTTAACTCGACGTGTGAACTACGCTAGAAGCAAAACTTATTCTGGCTAGACCTTGTTGCTGCTTGGGTATATGGTGAGCTAGGAAGAAAAAGCGATGGGAGGGGTAAAAGAGAAACTGGCGGAGGGCTCGGAAGAGAGAGTTGCGGAGAAAGCGGAAGCTCTTTGTGATGATGCCGAAGGAGTGTTTACGAACAAGGAGTTCCAAACGTTTGAGAGATAATAACCTGCATCTCTATTAAAGTTGTTTGGGTGTTTTACAAGTTTCGCTTCTAGCGTGGTTCACACGTCGAGTTAACGTGCTTGTTCTCATCTTTATTATTCTGTCCTAATGACGCCTCTACCGATGGAGTGCGAAACGTCGAGAATTTCATTTAGCTTTTCGACACGGCCTTTTCCGAAAGATGTCAATATTTCATATAAGTTTATATGTTACTTTCAAATTAAAATATTAGATATAGAGTGTTATGTACTAGGAGAAATCTCTAGAAGTGTTTAGTCTGACAAGTACAACACAATCGACCCGCCACATAGTACCAAGTCGTGTCCACAGAGGGCAGCACAAATACCAAAACAATACAATACAACCGAAAATCATGGAGGAAGTTATGAAAATGCTCAAAGATATTCAAATGGAGTTAAATGAACAAAAAGTAACAATCGTACAGTCAGCCGAGAAAGTTACGGAACAAGTTACGCAAAACATAAACTGCACACTGGAAGAAAAATTTAACACAATAGATCAAAAGTACGAAAACATTAAAGAAAAACTGGAAATTCAAGAAAAAAGACTATATGTTTTAGAGAAACAATCAAGGCAGAGGAACATAGTGATTTTTGGTTTACCGGAGGCCGAAAAATCGTATGCAGAGTTAGAAAAAAACATCCTGTGTTTCTTAAATCAATATTTCTCGGTTGGACTAGAACTCGGGGACATACAAGAAACCAGAAGAATAGGGAAGAAAGGAGAAAAGACCCGGCCTATCACCGTAACTTTCTGCACCCTGGGCACAAAAATACAAATTTTTAAACAAAGAAGACTATTAAAAGACACCAATTACTATATAAAAGAAGACTTCCCACAACAAGTTCTTGAGAAAAGAAGGGAACTGCAAGAGCAAGTAATCACTGAAAGAGAAAAAGGAAACTTCGCCACCATCAAGTACGACAAACTAATAATACATAATAAAAATGCAGATAGTTCCAACAACAAGAAAAGAACACTACCAATTTCACCAATTTCACCAAACTGCAACGATCTTACGCAAGCTGATCCAAAAGCACAAGCCCATAAAAAGAACAAAATCAAAACAAGAATACAAAGATCTTCAAGTGTATCTGATGGAGTTATCAAACCAGGAATACTTGGTTTCCTAACAACCAAAACTCAAACTATAAACAATCAAAATAACCAAACAAACGATCTAACTAACAAAAACAACAAACAATAGCAATTATGCCCCTCTCTCAGAAAAAACGAAAAACAAAAAAAAAGCGAACACCAAACCAAATCTTCCAAGCCGGTTGGTCCCCGAGGAAGATTACGACCAAAACCCTCCAGAGAAAACAACAACGGTCATGTCAAACACTACTAAAAATAACATCTTATATATAGCGAGTTACAATGTTAAAACCCTTTCCACTTATGCACGCTTGCTGGAACTCACAGAATCTATAAAAAACGTAAAATATGATAATATTGGCCTCTCAGAAGTCAGAAGACTCGGCAACAAGATAGAAGAACATGAAGATTTTATACTCTACCACATCGGGAATACACCAGGGCTATACGGAGTAGGCTTTATTATCAAAAAACATCTAAAAAAAAAACAACATATAATATATTTTAAGGGACTTTCAGAAAGAGTAGCGCGGCTAAAGATACATATAAACACTTTTGACTTATATATTATTCAAAAGGAGACAAGGTAGATTAAATACACGATGGACAGACGACATTACAAAGATAGCCGGCGATCACTGGACACGAGTAGCAGAAGGTAGAACAAATTGGCTATCTCTGGAGGAGGCCTTTACCTTCCACTGAGAGGGGTTCTTACAATAGAAATAAATACTTATACTAACTAAATTATTTACAACTACACACTTAATTTACAATTTATCTTAACCTCTTTTTTTGTAAACCTAATTTTATAACTAGTAAGAAATAAAAGGCTTTTTATTTTATTTATTATTTATTATGTACTAAAAATGACAAGAAAAGCCAACAATTTAAACATTTACAAGACAACCTACTTTACCATATAGAAAAAGCAGCACAAGTTCTGAGATTTCCCTGTAAAATTATCAATAAACTTTCTCAATATTTCTTTAAATTATGCGGCATTGTCGGCCACAGTCTAATATTCTCTGTTTAGCTATTTTAAGTTTAGTTTTTTTTTAATCTACCAAATACTTTAAAATTTAACGAAAAAATTGACGATTTTTAATCAAATTGTTAAAAAATAAAATTTGTAGTTCCTCAAGGCTCCGTTCTTGGCCCTGTTTTATTTTTAATTTATGTTAATGACATCGCATTTATCATTAATGACATTGTGATTTGTGGTCAAGTGTGTGTGGTGAAGCTCCAGATTTTGTTGGTTTTTTAGTGGTATTACTTACAAACATATTATTGAGTTGTATATCTGCATAGATATCTATTAAAATTGAACAGATTGAGTAAGATTATTCCAAAGTGTTTCATCAATTTGATGAGTTATTTGCTTTTTTATTTAAAACTTCTCAAATAAATCTAATCATTCGGTGTTTTTTTTTTTTTAGTTGGCTTTATCAATATCTTCTTTTTAGCAAAGTCATTGAACTGTACCATATTTTTATTGATAAATTTAAACCTGCGGCTTTTTTTTTGTTGCCTTGTACATTTTCTTTTGTACATAATTTTGCTTATGCTTAGGGTTGTTGTCGTCAGGGTAGTAAGATTAGAAAATATATATTTTTCTCTTGTTGTTCCTTTTTATAATAATTATAAAATAACTTTCTCGTCACAGGTATTCAAAAATTTATTTCTTTGGGTTCTGTAGTAGCTAAGAAATCCTATAAGGAGACGCGTAGAATTAGCGTGTCTGTTTCTAAGTGTCCAGCTTGTCGGTCGTTTGATTCCAGCCATGACGAATAATTGTTTATGTTGTGAAAGAGCTGTAACACCTTCAACACCATCACTAAAGTGCTCTGGACCGTGCAAAAGACATGCTCACATCAAATGTGTAAAAGATCTGTTTGAACTTGAGCTCACTGACTTGATTGAAAATCAAAAACCCTGGTTATGTTCAAAATGTCGATCGATTGTCTTCGTTTGGTAGTAGTCATCTTTCTGTTATTGAATCAATTATTAAGCAACAATTTGCCGTGTTTAAAGTAGACATTATAAGTAAACTGAAAGAAATAATTCAAAATGAGCTTAAACCGTTAACCAATAGAGTTGTGTTGGAAAAAACTGTTGATGAACTGCAAACTATTGTAGCACAATTAGATAAATCAGCTTCAACATCGAGTTCTTTAATAGAAAAAGAACAAATTATGCAGGAAACAACTGAGCGCATAAAATGTAAATCTAATGTTATGCTGTTTGGATTGAAAGAGTCAGACGTTGCATCAAATCGAGACCAATTAAACCTGGATGTCGTTAAAATTCCTGTAATATTGAAAAAATTGGGTGTGGATGAAAATGCGTTTACTTCACTTCGCGTGGGTAAATTTGATAACACAAAAAAAATCGTTGTCGGCCTATCAAAACTAGCGTCTCTTCTGCTGATCATGTGCCGCTGGTCTTACGCAATGCTTCAAGGATTAAAAACCATCCAGAATTCACTTTCGCCCGATCGTACCCCCATGCAGCTTGAAATGTACAAACAAGTCAAAACTGATTTACAGCATCGCTTAGATAGCGGAGAAGGCAATTTACGAATAAAATATAAGAATGGAATTCCTGTTGTTGTCTCTATTATGAATCCTGATTTAAACTAAAGCCGCCCAACCAAGTTTCCAAGCCGAAATTTCTAAAAATCTACTACCAGAACACTCGTGGATTATTTACGAAGACTCAAGAATTTCACATGAATGCGTGGGAACATGATTTCGATATTATTGTAATTGCCGAATCGTGGTTAAATGATTCATTTTAAAATGCTGAATTATTTCCTTTGGACTACAGCATATTTGGATGTGACAGAAAATTTCTTATTTTAAATAAGTCTAGAGGTGGTGGTGTTATTGTTGGTGTTGCTAGCAAATTAACTTGTGAGTTTGTTGATACTTCTAGCTTCTTTGAGTCTATACCTCTTGTTGATTACGTTATCTGTAAATGTAAGTACGCATCTATTTCCTTTTTTCTGGCATGTTTCTATGTACCGCCAAATATCTCAGTCAGTGACTATGGAAATTTTATCGATGCTCTGGAAGTTTTTTCAGCTGGCAAAGCAGTAATTATAATTGGTGATTTCAACTTATCACAATTTGCTGTAGAAAATTCTAACTGCTCTAGGGTTCGTCTTCTAGATAGCATGTGCAACGCATTAGAACTAATACAACACAACAACATATGGAACTCTGACAACAAACTGCTTAATTTAGTCTTGTCAAACACCGCACATGATTTTTTAGTAGACCATGATGGTCAACCATTTGTACCGGATGACTCTTACCATCCTGCGTTGGCCATTTTTGTTAAATTATGACCCGCACCTGAGATCTTAGCGTTTCCTGCATCTAATAACAAACAATATAACTTCCGCAAAGCCAATTTTGATAAACTCTATACTGATCTTATCAATGCGGATTGGTCTTGCATTGAGAGTTGCTCAGATGTCAACCATGCCATTAACTTGTTTTACAACATGTTATATAATGTTTTACCTAAGTGTGTTTTTCGTAGATCCACTTTTCCCCCATGGTTCTCAACATCAATTCTAACTAATTTAAAACAAAAAAGCTACTACAGGCAGAAGTGGTTAACCACTAAAAATGAATATTTACTTACTTGAATTTGGACGTCTTTGCCTCATTTGTAAAACTGACATACAGGCTTTTTACAAAACATATATACATAGAACTGAGCAGTCTGTTCTCAATAATCCAAAAAGATTTTTCAGTACGTACATATGAGACAAGGCACTAGTTGCATCCCTTCTAAACTCTACTGGAATAACAGTATGTTTAATACACCTCAAGATATAGTCAATGGTTTTGCCAAAGTTTTTTCAAATATTTATCTACCAAGTACTGGTGCAGTCAGTTTGGTAGACATTTACTCTAACCATCCTTCTTTTTATATGCCGCCAGTATCTGAAGATGAGTTGCTGATTATTATGCAAAAACTATCTGCTAACTCTACTGCTGGGCAAGATGCGATTCCAAGTTTTTTGGTTCATGATGCTAGATTCATTCTGGTTGAACTACTTATGTATATCATTAATCTTGCCATAGCCTCATCTTCGTTTCCAGATGCTTGGAAAGAATCCAGAATTACACCCGTTTATAAAAAAGGCAACAGGTCGCATTTGGAAAACTATCGACCTATAGCTATATTGAACAACTTTGCCAAAATTTGTGAACAAGTAATCTACAAACTGATCTACACTCAAACTAAGTCATTAGTTTCTCTCAATCAGCATGGCTTTGTACCTGATAGGTCGACTACCACAAACCTAGTTACTATTACGCAGTTTATCGCTGAACAATTAGATAAACAGCTCCAAGTTGATGTTATCTACACGGATCTGTCTAGTGCTTTTGACTCTGTTCATCATGGTACTCTGTTAAAAAAACTAAGTACGCTTGGATTTGCTCCGTCTTTACTTAAATTGTTAAAATCCTACTTAACAGGCAGAAGCAATCATGTGTTCTATAGTGGCTACGAATCATTTCAATATATGGCTACATCGGGTGTTTCACAAGGTTCAAATTTAGGGCCTCTACTATTTGTTTGATTTATTAATGATCTCCTAGAGTCGCTTCAATGTCGAGTATTAGCGTATGCTGATGATCTAAATCTACTGCAGCAATCTCTTGATCATATTGTTAGGTGGTGTGCCAACAATTACTTAAAATTAAATGTTGGCAAATGTTGTGTCGTGACCTATACTAGAAAGCACCAACACATTATGTCAGACTACAACATAAATAGACAAACTCTTTTAAGAAAATCTCTTACTACAGATCTTGACGTTGTTTTCGATTCTTCAATGTCTTTCACATCGCACATCAGCAATATTGTTTCATCTGCTTCTAAAACACTTGGCTTTGTCCTGCGAACTGCTAAGTACTTTAACAACGTAGATATATTAAAATGTCTTTTTAAATCTTTAGTTGTCAGCAGGCTAGAATATGCTTCGCAGGTTTGGTCACCTTATTACACTTGCTACCAGGTAGATATTGAGCATGTGCAGCGTAGGTTTCTTAAGTTTGTTTCATTTAGAATCAGTGGGCACTATCCTCTAAGGGGAGCTGATTATGAATTGCTTATCATGCAATACAACTTCCAGTCTCTTAGTCAACGTCGTGATCAACATGCCGCACGTTTTATAGAGAAGATTGTCCACAACAAGATTGACAGCGTAGACATTCTAGCATCATTAAATTTTTTGATTCCTTGCTTGAATTCTAGGTGGACTACAACTTCTAAACTTCCTACTGCTAGAACAAACATCTTACTTAAATCACCACTATATTCCATGTGTCGCAAGGCAGATGTTCATTATGATGATGTCTTCGCAGACCAGATGGGCTAATGTACACTTTTACTGTTTACATTTAGCAGTTTTTTTTATCTTTTACTATTACTTTTGCTTTTTGTTTAAACGTTATTTGTCGTCCTATAATTGGGAACTTCCTGTTGGGCGACTACTAGTATTATTATTATCGCAATTTTAAACATTAATGGTAAGATTCATCTATTTCTCGATGACACAATCATTACATGGAGTCACACGGACATCATATCTTTGCATCACGTCATTTCTGTTGATCTTTCACTGATAAAAACATTGTGTGACTCAAATTTTCTTTGTTTAAATACTTACAAATCAATTGCGTTTTATTTCAAAGATATTTCATAACGAATACTTTTAAATAACAATGAAATAAAATCTGTCGAGTCAATAAAATTTTTAGGTCTACAAATTGAAAAATCTTTGAAATGGTCCTCTCACACTGATACGTTAATCAGCAAATTATCTGCTTCTAGTACGCCCTAAGATCTGCTTCTCGATAGCTAGAATATGTCTATAGCTAGAAAAACATACTTGGCTTTTTTTGAGTCACATCGTTCATTCACTTATTGTTACTTGTTTATTTGTTTTGTTTTATTTTAACAATATCTGTCAAGCTGTTTTGTTGCAGGTTATTGTTATTATTTTATTTTATGTTAATATTATAGAGGGGTTAAGTGGTAGAGCAGCATTATGCTGAACTTCGCCTCCGACTGAAGAAGATTTATTTTATTTTCTTTTTCTTACTGTTTTTTGTGATTTTTTTTTTTCAATGTATATATTTTTTTTTACTTCGGTGAATAAAAGCCAGTTATTAATATTATTATTATTATTATTATAATAATTTATTATAATATTCGCTACCGAAAGCAGCGAATATTTAGCCATTTTGTATTAAAGGTATGAATAATATTACAAGAACTTGGAACAGCATTATCTATAGAATACGGTAGGTATTTTAGTTTTTTTAAACTATATCCAGCCTAAAAACTTCAGTTTTTGAAGCAGTTAATAAAGTTTTAATATATAATAAAACGCGTTGGCGGCATCTCTTTTTAGCAAAAGTGGCGCCTAAAGAAGATTTATTAATTATGACAAATTGTTAAATGTTGTAAGAAATTTGATAAAAAACGGCATCAATAGAGTTTTGTTGTGATGTTTTGAGATCAGAATTAAATTTTTTTGGGATAGGATAAAGGGGTATAAAGGACCGTTAGTAGAAACAATTTTTCAAACGAATGACCGATAAAGTGAGTAAACGGATAGGACGTATATAGGACGTTGGCCGAAAAAGCAGAATAGATAGATACTCAAATTCAGAAAACAGTCAGTTTTTTTGGGGAATTTTGTCAATTTTGTTGGCTTCCTGAAATAACTAATACCAGTCGAAGAAAAGAGCTCCTCGAAAATAATCGATTCAGATAAGATTTCGGTAAGAAAATTTTTTTTAAATTACATTATTTGCTATATTATAATTATTAGAATGATTTTCAATGGATTTTATAGCCTCAAAATAGAAATATCGCTAAATTTTCCATTAAAAAAGTTCAAATGTCAAATGGAATGACAGCGAGTTTATTGGAATAATTTTTCAAACGAATGACCGATAAAATATTCTACAAAAAAGCAATTTACCTGAGACTTATAGGTGATGGGGGCATACTTATTAGAAGGTCCTAAGTTGTTTGACGAAATGTGATACAAGTGTGTTCTCTATAAAAATGCAGTCTTCTTCTTCTTATAAGTCATTGGATTGGTTAGTCAATATCAGATAATAGATTATTCTAATAATAATAATAATATTATATAAGAGGTAGGTTATTGCTTGATTTTTGATTAATATTACAATATTTTTTATAATTTATAGATAGCTACAGATTTACATAAGAAAAGAAACAAAAGTGAGGTTATGTCAAAAAGTTATTTGATAAAAAATTGGCTCATTTTACAAATGAATTGGTTTTGAATGGAAGTTAATTAGTTGGAATGTATTTAAAGTTATCAAAAATAATGTAACTTTCGACCGATTCAAGATTCAAATAAATATAATTAATATAGGTCAATGACCTCATAATTTGATTATATATTATGCTCTATGTTTATTAATAGAAGAAGAATTTTGCATAACTGGATTAGAAGAAGATGTGTTTATAAAAAGATCTCTTAAAATACAAGTAATAAAGGTCTCTGAAAATCTTTTTTTCCAAGATAGCAAAGGATCGATTGTAGTGCATGAAATGATATCCGAAATACTGTATAAAAAAATAAAGACAAAAACCTTTCAATTTTAATAAAAAGCAAGAAACTTTTTTGGAAACGATATGTAGGTATATACCTTATTATTATAATTATATTATTTTTTACTTTAAATATAAATGATTTGTAAAACTAAACGCTTAATTTTTTTAAGTTTAAATGGCTTGAATGTGATAAGTGTAATTTAGACAATATTTTATCAAAATAATGATGAGATATAATATAATTTGTTGATGAAAGCACAAGGCCGCGATGAAGATAGACACCCTCTCAAATTGAAAAATTTTACAACATGATATTGTCATTATTATCAATATTTTATTGATTAATTTAATATGAGTTGTATGTTGCTATACTAAAATGAAGACAAGAGCATTCACTTTTAATAATTCTTCCAGTAAATACTTATCTAAAATGTTTATGTACAAAGTACAATGTAATTTTTTTATTGTTTAATTACACAATGTAAACATTTTGAGAGAAGGCTGCAAATCTGTATGTTAAGAGTAATAAAATAACTCAATAAGATCTGTTTGAGTTGGCAATCCTAAATTTTATTTTAAAATTGTAACACGGCAACAACTTCATATTGTTGTTGTTAATGAGTGAGACATCTTTGACATTGACAGATGTCATTGTGCTTGCTATGATATAACCTACATTTTTTTTATAAAAGATACGTCAAATATTTGTCAAACAAGCGTTCAAGGTTACAGTGTTGATACTAGGTTAATAAAAAAATCTCTAAGAAGTGTTGCCAACTAAAAAAATATTGATTAAAAATTTCGGTTTTATTTATGCTGTACAAGCTAATGTTTATAATTAATAATTATAAAAGAAAAGTTTTGAATTTGTCTTTATCTGAATTGTTAACAAGAGAATATAGGAACGGCGTTTTTGGTTACAATGTTGCAGCTAGGCGTAAATAAAAAAGTATTTTAAAGTATTGCTAAATTAAAAAGTCATTATTAATTACAAGCTTAAGAAAGTTTGAGTTGGCAATCTTATATTTTATATTAAAATTGTACCACAGCAATAATTTTCTATTGATTATGGGTGACACATCTTTGACACTGACGACATCATTGACAGATGTCATTGTTCTTGCTATGACATAACCTACATTTTTTTTTTATAAAAGTTACGTCAAATATTTGTCAAATAAATGTTTCCGGTTACAGTGTTGATACTAGGTCAATAAAAAAATTTATAAAAAGTGTTGCTAACTGAAAAAAAATATTGATAAAAAATTTTGATTCTTTTTATGCTGTACAAGCAAATTTTTATAATTAATAGTTATAAAAGAAAAGTTTTGAATTTGTGTTTATCTAAATTTGTAGCAAGAGGAAATAGAAACGGCGTTTATGGTTTTAAAGAGTGTTGCAGCTACGCGCAAATAAAAAAGTCTCTCAAAGTGTTGCCAAATGAAAAAATCATTAAAAATTAAGAGTGTTTGAGTTGGAAAACTTAAATAATTTATATTAAAATTGTATCAAGGTAATAACTTTCTATTGATAATGAGTGACACATCTATGACACCGACAACATCATTGACAAATGTCATTATGTTTGCTATGGCATAACCTACTTTTTTTTATAAAAGTTACGTCAAATATTTGTGATACAAGTGTTTCCGGTTATACTGTTAACACTAGAAAAATAAAAAGTGATGCTAACTAAAAAAGCAATTAATAAAATTTTTTTTTTTGAATTATGCTGTACAAACAAATAATAATTAAATATTAAAAAAAAGTTTCAAAATTGTGTTTATCTAAATTGTTGACAAGAGGCAATAGGAATGACGTTTCCGGTTACAGTGTTGCAGCTAGGCGCAAATAAAAAAGTTTTTAAAAAATGTTAGCAAATAAAAAAGTCATTATTAATCACGCTTAAGAGTGTTTTAATTTAATGGTAATTTTAAATTTAATATTAAAATTGTACCACAACAACAACTTCATATTGTTGATGGGTGACACATCTTTGACACCGACAACATCATTGACAGATGTTATTGTGCTTGAGCTATGACATAACATACATTTTTTTATAAAAGTTACGTAAAATATTTAAAAAAAAAAGTGTTTTCGGTTACAGTGTTGCCACTAGGCAATTAAAGTTTTTTTTTTTAAAGTGTTGCCAAATTAAATATTTATTAAAAAAAATTTTTTTTTGATTGTATTAATTATAAACAAATGTTTCTAATTAATAATTATACATGCAAAATTTTTTTATAAAAAAAAATATTGTGTTATTGTTGCCGAAGGCAACCTTTCACATATAAGAGAGTATGGTAAGAACAAGAAGGAATAAAAAAAAACTATATAAATATATATATAATTATATATATATAACGTTTTGTAGTTTTTGACCGGAAATTTAGATTTGGGAAACTGTTTATTGGGGATGCGGTCTATAATTGGGCTAGATATTTACGCCTTGTAATACTCTTTATTAAATTTTGTCAAGTTTTCGGAAACTTCATCGCTTCCATCTTCAGGACAACTACGAAAACAAAGTCAGTCATAATAATTGTAGAATTACTTAATGCCTATGTCTTACTTAATGGTGAGATTTTGTAATTTTTAAATATTGCATTTTTTTATAAACTAGGAGACACATTAAAAATTGGAATTTAAAAACATTTAAAATTGTTTTAACAAAGCATTGTCAGTGTGGTTTTCAGAATGTTTAAAGAGATCCAGTATGTCTGATTATTGTTGTTTTTCTTGCTTCGACCTAATAGTGCGTTGATAAGCAACCATAAAAATTAAATTAATTGAAGATTACTGTTATTTTTGTATATTGTATATTGGTTGTCACAAACAAGGCCGCTTGTTATTTATTTAGATGTAGCAGGTAGGTATATATGCTACTAAGGTTTTTTTATATCGCTTTTTTTGTTAATAGTGTTCGGTTCTTCTCTGATCCTCAACATTTCTTTAAATTCCCTCTTTTGTTGGTTATTTTCTTTTTCTAACACCTCTGCTTTATCATATTCTATTACGTGTTTTGTTGTTATGTGATGGTCGGCCAGTGCACAAGTGTTTTTCTTTAATTTGCAATCACTTTTATGGGTTGTGATACGGCCTTTGAAGCTTCTTGATGTTTGTCCTATATATACCGCTTCACAGTTCCCGCATGGAATTCTATAGACCACATTTTTGTTATTAAACGGATTGATTTTCATTTTAGTGTGACTAAAAAGTCGGTTTGTAGTTAAGATGTTCTTTTTAGCTATCATGATATTTGGATTGTTCTTTTTTATTGTGCTTATAAGTTTTGGTGTGAGTTTTTCGACGTATGGTAGTGAGCTGTAGCAGATGGAACTTGTGTTTTGGTTGTCGTGGTTGTTTTCTGTGGTTGTTTCATTGTTGGTGTTTGTGTAGACATGATTTGAACTAAATAATAGCTTGTTGATTAGTTTTATTGGATAGCTGTTTTCTAGTAATATGTTCTTGAGTTTTGTTAGACTGGAATTAACTTTAGTGCTATGTGATAGTTGTATTGCTCTGGTTTTCATTCCCTTGATTAAATTAATTTTAACTTTTAATGGATGGTACGACCAGTAATTGATAAATCTGTTGCTGTCGGCCGGTTTTCTGTACCATTCTGTTGTTAGGATGTTGTTTGTTGATCTAATAATTTTCATGTCCAAAAAAGGTACTGAATTGTTTGTTTCCCTTTCAACCGTAAACTGTAGGTTTGGGTCATATTCATTGAAAACAGTTAATACTTCTTGAATTTTGTCACTAGGCAGTTACAATATCATCTACATATCTCTTCAAGAACGGTACTGAAAAGTTTAGTTTTGAAAGACAGCTATTTATTAATTCATCTAACACATAAGTAGATAGTATTGGAGATATGCTACTTCCCATTGGCACACCAAACTTCTGTGTGTAAACTTTGTTGTCAAACACAAACACGTTTGACTCGAAGATAAAGTTAATCACTTGGAAAAACTCTTTTTTGTTCAAATTTGTAAAATTTTGAATGTTGTCCCATTTATTTTCCAAACATTTTGTTACTGTGCTTAACGATAGATTGGTAAAAAGAGAGATCACGTCTAAACTGATGACCAACTGATAGTTTGTGACAACCAATATACAATATACAAAAATAACAGTAATCTTCAATTAATTTAATTTTTATGGTTGCTTATCAACGCACTATCAGGTCGAAGCAAGAAAAACAACAATAATCAGACATACTGGATCTCTTTAAACATTCTGAAAACCACACTGACAATGCTTTGTTAAAACAATTTTAAATGTTTTTAAATTCCAATTTTTAATGTGTCTCCTAGTTTATAAAAAAATGCAATATTTAAAAATTACAAAATCTCACCATTAAGTAAGACATAGGCATTAAGTAATTCTACAATTAATATGACTGACTTTGTTTTCGTAGTTGTCCTGAAGATGGAAGCGATGAAGTTTCCGAAAGCTTGACAAAATTTAATAAAGATTATTACAAGGCGTAAATATCTAGCCCAATTATAGACCGCATCCCCAATAAACCGTTTCCCAAATATATATATATATATATATGTATATATATATATATATAATTATTGAAAAAAATAATATAAAATAATGATAGATAGTAATACTATTTTTAAATATTAGAGTAATATTAATATGAAAACGTTATGTCAAAATCTGATCTCAAATGTTATAACGAGAATTTTTATAACAGCAAATGACTGTCCGCCACCTAAATAATGAGAAAAAAATTAAAAATTTATAATAATAATGAATAGTAAAAGTATTTTCAAAAATAAATGATAATAGATTTATATATGTTGCCGCAGGCAACGTTCAATACGAGTGAGTAGAACAAGTACAAAAAAAAATAAATAAAAAAAATTTTAGTAAATGGTAATATGCTTGCTTTATTTAAAAAAAAAATGAGAAAGATATAAGAAAAAGAAATAAGTATAATTAATAAAATCTAATTAAAATTTTTTAAATAAATAATTATAAATTTCAACATAAATAATAATGGGCTAGGTTTATATAAATGTTGTCGAAGGCAAACGTTGATATGAGAAAGTAGAATAAGTACAAAAAGAAATAAATAAAAATATATTACAATAAAAAAATAAATAAACAATAATCTAATAAAAAAAAAATGCGTTTATTTTACGGTTGCCAAAGGCAACCCCTCTAGGTTCATACACGTTGCCGTAGGCAACCCTCTACTCAAGAGAGTAGGGTAAGCACCCGGAGGGTGCGAAACCAGACTCTTGTGATCCTAATATAATTTGTAGGTATCATATTCTAAAAAAACTTGTGGATCATAGTTATAATACGGTTCAACGTTTTTCTTTAAATTAAAGTTAAAAGCTAAATTTCTATCTTCTATTTTTACAATTACATCATGTGTAAGAGTTTTTGAATTTATAATAATTTATAGCTATTTTATTAAGTAAAAATAAGCCAATAAGGCGCTAAATATGAATATTAGCTATGACACTGGACGGATGTGCTTTATGCGCGCTCTGCAAAAGCGAGATTGACGACGCTAAAACAGAGGTTTCGTGCACAATTTGTAAAAACGCGTATCATTCAAAATGTGTGAATATAGATCTACGTGGATTTCACATGAAAAAAAATCAGTGGCAGTGTAAAACACCCTTGTGTATGAAACAATCGTAAGCAAAATCAATGAAGGGTGACGACAGTGATAATATACTCAGTCATGATGTTTTCTTCCCGATAGAAGATGTTCGGGTGGTCAAGAAGATTTTCATATATATTCTCAAGCAAAAAGATGACATGATTTTACAACTAAAAAGTGAGATTGCATTACTGCATAAACATATCAATTTGCTTGAATTCAGCAAAAAAGATAAATCCAATCGTGAAAAACCTGCTGCTTACACTAAAAAGCCTGTTATCACTAAAAGTGAAGCACCCGTTGAGGTCACGGCCACCAATCAAACAAAAAAGAAAGAAAACAAGGATCGGCTGAGACAATCAAAACAAACGGCAAATATACCTAATCCAGAAGAAAAAGTTAAAGCTACTGGCTTACAAAGTGGTAATAAGATAGTCAATGAACCGGAAGTAAGTACTGTAGTCGGCAAACAAAAAGGAGCAAAAGGAACAATTACACAATCCTCAAGAAGAGAGACACTAATTGTGGGCAGACGGAATGATTGCGATTTGAAGGCGGCTCCAAAAAAAGCGTATCTTCTTGTTAAGAGATTGAGCAAAAATACTACGGTAGATGCCCTGAGGAAGTATCTTATGAAGGACTTTCCTGAAGTAAATTCTGAGTTACTTAACAATGACTTTGATACATCCAATCCCAGGTTTAAAGTGTGTGTTGACCTTGAAAATCTGGAAAAGATACGTGATGCTGATATCTGGCCGAGTGGTGCTCTAATGACCAGGTTTTTTCACCCATCAAGGGAACGAAGCCGCCTCACCTAGCTGCTAAAAAATTTACAGTAACGCACTTGAACACACAATGCTTAACCAATAAATGTGAACTCTTAGAAGTTTTTCTGGAATCAAACGAGACGGATGTATTATGTATATCTGAACATTGGTTTAAAAACAGCGAAATATTAACAATTCAATTAGCTGACCTTCAACTAGTAGACTACTTCTGTAGAGAAAGTTATGGACACAGTGGAGTTGCAATTTATATCAAAGACCACTCTTGGTATGTTGAGGCAATAGAAGAGGTAAGAAATATGTCAGTCGAACTTCATTTTGAATGTGTTGCGGTCAAAATAAAGAGTGGATCGTGTAAGATTATTGTAGCTTGTATATATCGCAGTAGTAGCACAGGAGACTGGAATATATTTGTTGACAAAATAGAGCAAATGTTATGTTTTTTGACAAAGCTTTCAGATGTTTATAATATTATTGTAATTGGTGATTTTAATATTAATTTTTTAGTGGATTCTCGAGAAAAGGAAAGTCTTTTAGATGTGTTAGCGTCTTACTATTTGAAACCCACAATCTTCGAACCGACACGGGGTAAAAATTGTCTAGACAATATTTTTATCTATAAAGATTGTGAAGTATTTCAGAGTAAAATTGTAAATGTAGGGTGGTCTGATCATGCGGCTACTGTGTTGCACTTAGAGTGTGAGAAACCTATTGATAACCAGGTGCCAGGTACTCTGTGGCGTAGGCGAACTGATGATTCACAAAATATCAAATATTTTAGAGCTCTACTGGCAAATGAAAGTTGGAGTGCAATTTACGATTGTAGTAATATTGACGAGCAGTGGAGAGTTTTTTATGACATCTTTAGATTTTACTTTGATAAAGCTTTTCCACTTGTTAAATGTAGTAAAAAGATGAAATCAAGTAACAATTCATGGATCACAACGGGTATTAAAGTCTCATCACAGAAACTTAAAGATTTGTTTAGATTATTAAAAAATAATCCACAATTGCAGACCTATTACAGTATGTATAAAAATGTATATGGTAAGGTTGTCAGAGCGGCAAAGAAATTGCACAACTCAAAATTGCTTAAATCTAGCACCAATAAATCTAAGACAGCTTGGCAAATTCTCGGACAAGTAAAAAAAGCAATCAAATTAAGGAAATTAAATTAAATATACAAGGGAATTTAATTAATGATAAGTTAGTTTGCGTTACTCACTTTAATACATATTTTAACACAATTACTGATAAATTCATATCATCAAATGATAAATTTTATGTAACTTGCAATACTACTAGTTGCAATTCTTTTGTATGGGACCCTATAAGTGAAGCTGATGTAAGTAGTGTTATTCGTGGTCTTAAGGAGAGTTATTCATGTGGTCCTGATCAAATTAATTCGCTTATTCTGAAAATTGGTGTAATTGAACTGAGCACCCCTTTGGCATTTTTAGTTAATAATGCTCTAGAGCAAGGGCTATTTCCAGATTGCTTAAAAACAGCAAAAATATCACCCCTGTACAAAAAAGGGGACAAAACCTGTCTGTCAAATTTTCGACCTATTTCAAATATGAACGGATTTTCTAAAATCATAGAGAAAATAGTTGTAAACAAACTGATAAGCTTTCTAGAAAAATACAAATTATGTAATGTAATGTACACCAACATGGGTATACCAGGGGACAGTCAAGGTCATCAGCAATTGTTGAGTTCGTAAACAAACTATACAAATATTTGGATAGTGGAAATGATACTGTCGGCCTGTTTTTAGATCTCAGCAAAGCTTTTGATCTAGTTAACCATAATATTCTTTTAATTAAACTGTGGAACTCGGGCATAAGAGGGAATGTACATGATTGGTTAAAAAGTTATTTACAAAATCGTAACCATTATGTGGAAATTAATAAGGTAGCTTCGCACCTACTAAAAGTTAATCGAAGAGTTCCACAAGGCTCAGTGTTAGGACCGTTGCTATACCTAATTTATATTGCTGATTTTGAGTTTTCTGACTCTATAATGTTTGCGGATGACACGTCTTCCATAATTGCTTCCAAAAAAGGCAAGGATGTCTTTTTAGATACTAACGAAAAATTGCAAGCATTGAGCACGTATTTCCATAATATTCAATTGCATCTGAATGGTAAGAAAAATAAATTTATAAATTTTGAAAAAATTTGTAAAATACGAGAGATTAGCAACCTAGTGCGTTCAGGGAAATATTCTGTTGAGCAGGTAGATTCAGTTCTCTTTTTAGGTGTTGAGATAGATAGTAATTTGAAATGGTCCAGACATATTCAAGTAATTTGTGGAAAATTAGCATCGTCTTGTTTCATTTTAAATCGCATGAGGAAATGTGTCGAGACAGATGTTTTGAGAATGTATTATTTTGCCTATTGCCACTCTGTATTGGCTTATGGTATAGTTGCATGGGGTGCATCTTCGGACTGTACTCGAGTATTTATATTGCAGAAAAGAGCGGTAAGATCTATTGTGGGTTGCAAATACCGGACGAGTTGCAGACCTTTTTTTGTTGAATTGGGAATCATGACTTTACCGTCTGTATTTATTTATCAAACCCTATTGTTTGTAAAATCAAATTTGGGTAAATTCAAATTTTTAGGGACGAATCATTCTTATGCTACTAGAAATGATAATATTTTAGAAATACCTAGGCACAAGACATCAATGTTAGAAAAAAGTCCGTTGTACCTAGGAGTTCTATTTTATAATAAGCTACCCAGCTCCATTAGAAATTTGAATTTAAACTATTATAAGAAAAAATTGAAAAATCTCTTACTAACTAAAGCGTATTATACAATTAATGATTATTTGTCTGACAACTCTTTATCTTAGAACAGTCATAATGTGAATTATTATGTGTGTTTTATACAATTCTTTGTGAGTTAGATTGTTATTATTAAGTCTGTTTTTACATATCAAATTATGTGTTGTACAATGTACTATTTACTATTGACGTTTTCCATATCTGTATATTGATCACGAGGAATAAACGCTATTATTATTATTATTATTATTATTATTATTAAATAGCTTGTATAATTGAATGATCTCGATGAGGACCACATGACATCTTAAGTTAGAGAGAGAGAACATGAGCTTAGCATCCCTGGAAAAGTGGAGTCCAGTCAGTCAGCAAACTAAGCGGGGCGAGAGTGAGAACGTGGGCCAAAAGGTTTCAGAAGAGCGGTCGGACGGGCAGTATTATGAATATCTAAACTGTTTATTGTTTAGTGAAAGAGAAAGATAGTTAGTTAAGGTGTTAATCTTGTCGATCATGTGTTGTTTTGTGGTGTAATTGTGAATTCAGTGCTGACTTCCTGAATTCGGAGGAATAATGACTAAAGTTGTATTGATAAACATCAATATGTTAATATGAAATATCCACGGCAGAAACTATAGTTCAATACCTGAAGTACAGTCTATGTGGTAATACATTTCAGACTGAGGTGGTAATACATTTCAGACTGAGGAGGTACTCCCATGACGTCTGTAGACATTTACAGATTGCTATCCTGGTTCTCTACTTCCTCGAACAGAGGCGAAGAGGTAGAGGGGTGGGCTGGAGCCTGTTAACAGCTATGGTTATGTTCCTATCAGTGTATAAAGAGGTTGTGGATATTCCTTTTGCTGGTATGACAGAATAATGCGTAATGTCCTTAGGTTCTTCACTTATTAATCTTTATTTTATACCTTTTCTTCTTACGTATTATTCCTTGCCAGTCTATTTCGGTTAATGTAATTGAGGCCTTGCGACACCGTCTACGTTGCTCCCAAACAAGGTACCGAAACAGTGAAGACATCATTGAGAACACGATGCTAAAGAAAAAGGGTGAAGAATGAGTCAATCGAGTCCATGGAGTGTGTGTCAAAGTCCAATGAGCCTGGTGATGTCTTCCAGAATCAGTCCAAGAGGAAGGGAATCTTGCGAGGGGGAGAAAAGCCCCCGGTGAGTTACTTTACAGTTATTATTGACAGGTACATTTTCTGTCAATATGTTTCATGTGTCGCCCAATTGATTCGTCTGACTGCTCAAGCAAGCGTTTCTCTAGCAATGAATATAGAGGGGTGAGTTGAAGTAGATTGTTGATGATAATGTAGCTGGCGGTTGCTATTCTGTGCATTGTTTTTGAGTGAATAATTGAGACTAATAATCGTAGAACATAGGCATCCTGACAAATTTATTATGAAGAAAGAGTTAACTGTTATTTAATTCAATTTAATTGTTAAAATTTAGCAAAACGCAAGATTAGAATCAGAAAGTCTCACACATGTTTTTTTTATAACGCTTTTATTAGTTTTACCTTTATGTTTATACGTATGTGAATGACCCTTTTGGGCTCAATTTTGCCCTACTTTGAACGATCAGATTTAATTTAAACTTTGCACATCTCTCAAAAACCAAAGACAGTGCAATAACTCGAGTAAAATATCCGATTATCCTGATTAGATTGGCCAGAAATAATAAATTTTTTTCCGCCTTCTTTGCATGAGAGTAAGAGAAAAGAAGCTAAAGCGTAAATTATTGAAAAAATGCGTAGGGTGCATAGTGTCAATAGTTATAAACAATTTATCAAAGATATTGTGAGAGTTTACTTTTTATACATTGATTAATATAAATTATTTAAGTCAAAACGGATTTAATATAAAACTGCAAAAAGAAGGAATAGCTGAGTGGAGATAATATTGCCGAGAGGGCAGTAGACAGTCGTCAGCGGGTAGTACTAGTAGGAGTGTCGTGCATAGTCAAGTCAAGTTGAGAGAACGAGAGTGATAGTTATCTTTACACTCCAACGAATATAACTTGTTATTGTGTGCAAATGAAGTGCAAATGTGGTGTCTTAACATTTCAGTTTCAGTAGCCTAGCCAGGTGACAGATCCTACCTTCTTCTAATAATGTGGCTGGCTTGGCTATGACAGCTAGGTTGAGTACTGAAACGACTTGTTCTAATCTTAGGAAAAAGCACATGTAAGACCTTATTACATTATATTGAATACTATGATGCATGCAGATACATCTATGTCATTATTGGCATATTTGTTTGTATTAAAGACCATGCAGATTATTTGTGTCAGAATTGACACGGTTGTTATTGTTTATGATTGCTCTTTATGTGAAATGATTAAGAATGAAAACCTACAGCAGAGAACTAGTTCTGTTCTTGAGCCTGTCTTTACTACTACTATTATTATTTATTATTTGGCTCTCGACGCCGATTAACAAAATTCCTGTTTTTAGGTTGAGATCTAGCTTCTCACATTTATTAAAAAGATTGGACACATCTTTGAAGCCGGGTTTGATGCTGATGTCAAGGCTGGTACCTTGTCGCTGAAAAGAGTTGTAGGTGGGTTCTCTATTGTGGCAATGGAAGGGTGCAGTGTTCAAATACCTTTTAATTATTCTTTTAATCTTGTTTTTATTCTCTTCGCCGGAAACACTGTAGACAATGGCCATCTAGGTATTATTAACAGGTTACATTATGTGTGAATGTGTGGTTAATCTAATCCGTTCAATTCGTTTGAGGCGGTTTCTTAACGGCGGCCACAAAGGGAGTGAGTTGTAGTAGATCGTTGATAATGATGTATTTTGTTAATCTTGTATTTATGCAGTATTTAAGTTGTATTCATAATCAGAAAAAGAATGTGGTGAAACAGTCTGAAAATTATTGAATTTTAATGAAACTCGGTAATTTAATTATATGAATTTAATTATCCCGGCGCCTTTACCATTATTCTTATGCAAATTGCGTCAAAAAAAATAACCCTTACAATATGAGTAAAATAATAATCATTTTGATAATATCGTAAAAAGCATTTTAAATGAAATCTGACCGTTTGAAGTGCTTGAAATCAAGTCGGTTACAATCATTTAAACAAACAAACAAAGAATAAAAAAACTGAAATAAAAAAATTTAAGATAATTATTAGTAAAGAACCACTTATGCAACCTTTCTGTTCAATACTAATAATATTATTATTATTATTTATGCAATGGTTATAAATAAGATTTGTGATGCATGATGTAAACAGTTTATATAACTGAAATATTGACATCTTTCGAAAAAGACCGTGTCGAAATGTTTGATGAAATTGTCGATTTTAAGATAAATAAAGTTTTTGCTGCACCATATCTTCTACAGCTTGAAGGAAAAAATTGTATTCCTGATATGTACGTTGATAAATAAAATATTTATTAAATATTATCAATATTATTAATGCATTTTTTTGCAATAATTTAAACATGTTTTTCTTAAATATTAAGTAATGGCCTTTCTAAATCCCTTCTGATTGAATACATTTCTGTATTTAACCTAATTTGCCACTTTGGATTTATGTTGTCAGATAGAGATTTAGAAAGAAATTCTTTCAAACCATTGGTTCTAATTGTAGGGATGCCGCTACAATTTAAAACTTTATGTGATTTATTAAAAGAAAGATTTGAGCTTAAATGTTTTGGAATAATGTTTATAGTATAGGATCCCACTATAGAACCACCTTGACAGAGCTGGTGAAGGCATATTCAATTAAATATGTTAATAAATGTATTTCAATTGGGTTGTCAAAAAATTCCAATTCCGAATTTAATTAATTAACAATTAAGAATTTTTTTTTTGCATTGATTTGGTTATCAGACAAACTCCATAGCAATCGAAAGTATAAAGCTCATAGAATATGCAAACGTTAGGTTGAATTTTTTTTCCCTCACAACTCTTGGGTAGGCTGGTCTAAACAGGTAACGCAAAACCAAAATTCCAAAAGGTCCAAAACTCCGGTTGTCAAATTTTAGAAAAATAAATAATGTTGCGGGTGATACCCATGTGTCGCTTTAGTAATAGCTATACTAAAAAACTAAAATTTAATACTTAATATTAAAATAAAAAACTTAGTATTGACATGAAAGAATGCAATTTAACAAATTATGCGTTAAATAAAATCGTTGGCAAATTACTTTAACCTGATGTAATGTGAAATGCTTTTTGACATCTAGCTTTTGACATGTCATAGCTAACTTTGAAACTTTTAAAATTTGTTAATTGAAAATAGCTTTCCGAAAAATTAAAAATCTTCTGTCAACATATTTTACCACAATTAATTTTTTTTTATTGTTGTTTTTATTTTGTCTGTTAATAATAGAAATAAAGTTTGCAAGATTTGTATTATATATATGTATTACTATTATCTCTTTATTTACTAAAGATGTATATATTAAATAGATTTATACAGGGATTTGGACAATTTATTATAAAAGTTATTTATGATATTCTTGCTAACGTTTCGAGGGCACTTTTGTCC
Source organism: Lagria hirta (assembly GCA_947359425.1). Lineage (NCBI taxonomy): Eukaryota > Metazoa > Arthropoda > Insecta > Coleoptera > Tenebrionidae > Lagria > Lagria hirta. Next base: position 25,985,555 of record OX375799.1, read on the forward strand.
CTCTTTATCAAAGCTACAATAAAATGGATACATTATTACATGGTTATATATTATTTGTACTTTACCTAAATATCTAAATTAGATGATTTTTATGAGTTGCAATTTTTGTTACAAAGCAGAATAAAATTAAAGTAATTTCTTGTATAGTCATTGTCTGAAATAAATTTACTAGCAAAAGGAAATGGCGATATTCACTTATCAAATTTGAGGGTTTATGTTATCAGAGATTAAATATTATTGTCTTTGTCATGTTTATAGTCAATACATTTGTTAGTGGTAGTATTCTGTTTATCTAGACACCTATTTTTTTGTATATTAATTAGGTTGTTATATGTGGAGTGTAAATTTCGCACGTCTTCTCTGAAGTTAACTGAGTCGTTCATTTTTATGTAAATCATTTCACTTACATTGCGTTTGTAATTGTTGGTTTCTTTATCTACAACCTGTACATTTTTAAAATCAAAATTATGTCCTTAATTAAATGTGTGTGCTGTGAGTGCTGTTTTGTCTGTAAGTAAAGGTAATTTTGTTTTTGTGTCGTTCATGTGTTGTTTGAGTCTCTCTTTGAGGAGTTGTCAGGTCTGACCTATGTATACTTTTTTACAGTTTATTTTTATAAACAACTTGTGAGCACAGATCTATTGGTGTTTTATCTTTAAAATTTGTGTAAAATTGTTTTGTTGTAGTTTTGTTATAAAAAGCTGCTTTACAGTGGAATGTTTTGAATACTTTGTCTATTTTGTGCGAGAGTTTGTTAGCATATGGTAATCTATAATAGGCTATTGGTTTGTTAGTTTTATTAAAATTTTCTGTTGTGCTATATTTGTTAGGTAAAGTACAAATAATATATAACCATGTAATAATGTATCCATTTTATTGTAGCTTTGATAAAGAGGGACAAAAGTGCCCTCGAAACGTTAGCAAGAATGTCATAAATAACTTTTATAATAAATTGTCCAAATCCCTGTATAAATCTATTTAATTAAATAACATGGACGTGAACCACAACCAAGATGTATATATTATTATGCACTTTAATATAACATAAAATATATACACGTGGGTAATTTATTTCTATATACCGGGTGGAATTAGAAAAACCATGTAAGCTTTCATACTTTAACAAGAAAGAATTGCCGAGAAATTAAGAACTTATAATATTTAATTTTTAGAAATCAAGTAGTCATTTATATTTTTTTATTTATTGTGGTTACTGCATCCTGCAGCCGAAGCCAATTACAGGGTGGAGGCTATGATATATATACAAGATAAGTAAAATTAAGTACAATATATTTTATGCACTAGACACATAAACTAAAACTAAAAATAAACAAAAAGTGTAATAATATACAGAATATATACAAAGTAGAATAGAAAACTATAAGCATAGTTATTAACACTAATATATATTTAGTATAGAACTGCTTCTATAATATTTTGCGTTTTACAATAGTAAATGTCAAACTTATCAGCATATGCATTATGCATCTCACACATAGTAGAAAGTCATCTTGGAACGTAAAAAATTATTTTACTTAGCAGATTTGCGCAGATCACTTGACTATGTATTAATTTGAATAAAAATACTAAACTCAAGTATGTCCTACGTAGGCTACGTAGATTGATGCTAAATCTATCTAAAAGAATTTTTTGATCTATTCCTTGTTTAGGGTAGATATTGTCCGTCCGATACCACAAGTCTTTTACGAATTTTCGTTGAATGCGCTCCATATTAGACTTTTGGACGTCATAATAAGGATTCCAAACCACTGCGGCATATTCCAGTTTAGGCCTTACAAACGCATTAAAAAGAAGTGTAAAACAATTTATATTATTGAATAGATGAGTATTCCGGGAAAGAAAGCTAAGTGATTTATATGCACTGCTTACAATATTATTGATATGATCATGAAATAAAAGCTTTACATCAAACATGACTCCTAAATCTTTAAAAGTAGAAGAATTGTTTAATAATTTATTTTTTATAATGTAGTTAAATTTAACTGGGCATTTACTTCTAGAGAACGACATAAAAATACACTTACTCACGTTTAAATCTAAAGTATTTTATAAACACCAGTTATGAATACGGTTAAGATTTTCCTGTAGTTGACTGCAGTCTACAGTGCACGACACTTGATTAAAAATTTTACAATAATCCGCATACAGTAATATGTTAGTTTGTAGGTCTTAACAAATATCATTTATAAAAACTAAAAATAGTAGAGGACCTAATACTGATTTCGGTAGTACGCCAAATGTGGCTAAGATGTTGACAGACTTAAGTGAGGTTTGTGATAGTTGATCGACCTGTCAAGAAACCATGTTGGAGAGGCAAGATTTGAGAACCAACATAAAAACATTTTACATTAGCTCAGGCTAAAGTATTTTGCCAACGATTTTATTTAACGTATAATTTGTTAAAATTGAATGGAAAAGAAATAAGTTAAAGCACCAAAAGTTTTTCATATTCCACCCGGTATATAATTTATTTATTTAAAAAGATTCAAAAAGCATTCCTTCATGTCAATACTAAGTTTTTTATTTTAATATTAAGTATTAAATATTAGTTTTTTAGTATAGCTATTACTACAGCGATAATATACTATTGCATGGGTATCTCCCGCAGCATTATTTAATTTTTTTTAATTCGACAACCGGAATTTTGGACTGATTTTTTGCAGTCAACCTTATACTACCGTGTTTAGATTAAAATATCTTTTATTTTTATAAAACTCTCATCCATTAACTAGACCGATGCAAATTACTGTTTCGAGTTACCTGTTTATGCCTGCCTACCCAAGAGTTATGACGGGAAAAAAATAGTCAACCTAACGTTTGCATATTCTATGGGTTTATACTTTCGATTGGTATGGAGTTTGTCTGATAAAAAAACTGATGCAAATAAGGAAAAAAAAAATATATTCATTTGTTAATTAATTATATTCTGGCCTGAAATTTTTTTGACAACCTAATTGCAATACATTTATTAACATATTTAATTAAATATAAAATACTTTTCATCCATTAACCAGCTCGGTGAAGGTGGTTCTATAGTGGGATCTTAGACTATTATGTTTAACATGAAAATTAAGACATTCAATTTTTTGGTATTTTTTTGCTTGAGTGCATTTTCCAGCCAAATTTTCAGATTCAGATGATATGAAAATAATTTCGTCAATTATTTTAAGTATGTCGGCATTTGGAATAAGACTGATAATTCTATCTTTCAACACAGAAGAAGCACCCTCGACAGCTTTCTACAAATTCTGTAAGTTATTTACTCTAATTTCACTTCCAACAATGTTCGAATTATTATTTCTTTCTATTCCGTCAGACTTGGCAAATTCAAATTTTCTTGAATTTATCACATTTTGAAAAGCATATTTGTTTTTAACAATAACCCGTTTGCAATCACATAAATTTAGAATATCAATATTTCTAATATAAAAGTAAGAATTTTTGCTAAAAATATGCTTAAAATAATTTATTTAGATCGAAAAAACCAGCACGATAAAGTGAAATTTCAGGTGCAACATCTTTGTTTTTCTAAATATGGGATGTACTGCACAAATCCAAAGATAAGCAAAATTGTATAGATGGCAACGATGCATGGGGCTTTAGCATCATTTAAAATATTATATACAGTGTCATTGAAAAGGTCAATTGCATGGTGCGACATAGAGATTGATTATATACCTGGTGTCACAACTACATATCAGCATATTGCTGCCTCAACGCTAAAAAAGTAAGTATATACATATATTTTATGTATTAACACAAGCGTCCAGTCTATAACGGAACGACACAGAAGCTTGATATTATTAAATATATCACACTTATACATATACAGATACTGAGCGTAAACTATTTATTATATTATTTTTGATTTATAGTAAAAAAAAATATTTTGACACAAACGGTGTCTCATATTGACCTTACATCAAACTTGAGAAACAGGGTTTCTAAATATTAACGCACAGGATACTTTAAATCAGATATCTATTCTGATAAAAACACGTTAAAATCTCTGATTATACAATCAAACTATCACGCTAGCGCCTTTCATCTTCAACGTATACCCATAATATGCCACATTATCTATCTACTTTAATTTCTACCAACAAATTGAAAAATAAGGTATAAATAATAAACATAAATATAAATAATGCGAAAAATTGTTTACCTTAAATTTATTCAAATAAGAATCAATTGCGACTTGCTGAAGTGTTTCAATAAAGACAATACATATCTAAGTTTACGGATCTAGTTTGAATTAATTTGCTTTGATCTAATTTTTTTATTTGTTGGTAGAAACCAAAGTAGATAGATAATATTTCACAGCTTATCAATGTAAACAATCCCTAGCCGATCTTATTCTAACTTCAAGAAATTCAAACTTCAAGAATATTGCAGCAGCCGCACAGCGTCGTTGCAACTAACTAACCTTAAAAAAAGATAAAATTCTAGACCACAGCATTTACAAAGCAAAATCAAAATTTTACTGTTAACAACGAGGCTAAACATTTAAAAGCTACAGATTTTTTGGAAGTCGAACCTAAAAACCACTCAATTGTGTGACCTAAAAAATATTTAAGCAAACACACTGTTATTATTGGTAGAAAAACTAATTACACTAGTTTGAAAGTATGTAAAATGAATTTCAGTTGGTACTATCTCCAACCACCTTAGATCGTACTTAAATAAAGATTTTCTGGAAATGAAGTGTGATCTGTTGGTCAATAAATATCAATCGTCTTATGTAAGACTTAAGGTTTCTGTGAACTTAAGTAATCTGAAAGAAACTGTTAATTCGGGAATGTGGCCTGACGGAGCTGCGATCACCCGGTTTTTTCCCCACGAAAAGAATTTAAAACAAACGCTTAACTCCCCAATTTCTCTCATTAAACGTACAAAGCTTATAAACTTCTTTTTTTAGAAATTAAAGTTTTACTTTTTGTTGTTTAAAATTTTTTGTGTCTATCTAAAGCATGATCAACAAAAAATTTTTTTCAAACAAGGAAAATACAGACATTTTTTGTTGTTTGCAAATACTGTAGAACTTTATGTAATGGAGGAAGTGTGGGAATGTGGAAGTCCTCATAGATTGATTGTCTTGTGCGGCTAAAGATTTCTATGTGAAGATGTAAAAGTGTTATTAAATTTTCCAACTGCTGTTTTAGATCAACTTTTAGCCCAATTTGTCTTGTGCGAAAATTTTAAATCTTAACTCATTTGATTATTGTTTTAATTATGTATGGTTACGTAATCTTTCAAGTTTCTACGGTCTCCATTACGTCATTCGATTTTTCACACACATTGTTGCTACATCGGTCTCTGCTATCGACCATTCATTAACTTATATCTAGGATAAAAATTGCTTTGTTTTAGATAATGGTATTTCTGCCTACGAGTCGGTGTATTTTGATACAAATCTTGTGACTCCTGTGTTAAAAAATAATCCGTTTATCTAGCGAAGAGTATACAAAGATATAACCATTTCAGAGTTTTACAAAAGATTGCATGACGAAGTAAGGATTGAGCTATACTTGATTTTCAATTTAAAAGCAGCTTTCGAGTATTTTTATGGTAAAATTGTTTATTACTTTCAAATTCTGTTTTCGATAAAACTACAAAAATTACAGATAAATAATGACAATAAAAGTAAATAAATGACAAAATAAGAATATCCAGGAGCAGCTGCAGACAGACTATTAAAAACTGGCTTGAAGAAGGACCACGCAAGTCGCAAGGCGATAACGTACAAGAAACCCTACAAGCTGAGAATTAGGAACTTAGAAAGAAACTAACGCAAATGGAACAAAAATATAAAGAAACAGCGACAAGCGCACGAAGCACTCAGTGCAAAACATGCAAAAACTTACTCACTCAAAAGAGAAAAAATTTTTAAGAAAAAAACCTTTGATACTTCCCAGCGCACAACACAGGAAGATTAGGACAACAAAATTTTTCCTAGCCTACAACGTGTGGCAAACTGTTTGAAAAAGAAATTAAACTAGCACCAGAAAGACGTCAAGACGGAAGATACAACCAATATTGCTTAAAATAAGTAGCCCAACGGTTTAGATTAGCAAAGCGATTAAGTACCTGGGTTTTTGGCTGGACACAAAGCCAACCTTTGCCGAGCATGTCAACAAAGTTATAACAAAAGCAAAAGCGTTAAAACACAAAATAATTGCAAATGTTGTCTACTGACAGACTTTGTACGGTGCACCGACTTGGTACAAAGTGACAAACAACACTAAACTGATAAAAAAAACTAGCCATCCTTCAGAGAACGATGACTTTAAGAGTATGCAGTGCATACAGAACGGTTCCGACCGAAGGAGTAAGAGTTATTGCGGGGATTTCTCCAATAGCACTACAGATTATCGAGAGGAAAGAGTGGTAAATGGAAGGGAATAGAAGAAGAAACAGCTAGGGCCAATCTTATGACTAGATGGCGGAAAAAATGGAGTAAGCGGTCGTTGGACACAACGGTTAATTCCTGATATCCATTTGGTTAAACAAACCATTTAGGGAAGTGGACTACTACTTGACCTAGGCGCTATCGGGCCACGGGTGCTTTCAAAAATATCTTTACAAACGTTGTCAATCAGACACTAGTGACTGTCTTTATTGTGAAGACAATGCTGAACATACTTTTTTCAACTGCGATAGGTGAGAAAAAGTGAGAATTGCATACTTACAAGAAACCAAAAAGCTGTTCAGCATACAGCACATGATGGAAGACCTAATCAAAGAAGAACAATCCTTGAAAAACGCCTACAAGGCAATAAGAATCATAATGGAAGCTAAGGAAAGAGAAAGTCGCCGAGATTAGAAGGAAAGAAAGTCCAGTGGCGGTGCTGAAGTAATGCGAAAGCGGGTTCCGGTACTGCATGCGTGAGAAAGGGGTGAGGTTTTAGCCAGTAGGAGTCTGGCACTACTCGTCAAAAGCCCGGCGGGTGTTCATAATGGATTTCCTCACGTCCGCAAAAAAAAGAATATCTAGGTGCAATTTAAAAGATCTTTTTAAGATGAAAGAAACCTCTCCAGATTTTTCGGATATCTAACAAGATGCTAAAATAAGGAACTCACAACTGATAAATTATACTAAAAACCAATAGTACCACAACGAAATCTTCAGTTTAAGTAATCTGATAAACGCTACTTAGAAAGTTGCCTTGGAAGTATCATGCGTAAAAGATAAGATAAGCAAATCTAAGAATTTAGAATTGTGTGTTGACGGTGTGGTTACAAAAAACCCGGCAACTTTTGTAAATAAAATTAATGTAATAAAAATGATTGTAAACTACTAAAAAAACATAAGTTT